>WEKY01062144.1:32500-84679 GCA_013390045.1 Picathartes gymnocephalus
GGGAGGGGAATGGATTGTAACTAGCATTGTTGTAATAGAGCCAGAGAAGGGATTCAGGACCTGAATCTTTAGGAAGGGAGCCTTCACTGCACAAGCTGTTCATTGCAGGAATCCACAGGGAACACCTATGACATTTTTTCAGAAGATGAATGGCACAACTTTCAAAGGAGAAGGAAGGAGGGGGGGAAAAACAGAGCAAAAATAGGGTGTAGTTGCTATCAGTAGTTCCTGAAAATGTGAGAACATTCCCTAGATTTACTGTCAGGAAACAAATTCATAAATTGGCTGTTGCTCTGTCCCTCAAAATTGCAGTTATTAAATCTCCCCATTCAAATAGAAGAAATTATATGACATAATTTAAGGTATGGACTTGACCAACTATATGGGACTGTATAAAATGCAAAGTATTTAGCCTTTACTAGAGCAAGAAAGGAGAATTAGTATCTCTTTAGCTGTTATCCTACATTGTTAGTATCTTAAATAAGTAGTTTAAATTACATAAAGGTGATTTTTTTTACTCTAATAGACCTATTTAATGGCTGTCTCTAAATCCTACACTGTAGCTGCACGTAAACAGCAAAAACTTGAGGCAGTCTAATGTAGAATACTCTATTTCTTTTCCTGCTATAAAACTTTTTCTTTTACCAGTGTTTAAAAAAAATTGATAAAGTTTGAGATGGAAGGACCTACTTCTACTTCTGTAATTATGGTCTGTATATTTCAATTCTAACTTCTCGTGACAGGAGATTTCAGTATTCTTACTTTCAAGCTTCAAAATGAAAACCTCATACTGCTTCAAACTACAGAAATTGTTCAACGTGAATAAGATTTAGAGAATATGAGAGGGAAAATGAGCTTCAGCCTAACCTTGAATTCCTGAAGCAGCAACCTGGGATTCAGTGCTTGGTTTCAGTCTCACACTTTACACACTAATTGGCAGACAGGACTTTCTCCTTTCTGGGAATTGAATTAACCTTTGGCTGGAGAACTGTTGAAAAATGTATAAACCACAACTTCACACTGTTGTACAGCATTGCCGTGGAAAAGGGCCTGAGTTTGACACTCTTGCTCAGTGCTTCACAATCCCTGCCACATTAGTAGTCAGGAAGTAATTTTAAAGGCCTGCAGTGAGCTTAGCTGAGTTCACAGAAAATTGTTTTTCCAGTTGGATGTTAATTACTATTTTGCTTTCAGGCTTGTCTAGAAGGAACACCACCCTCACTGTCTACTCTTCTAGTACTCGCCAGTATTCCCAGTCTCTGGTAAAAGTAACATCTGCAGGGTTGTGTATCTTCAGTCTAACAAAGACTGATAGTTGTGGGTGTTTCTTCCCTATTATTTAGTTTTGTTGCTTTGGGTTTTTTTCCCTCCAAGAATAAGGAGTAAATAGACTGCACTAGAAAATAATCTTGTAGAACTGATGTTTTAGAACCAAATTAAGCAGGAGTTTGGAGACAAATACATGTACATAGAGCTTGCAGCTGGATGGATCTGTTCACTTACAAGCTAAACACATCAGTGTGGGAAAAATGTGCCAGGTGTGGGCAACCCTTTAATAAGCATCCTGCCCACCAATCAATACGGGTTAATTTGTCTTTTTTTCTTCCTGTGTAGCATCTTTCATGTCTTGCCTGCACCCCTCCAAAACCATGGCAAACAATGAACCAGCTTGCCATCATCCAACCTAATCCAAATCTGTACATCCATGGCTTCAATGAGCACAAGGACAACAGTTGCAGATCCATTCTTTGTCTGGAGGTTGAATTGAGCACTATTATGTGGAATTAATGCCTTTGAGCATGATCAGAAGGAATGTAATGCTGCTACGGATTTGGAAGAGGCTAAATTTTTAGGTTTTCTTTATTTATGGACAAATTTCAAGAAAACTTAGTGCCACCAAATACATGACCATGACTGGCACCATGTTTACCATGAAATAAATTCCCATTCCTTGTGCAAAACAGTTACGAATAACAGGGTGCTGATTTCCATTGATCTCTCTGGGAACAGAAGATCTGTAAGGATGAGCAGTTTTCATGAAAAGAGGGTGATAAAAGCAACATAGGAAGCAATGGTCCTATTTATTTTGGTTTTCAGACATTGTGGTCTTGAGAACTGACTGATGGAGCTCACAGAAATATTGTAGGAAATGAAACAACAGCAAAAAGGGGAAAAAAAAGAAAAGCCACAGCAACCTACATTTAAAATAACCTACATTAAAAATTAAATTTTAAGGTATACCAGTCAATACTGGACATACAGAATGAATATATTAGAGCCAATTGAATAAAAAAACAATCAGAAGCACAGCTCTTTCTATTTTTCTTACACAATTACTTCAAATATATTTATCTTTGGGAATGAAAAAAAATTAAAAGCTAGCATGCCATAAATGGAAAAATCAAATTTAATTCAAGTTTATAGCTATTAAGATATATCATTGCTTTCATTGTGACAAAATTATTAGCACTATTTGTAATAGCAAAACCATGTAATTTCTAACTTTTTAGTTGGAAGAAGTCACTCCCATTATATGCAAGTTAATAACTGCTAATCAGAATACTGGGTATTCTGATACAGCACGAGGGCTGTTGAAAGACATCATAGTTATTATAATTAATGCTGAAAGAATAGAAAATAAATAAGTAATCCCATTATCTGTATTGACAGAAATGAAAAATCTTAGACTAAATTATTCCTGTTTTCCAAGTTTAAAATGAATATGTGTGGCAATCAATTACTTCTTTTGCATTCCCTCTGTTGTACCACCAGCCTTATTGATTGGTTCCAATTAAGGTACGCCAACAAGTAAATTAACGTAGCACCTGAGGCATAATTCTCTGGTGGTTCGTGTACGCTGACTTCTTAGCATTCTTGCTGTTTTAATTCCTACTGAGCATATTGCTGGGAGCTACAATATTTTTCAGTCTGGACACGGACATTACCCCTGGCTCTAATGACAGGTCATTTACAGCAAAGCCATGTTTCACTGCAGAGATGTCTCTTTAAGTGACATCTTATCAATGGCAATTCAATTAGTCAGCCTTAAGACTCTGAGATACATCTCACACCATGTCACACAACACTGGCTGTTTTGCATTTTAAATGTTAGCTTTTGTCACTGCTCTGCTTCTTTGGTGTATATTAAAAAAAGCATTTTCAGTACAATTCTTCGTTCAGAACTTCACGGAAAACATTTTCCACGTTGAAATGCAACTGCCTTCATTCCCAGCGATGCTGTCAGCTGAAGAGACTTGTGGACTTGTACTGTGGACAGGAGCTTTTCAAAGCTGGTGCTAACCCTATCACCATATCCCACATGTCATTTACTGCTGTAAATATCAAACGGTTCTGAGCATCTGAAATATCAGAGTATCCACGTGTCTAAAATACTCAGCTACTGCAGTATAAATGGGATGCATGCATAAATACTGTTGTGGAGTACCCAGCCTGTACACACAGGCAGAAACACAAGCTATTTTAAAGTAGCAGAGCAGCAGAGAATTTAAGGCCAGGTCCTGATTTTTCTGGAATACGGACTAGATGAAGACATCCTAAAAAGACATGGTCTTTCTCTGCATCAGCCAACTGATGTCCTTAGGGATAAATAGAGTTTCTTTCCACAAAAAGTGGTGATGTGCTGAAGAAAGTGCCTTCTAGAGTGCCTAGAGTAGCACAGTGCAATTACACTGTTCTTTTTCCAGTGTACAATCCTGTATGTACAGAGCAGACACTGTTCAGGATGCACAAATGTAAAGCAAAGGAGATGCTTCCCAAGCTGTGCAATGTAAAACTCTGAGCAACACAGCATGCTTAAAAAGAAAACATTTTTCAGTTAGTAAATGCTCTAGATGCTTATTGGAAATTGTCTGTTGGGAAATGAGCAATACACTCGAGTTAAAAAAAAAAATCCAAGTATTTGCTGGTTGTAACAAAGCAAAGGGTCTTCTAAATCAACACAGAAATCTTGAATACGAGGCATTTTATATCCCTAAATTCTGTCTTCTAACTCTGTTGCAGTGTGAGTGTGAATGACTAAATACGTAAGTCCTTCTTCCCCTATCCCTACAAATGAGAAGTTTGTCAGTCTTTTCAGTAGTGCTTGAAGATTTGTGTCTGTACCTTCTTATTTCTAAATGTCTTTTCACATGTGCATCTTCGAGTTTATTGTTGTAGAATCAGAGTTAAAGTTATTTTTTTTCATTGTTGCTCATAAATAAAACACGCTTGTTATTTACAAAGAGAAAGTTATTGCCAAGGCAAATCAACTGGTGTACTTAGCAAGTCTGTAAACTAAATGTACACAGATAGTTTCCCTGATAAGCTCTGTGGTATTACAGAACACCAACTTGTTTAGCATGCAACATTTGTTTTACAAGTATGTGCAACATCTAATTCAGTATTCAAAATTCCATGCTAATGAACAATTTTAACTTGTTTCAAATTACTGGATGGTTATTCCGAGATCAAATTTTAATGGAGGAAAAAATTGTATGATAAGGCTCATTAAAATATTTTAAAATTTAATTAGACTGAAGTTTTAAAAAACATACTGGGTAAATTAATCCTGAGCAATTCTGTTTTGTAGTAAACAAAGAAAATTAACTCATAAGACAAACATATAAATGATATCCATTAATTTATGCTAGAAATGTTTTGGTTTTTTGGTTTTTTTTGTAAGCTAGTAATACATATATATTTCTATGCATATGTGTGTGGGCTGAGACACGCATAAGTATTTTCAGGGCACATCTTTGTTAGTGTGTTAGTTTGAATCAAGAGTGTGCTTTTGAAGTGCATATTTTTCTGTCTTTCTTATTGAGCATTGGTTCATGTCATGTGGAGCTTTTGCAGTGCCTCAACTTGACTCCTTTCAGATGAAACTAAGATTCAGATTTGAAAGATTTAGCACACTCCAGGAGCGTAACTAATGCACTCCAGCTGCAAATGGGCATTCAGTCCAGAGAGCCAGACTAGAGTTAATCTGAAATAAAAAGCCTTGAAAGGTGTACATTATGGACATGTGTTGTCAGCGTCAACTGTTTCTCTCTACAGGGTTGCCACTATCCGTCTATAAACCATCTGCTAACCTAGAAATGGCCTCTGGATTTTTGTATGTTCTTTATTTTATTTTATTTTATTTTGGTTTTTCTTTTATTTATGATTCTCTGTGAAGGATTAGGCATTGTTCCTACACATCCATAGCAGGCGCTGCTATAGTGCAACAGAAAATAAGTATTTACATGTACTCAGTGAGATGGCCAGTTATAACAGCTTCATTACTGTATAATATTAGATTGTTGCAAAACCTACATGATCTGTATCCCTCATCAGAAGCTCACTGCTGTGGTCTGAGTCGTCTCTTGCTGTTGTCATTGTCTTTTAAAACCTTATTGCAACACTTGAATAAATTATGATTCAAGCTGCCGTACAGTTCTACTAAGCTGGTGGATGTAGTTGAAGTATGGAATAGCAGCCCTAAAATCCACCCATATGGAACTCAATCCCTTGCTCCAGAGATTAAATTCCAATATGAATATATTTTCTATTATTACCACGCGAAATGTTACAGATTTATGAAGTTACTTATAAATGTGAGTTGCTGTCTGTAGTAACTGCTTTGCAGACCCTTTCTGAGGTGGGGAAGGGTTTTTACATTTGCACAAGTTTTAAAACTCAGCTACACTTCTTCCATATCTCTCTCAAGCACTTGGTTTTGTTACTGCACTGTTAAACAATGCTTCACTTCTATGCATTTGATTAAAACTGAATCACTGGGGAATATTAGCCCACATGACAAAATCATCACGTAATTTGGCAAAAGCATGGAACAGTTGACAGACCTTGCCTAGGGAGAGCCCCGGCACAGAGCTAGCGGAGGGAATGAATTCACCTTTGACCAGAAGCAAAAACGCAATGCCTTTTGGATCGAGAATTAAAGTCTTGCTGTAAAACATTCCATCTGCTCCAACACCAAACCTTCAAATGCCTGCCACAGGAGCATTGAAATTTGAGCTTTTAAGAAATGTATAATAAATTATACTGTTGCTTATATCCTTAAAATGAAATTACTCAGCCTCTCTCATATTCTGAAGAAACCTGATTGCATGCTTAACTTGATCTGTGTAAAGGGTAACTTAGTGGACCCCTGCAGTAGGAAAAATTATTTCTCATTACTTCTTCTAATTCTCTAATTAAAATTGTAGGAGTACATAGTCCTCTAGTCTTAGATGTCCAGTTCAGGATAAGGTAACCATTTAAAAAGGATATTACACTATATTTTCCAAAAATAAGATTTTCTAAAAGGCACTACTATTACCCAACTTTACTTTCTCAAAGTTTATAAATATATTTAACTTTCGTGACTTATATTTGCTGTTCTGTCTCATTTTGTAATCAGTATTTTTGGGTAATAGAATAGTAAAATATTATGACTTTCTATGTGGAATTGGTTTTGGTTTATTTTCTGAGCCAATGTATACTTGTTGAGGGTTTGGTTTTTCCCTTGGTTTTCTTTTCCTGTTCCTGTTAATAGGGTAAATGAAAACCAGACCAGAAGGATGAAACATTGTTAAAAAGGAATATGGGGTAAACCAGCAATGTATTGGCAGGCAGAATCAGCAGCCAGAGGCAGCCTAATGAGAAAAAACTACTCTGATACTATAGGAGGAAAGAAATTCTTCATGCTGTCTGTTTATTTAAATCTCCCTCCCTCTTGCCCAAATCATAGATCTTTGGATGACATGAAACCAGTTTCCTTCATTAGAGCTTTCTAGGATGCATTCTGCTTACAAACTTCAGTTTGTGACTTTGAATGGTTTAAGTGCAGCCATGAAAACTACTGGCTCTGTCTTCTATTAGGACCACTTAGAAAGGAAAACTTTGGCATGCCAGAATCATAAAGCTGAATATCTGGGGGTTTCTACTGAGTGAATTAACCTCAGAATAATCCCCACTTCATCTCTATCTAGTCATGACCTAAGTGGATACATCTCAGGAGAAAGGTGGTTTATGGAACCAAGACTCAGAACTAGAGTATGTAGATTAAGGACACGTGTGTTGTATTTCATGTTTAATTTAATCAAGATGTTCAGTGGTGGTAACACAAGATAAAAACACACTAGGTTTTGTCAGAGAAGTTTCTGGAAGTGATAGTGTCATTGTGTGTCCCAATAATGTATCACTGAGTTGGTTGTTCAGGACTTATTGAGAGAAATGTTTTCCTTAAAAAACTCTAAATGAAATCTGATCATGGTTTGTGAAAACATTTTATATCCATCCACCCACCAACCTCAGAAGCTTAGTTTGCTAGAACTACAGAACCACTGCAAAATTAAGAAAACCCAACCACACACACACGCACACACACACAAAAAAACCCCAAACCAAAAACAAAACTAAACACAAAAACAAACAAACAAACCAACTAACCAAACAAACAAAACCACAAACAAACCCACCAAAAAATACCCAAAAAAAACCCAACCAAACAAAAAAAAACCCAATCAAGCAAACCCAGTTAAGGTAGAAATGTTAATTTGGCTAAATGTATTTTTTTTTCCATAGCATGTTTTGTTTTCTAAATGTTCAACATTCCTGTCTTGCATCAGCAACTTAAGTATGTTTGTCTTTGTGACATACACAAAGATTACAAAACTGCTCTTCTATGAAAGTAATCTAAACAAATAAGTCACTGAGCAGCTGTAGTAAACATTCACTGCAGTTAGCCCAACACATCTTCTCACTGAATTTGTGAAACAAATCAGAAAATATTTTCATTTTAGACAGTAACTTCTATCAGAAAAACAGTTAAATGTTGGATAATACTCACTTTGGAAAAGAAAAAAACTAAATCACAAACTCCATCAAAAGGTATTTATAAATGGCTTACTTGTACTAGAACATAAAGACCCATGTTTGTGTTCCTGAAAAGAGAATTTTCATCTAAATAGGAAAACTTCCCAGTAAGTATGCAACTAAGATGAAGTAGGGGAAAAAATTCTTCAAAATTTCCTTCAACTTTAATTTTGCAGGTTTTTAACTAAATAGAAAATTTTTACCTTACCTATAGCATCTAGTCTTCTTTGCTTTGTTTTGAAAAATAATAATACATGAAAATATTTTTCTTTTTTTTCCCTCTTTTTTCTTTATTTTTCATATTCAGCTAAATTTATAATTTGCTGATAGATGAGACTGTTTGGTTAGCCAGATTCTTCTGCTTCTGTTTCATACAACACTCTTTCTGTTTAAGATGTTGTTCTCTGAACAACACCATCTTGACAAAAAGAAAAACTTACTTAATGGATCAAATATTCCCCAGGTAGGGATTTTAACATCTCGAACATAGAAGAGAGGAAATAATTATTCTTCTAAATTGAATTCTGGTTAAGATTTAAAACATAAAGATTAAAAAAGTATCAACAGGGCCTACATTTCTTGCAATTTCTGTTTTGGGAAGGAGGATGAATCACAGTGTTGTCCTAGAGCACCCTGTCGTGGGCTGGATAATCCAGACCTTTATGACATCAGATAGTGCAGATCCTATTTCTGGCTGGCATAAACCGCTTGTAATTCAAGAGCGGATCAATTATCTCTTAATTTGGGCTCCAAGTGACTGCAAAAACATAAACACTGTCAAAGACAATTCGATAGAAACACACTGACAGTTTCAGAAATGTCTTAAAGAGGAAGATGGGGGAAGAGAGGTGGCAATAAGGGAATAGAAAATAATTTTTTTAATTGGCATCTTTTTATATGCAGAAATTGTATATTTGTATGACAGCTATCCAAAATAATGTTTCTCCAGTAGAATGACTTCCATCTTTAGTGGCTATAATACATAGAAAAATAATGAAACATTGTTTTTGTCATTTTTAACCTTTTTAAAGATGATCCAAGTGCTTGCAGAAGAGTAACCTATGTAAGAAGAAAAAGAAGCCTTATTTTTGGGTCTAGACAAATATCAATTAATGTTGGCCGAGACAAGTGTTAGGACATTTTCAAAGCAGATACAAAATTTGTCTATGAAATTAATTTCTTTTACATTCAAAATATATTTGACCAGGACAATAAGTAGCAAGGCTGTGATATTGCTCTTTATGATCATGAATGAATTATGAATGAAGTAAAATACATCATTTCATAGCTAAATACGTTGTTCTATAAATTTGAAAACAGAAGACAACATCTGATAATGGCCTCTGATGCTGATCTACTCTTTAGGTAGATAGAACTAATTTTTCTTTATCATGCTCGTGTAATTGAAAACCATTGCTGTATAAATGAGGAAAAATGGTTTCCTAGAACCATAGATTTCAACTCTTTTTCATCATAAATCTGCACAGTCAGTGTCCAGTTCTTTACAGATGAAAACTGTGAGAAAAATTTTCAAGATTAAAAAGAAAATATTTTAATATTCAGAAATTGAAGCTATTTTGCATTAACAATATGAAGTTTCATCCACCTTGTATAATGGAGGTATACAGGTCCTCCCAAGGTTTTCAAGTAATGTGCTGGTTGAAGACACCTTTTGCTGTTCATATTAGGTCATATGTGCTATCCAAGAAGTAAAATCACATGATTCCTGTGACAGAGCATAACTTGTACATGTATTGTGGATATCATCCTCTCTACATAATCTCAAACTATATGAAAGAGAATTCTACCTCAAGAGTCCCATCCTGTGTCCCAGGAACTTTTCCCACTTTTCCTAAATGTAGGGAAAAGCATTATTTCTACTATATATGAAATATTGTTAGAACCTCTGGTCAGAAATACACATGGAATATACTGGATTTCAACTTCTGTGTACAAATTGGGTTGGTCTTGCCTTCATTCAGATGCTTTCATGTCAGATTCTTTTTTTTAAAGAAAACTTGGAGTGTTTTAAACTTGAAAGATTCTGCAAAAAGCTTCAGTGTGATATTTCATTTATCTTTCTCAATACCAAGAAACAAAAAGCCCATACAACTCCCCTACCCCCCACCAAAATCTGATACTAGTATGGATAATAGTATCCCTTAAATCAGTTGTCCCCATCTCTAAATCCTTATTGAAGTCAGTTGAAAGGTTTTGTTGTCTTAGTGGAGCATTTGTGTTTCAGTGACCCCTCTCCCAAGATTAAAGGCTGCCATCATTATGGGGCTCCGATTAAGGAATAAACCTACTGTGTCTTAGTTCAGCTGGTCAAAAATCCATTACTGAATATTTATGTGGACACGTTATTTTATGTCCTTACTGTCATTCATAAAAAATAATGTCGAAAAGAGAGCAGCAGAGATGTCCTTTTTGGCTATGAAACTCTGAAATAATTTTCTGTGAAGTGCCCTGATGTTTTCTCTCCAGTACAGAATATTTACAGTGCTAATATAAATGTCTGAGGCGCGAAGAGTTCCTCCTGGGTGTGTAGAATCTAAACCAGCAGAACTCTTGGAGACAAGCCAAAGATTTGAACAGCCTATGGAAGTATTTTTTGTGAGCCATATAGCATTTGGATCTGGAGAGTATAAATAAAGATACAGTGAAACCAGTCTGAACGGCAATTTACCACATATTCAACTATAGTCATTGGAGCCAGCTAGCGCTGAAATTTTTTCCTGACGAGATTATTTATGTTGCGTATAAAGTGTTACTCTAATTTTGGAGCAGGCTCACTCAAATGCATGTGGAATGTGTGTCCTTTTCAGACATTGCCAGCAGGTTGGGCTCTTGGTTTCCCATCCTGATGGGATGGCCCTGCCTTCAGGCATGGCTTAGTTAGGAATTGAATGATGAAGGTAAAAAATGTACGTCTGTTTATGTTTCTAATTAAGTTTTGCTGATGGAACTTCTCAACATATATAGTCAAATTTGATGTATTGGCTGAATTCTGCACTGAGGGAATGGTGGTTGTTCACAATGGGATCAAACACCTTCACTTTATTTTGCTGTGGCTGTATTGGATAACATAGGAACTGGCACAACTGCTCTCAGAAGTTTGTGAAAGAGTCTGTCTCCTGATAATACTAATGAAACATTCCTACTGTAAGCCTGATGTGGACTTTATTTTTGTTCTATCACTTATTTTAGGATGGCGTACTCGAAGATTGTAGTTTATTAAATTCTGCATGTTTGACACACTGTATATTTCATAGCTTCCTAGAGATCTGCTGCTCTTCTAAACAAGTTCAGTTAAATATTTTGCTTTTCTTTCCATCCAAACATTTGAACTGTGGAATGCAGTAAGCTCCTACATCTGCACAGCCACAAATTTCAGTGAAGCATGAATGTCAGGCTTGGAGAGAGAAGGAGGAAAGTATGTTTTTCTATCAGCAAAGTGACTGTCCATAATTTCAGTTCTCTTGGTTTTATCTGGCATTCCCTTTGACAAAAGGCCCATCTCCAAGTTGCCTTGAGACACTTCACAAAATCAACTGCAGCAACAGATGCAGTGTCAATAGAAGGTGTATGAATTCGTGGATGAAATGATATTTCAAAGGAGACTGTCCTTTCTTCTTTGTTCTTGAATTTGCTTTATCCCTTACTGCCAGAGACCTGAATGTTGAAGAGTTGCCATTATGACTATTCCACATATCTCCATGACAAATAAAAGTTCCTGGCTCATGTTAGCCAAAAAAAAAATCACTTTGAATTTAAAATAAAACTCTGACTTTGTTAGGCTCATTGTATTTGTGGATTTAGGCTTTGACTCAGGAGTACTTAACAAGTAAAAAATGTAAAGCATGTACTGTGTCCATGAGGTCATCAAGGCTAGAGGTAAGTTGACTCTTGGCCTTAATATGAAAATGGGCAGTTTCATCAACACAAGACTTCTGCTGTTTACTTTGGTGAGATCACTCCTTAATTTCAGTAAAATAAAATGGTAATTTTATGAGTCAGACTCAATCTTGCTAGAGTGATTTAGAAATTCATGTCTACTGACCTCTATACTTCAGACATCATGAGTTTGAAGTATGATACTTCTTTTCCTTGATTTCATAAATAATTTAGTTTAACGAAATCCAGATGGTTTAGAGCTCCCAGTAGCTACGAGTTCAAAAAATTGTTTAACCTTTGAAAGGAAGACACTATACTTGTTCAGTCTTTTCTGCATTTTATTCAGAGCTTAATAGTTCAGGGGTTTTATTGTTTAGTTTCTTTCTTAAGAAGTCTATTTTCTGCAAAACATCTGTTAGAGGCATATTTGGAAGTAATGGTTATGTGCTCAATGTGTATCTGATGGAATACACAACATGAATGTGCAGTTTTCAGTCCTTCAAGAAAAATCTTCCTTTGCAAGATTTCCTGGAGAAATCTAATCTTTTGAACATCAATTTCAGTCTTTTAAGATATTTTAAGGATATATGTTTGAAAAACAAAGGAAGTGTATGACCCATAAAGTGGTATTATTATGTATTGATTTCTGTTAAGACACATAGCCAATACTCTAGTTTTGCTCCCAAATTCAGACACTTATCTTTCATATTTTTTGTGGAAAAATACTCTTTAATGAGAAAGTGAATATTCTGGTTGATTCTTGCAATATAATATAGAGAAAAAAGGTGTCAGAGTTCTTAAGTTATTCCTCTCTGTTTAGTTGGGAGATGTTGGGGCACACATAATAGATAAAAAACTGCTAGATGCATTTTTATCAAAAACTATGTCAATACTTTTCCACAAGCTGTATTGTTTTTCTCAATGTTCATAGTAAAAAAGTGTGGCTTTACCATGGATAAATATTATGCTTTCTTCAATTTTTTATTAAGTTTATTTTAGAATACAATGCTACAGATTTTGTATTTTGATTGGAATAATAACATCTGCCTGAAGCTCAAACAATTTAACAGCTCATCTGTGCTAAGTTATCATAATTTTGCTGGAAGTGCCAGGAGTCTGAAGCAGAATTAGATTAGCAAAAGCTGATTGCAACATCTGGGTCTTAAATCAGAGCTGAAAACTAGGGGGTTTTGGCACGGTTTTTAACTATTCAGACTTTTTCCCTAGTTCTATCTAATGTGCAAAATGAGTGTTTCTCTAATATAACTTCAAGACTCAGTATGTGATGCTCTTAAAATATTATTTCCATAAATAGCAAGAGTGTTATGGCAGAAAATCAGTCATGAGTGTAGGTGTGGACATCTCTGGAACGCTGTGAACTCTATTTTCTCTCTGCGGCTTTATTTCTTGGGTCTCGTTTTAGGCAGGAGCCAGGATGGAGCAGCACTGCTTGCCACAGTGACTGATGAGTGATTGCACGGCTCTAATGGGACAAATAGAAAGAAGAAATGAAAGGGTAGAGAGACAGCCCCTCATGCCTAGTTAGAGCAGTACCCTGTACACTAATGTGATGTTTTATGGTTATTTATCCCCTGGCACTATTTAACACCACCAATTTTGAAGACAAATGTAGTAAAAGCATTTTTATCCTGCTGCTATGAAAATGTGCTTTTAATAGATTTAGGTTTTCTCGGGTCATAAGAAAGAAATAGAAAGATTTTGCAGCTTTCTAAAGGACTGTATTATATGTGGAGTTTAAAATGTCATAAAGCAGCTTGAAACACTATAGGGAGTCTGTGCAGTAATTGGAAAAATGTTTCATACTAATGTTTGCATTGCATTAGTGTGAGCTGTTGGCATACATTTTGTGACAATAAACATGTCTTTCCTTAATTGTAATTATAGCTTACAAAAAGGTTTAAAGAAAGAAAGTGAGAAAGGTACTTTGGTGAGTATGGATAATGACATTTTAATGCACTTAAGGCACAATGCAGCACTCTTAAAGGCCAGCTCTGGCTTCCATGCACTGTAGATAGACCAGCTTTACACATTTATTTAATAATATTTGGAAAGTTGGGGAGTTTGTTAGGACTTCTCTATTCTACCCCTTCTCTTCACAAATTAGCAACTGGCAGGGTTGTCTGTCTGTATCTCTTTCTCTGATTAAATTCCTGTTAACAGCACATGAGCAGATTCTAATCATTATTCAGTATTATACAGGGACCTGTTAGCAGATTTTCACTGGTGCTGTTGTCTACAGGCCACAACTCCCACAGCAGGTTTAGTCAGCATAGCAAAAGATGGAAGAGCCAGAATCATCCACCTTTGAAAAGTCACTTGAGGGAAAAATAATTCTACGTATAGGATCTGTATCAGCATTTCATCCCTCCACAGCAGATCATTGTGAATGCTGGGCTTTCGTGTGCAGATTTGGACTTTATGGAAATCCCCCAACATATTCATATATTTTGAGTTTTCAGTTTAGAACCACTAAAAACTCTAAGCATAAATTCTGCATCATGAGCAACTGGGAATTCTAGAATTTATTTTCCTGTCTTCACAACAAGGTAGGTCTGCATGACTGGGGCAGACAATTTAAAGGAAAAAATAACAAGGTGAAAAACGTTTACATGTAATAGGGGGACTACAAGAAGCATGGTTTTTTGCTTGATTTGACTTTCTAAAGAAAATTCAAGAGGTAACTGCTGTTTTCACCACTGCCTCTAATGACACTAAAAACAATGCTGAGCAGAACAATTGCCAAAATCCTTGTGATTATAACATCTGTTCTGTGTGCCAGCTTCCACAGTTACCGTGGATCATGGCAGCAATGTGAGTGACTGGGCTTCAACTTGAGCTACTTACCCAGAGCCCTCATGAGTTTATCCTTGATCTCTGGAGTGCCAAAGAGCCACGCCTTCCTGTGGGCACTTTTGCTGTTAGTGCTTCGAGATACTTCAAGCTGGATGGATAAGCAGCACACGTTTACTCTATGTTTGGATTGCTATATTTTAAATTTTGCACTGGGCTCGCAGTTCCCCATCCTGCCCCAGCCTTTTCTTTTTTCATTTACATATAAGATGATGCACAAATACTCTGTTCAAGGCTTCTGTACAAACAGCAGTGTGCCATTGGACATGATCTGCTTGGACACAGTCCCTGTAGTGGAGCCTTCTTTATATGAAGGGTTGTCAACCTGGAATCATTAGGACATGAAACGTAATGGTTTCATCCTATGTATATAACTTTTATATCTACTGCTTATATATCTGAATGCAGTATCAGCCATACCAGCTTTCAGGAGTTTAAATAACAGCTGACATTCTTGATAATAGAATAAAATTTTCTAGATAAGAATCTAGAAATGTGAAAATATATTTTTAAGCTGAGTTATACCACAAATGCCTTAGCACAAGTAATGGCAAGTGATTTAGTGGGCAACATTAAATGATTACCGAACAGAATGTTGTCAAAATGTGCCTTATCAGTGTGAGTAACAGGTAACTCAATCAAGCACAGAGCACAGGCAGTTCATCACAAATATGGTATATCTCTACATGGAATATGGTGCAAAGGTTTACAGATAAGCCAAAGTAACTCTCTCAAGCAGCTTTAGAAGAGTGCATTTTCTCTGAAGCATTAAAATTGTTAGCATAAGTCATGAAACTCTAGTGAAGACTTTTTGCACTGTTTTCTCTTGAGCAATTCTGAGTAAATGGTTTTCATAAATTATTTTTTTTTCAAAACTAAAACTATAACTGTAGGAATTTAACCTGTTAATCACATGCTATGATAGATGAGAAAATTGGCCACACTCTACTAGGTTAAAAACTAAAAGCTTCTGCATTCCTGGTAACAATTTATGGTGGTTATGTTGTGCACTTTAAAATGTTCTGGTTTTACTTCATTTTTTAGGATCATGGCATAAACACAGGAGTTTTTTTAAAAGATCTGGCCCTCAGTGAAATGTAATCAGTATGACTGGGTGTTTATGGATCTTTGTCCTCTGTCAAAGCTCTGGAGGTGGTAATGGAGAAGCGTCTATTCCAACGATTTATGGTATTTTTCAGGGAAGAGCAGCAAAGTTGGAGAAAGGAATTGTGTGCCCCTCCATGAAGTCTTCCAGCTTTTTCTTTGGTGGTCATGACACTGCACTTTCTTTTACTACAGCGTGTTAGGATTTTTGCTTAAAGAGGCACATTTTCATAGTACAAAGTGCTTCTAGTCCCAGCCTCAAGTGCAATACCACACGCCGTGTGAAATCATTTTGTCAGCTGTGCTCTCCAGAAAACGCCCTGTGTGGGGGCAGGGAGATGCAGGGAATGGTCGAATACAACATGAATCCTCACCTGGGGCAGGAAGAGTCCTGGAGAACAGATCAATGAAAGATATGGCTCCAGATGGGAGGTATATCTCGCAGAGGGCTGCCGTGGAAACCGGGAGCCAAGTGCTACAGCCAGGCATGTATTTTATACCTGTCTTGAAGCATGTTTTGACCAAAAGAAATGTTTTGGAATAACAAATTAATACACCTATGTGGATTTTACACCATTAAAATTGCCACCAATGCTGCCTTTGGAGCTCTTGAGACAGGGATTTATGGTTGGAAGGAATAATTTTTTAACCAGTTAGTCTGAATTTTTTCCTCGCTGAACGTTAGTACTGCTCAAGATGGGTGTTTTATATTTTGTCTCTGATATTTTATGGATTATATTAGAGTGAATTTTCTGGTAATCAGTCAGATAATTCCACTTTATTATTGTTCTCTCTCCAGCTTCTTTTGTGAAACTGCTGTCAGAAGCTGAACTGTGTTTATCTATCCTCTCTAGGCCAAAGCAGGTTGGCTCTACACTGTCTGGCTGACTTTATTGAGCATCCATGTCAATTCCTACTACAAAATATGCTTTTCATGTACTACAAACTCTTTTTAAGTCATCTGAGACCTGAGTATGGTCTCAGTACAACAGCAGTACTTGAGATAAACCCTTAAGAGATCATCCTCCTGACACAAGGAAATAAACCGCTTGATATGTTCTGTCTGAAAGTCTCTTGAATCATTGGAAGTGAGTTCCCAGAAGGGAGGAGAGAATCAAGTAGTAAGATCCTGTTAAAATATCAAACATACTGTCCTCCCAATAAAGTTCTTTGTGACAGTCACATTCACTTGGAAATTTATCACTTTATTTACCAACATAATAACCCAAAAACCCCAGCTCCCAACAGCAATAAAATAAAGGGAGATGTTTTACAACTTCCAAGCCTACTTTGATTATTTATATGTAGAAAACACTGCCTTGCTAAATTAATTACCTCCAGGATTCACAGCTTGCACGTTTTTGTTAATATTCATTAGAAATGAGACACCATTGGGCTGCACAGACAGTGCTTGAATACCAAGAGAAGTTGCTCTCGTTCCACAACCCAGGACATCAGTTTGGTGTCATCTTTTCATGTCCAATAGTTCTGTCCCAAGACAAAATGGTTAAATGAGTTTATTATCTGTATTAAAGGATGACTGAAAGTCTTCCATAGAAATATGGAGTGCGAACACTGTGTACTGACATTTTCCATTGCCTCCAGCAAACAGATTGTATGGGGTTTAGCTACATCTATTTTCCTTACCCTTGCTTGTGTGAGGGTGAACAGACTGCACTTGAATATTTAGACCTTGCCTTTCCTGAAAACTTCATTCATAGTAATTATATGTTCTGCTTCACTGACAGCTTGTGGTAGGGCAATTCATTAAGGCTAATTGAATTCTGAGAGGAGGGAAAAATAACCTTTGGATGTGAGTGCAAGTTATTAAGAGACAATGTAATGTACATGCTTATAGTTTTCAGAGCCTATAATAAAGAACATACTGATTTTTCAAACAACAAAGGCAATTTCACATTGAAATACTGGACTTAAATTCAGTGTGGAATTAAAATAGTGCCTTTTGCTTCCTCATTAGCAATCATGATTGTTTAATCGATAGCAGTCAGGAGAAGTGACACAAAAACCTGCATCGCTGCTGAAGCAGACAGGATATTGACATTTAAACAAATGCCTTAAACATACCATGCTTACGCTTCTAGTTTTAATATTAAAAGCTGGTGGGGGAGCTTGTCTTGTCTTATTTTATCATCCATATTAATCTTGCACGCACAGCAAACTTCATGGTCTTATTTTGTCATTTTCAGCAAGAAAGAGAAGGACAAACCTATCAAATCATCCCTTTCATTCAAGAGTTTGATTGAAACCTCTGTAAGATTTGGAACTTTGGAGATATTTCCATTGATCTCAGCTGCTATGAGCATGGATAACAGCCACAATAAAACTAAACAAACGACTTTCCTGGATTTCATCATGCTAATAATTCATATCTGCAACTTTTCAGCAGTACTTTTTGTGAAACCTGTGTCTGCACTGATATTTTGAGAGAGAGTTAAACTCAGTAGGGCTAATGAGATCTGAGAATTATATCATGCATAGTTATGAATTATTTTCAGGGTAGTCAACTTACAGTGTGATTTGGAAATTGCCAGTTTTGTATTTTGTGATTCTCTGTGAATTATTGAAATATTGAGGATGCGTTTTTGTAGTAAGGTTAACATGTTAGTTCTGTGTCCTTCCTTATTTCATAAGAATTATGATTCTTTGAGTAATTTTTATTCTATATTTAGATTCTGGAAATTTCAGATGGCCTTAGTGAAGGATATACTTTTGAGAAATCATGTTCTAACTATTTCATCTCCCTTAAAGGCCTTTGAAGAGGTATCATACATTCATTACAGGGAGCTTTTTGGTTTTGATGCTCTGGAACCATTCATTGAGCATTTTCTCTATTTTTCTATGATGTTGTGGATATTTTGACCTTTGCTTTTAACATCAATTGCATTAAGTCTGACTTTGACCAACTTGACAGAACCGCTTAGAATTGAAAGTGCACTTCTTATTAATTTATGTGAGTAAACAGAATGGAAACACTTTTGAATCCCTAGTTGTAAAATTGCCATGTTCAACACACCCCAGATTTTAATTGAGCACTAAAAAAATAGCCAAACAGGAAGAAAACAAAATTAAATACTTCTAGAATTAGTATTGTCTATCTCATTTAGCCTGTTAAATGTTTCTGTGCTACAACTGTTACAATTTTTAGTTCTCCTGTGAGCCGAATTCCATCATCCCTTCCTGGGATGACTAGTGTGTTCGGGGTCAATGTGCCCAGTTAATCTGTTGCAAAGTTTGAAGAGAGGTATCAGCCCTCAGATTGTAATTCACTCAACATGTTAGGATATGGGGTATGAATAGGGCCGATGATAACCAGCGGAAGTCTGAAAAAGAGGAGTCCTTTGTGACAACAATCCCTCCTTGGGTGCTTAACAACCAACTACCTATAAAAGCTTCTCACGTATTGGGAAGGCAAAACGGTCTGAGCTTCGGGATATTTTACTGAATTGTTGCCAATTAACACAAGCTTCTAATGACCCGTTTGAGTATTGGGGAGGGAAAACAAAGATAAACAAACCCTGAAGCAAACCCAAGCAACCAAGTCACTCCCCTCCCTGGCCCAGCCAAAGCTGGAACCAGACCCCTTCATTCCCCAGCCCTTCCCATCCTGTTGGGGCTCAAGCCCACATTCCCTCCCCTCCAGGACAGTCCACCACACCTCATCCAAGCAAGAAAGGAGAAATAACAGCTTGGAGCCTTCTGAAAACTTTTCTCTCAGGGTCCCCCAGCCATGGTGGTCAAGCCTAGCAAGGCATACAGGGCAAAGCAGTCACTGTGCTCAGTTAACCACAGAAATCTCTGTGGCTGACAGCCAATACATATTCATGGACAGGTGCTTCTGCCATCATTATATATTTAAAATGAAGATCTGTGTGAAATTGAAACCTAATGTTTCATCTAAATTTTTTGCCGTGCAGGAAAAGGAAAAAAAAAAAGAGATCTTTTCCTATTAAAATGATGGATTGCATCTCCTTAAAGGATGATTATAATTAGTTGAATAAACATCTAGAAAGTAATGATCTGTAAAGATACTACTATCCCACTTTCACATACAGTAATGAATGTAATGGAAATCATTGGTGTGCTGATTTACCAACCAAAATGATGGTTGTACATGCCATCCTTACTGATACAAAATGCAATAAACCTCTTATGGATTGAAGATGCTTCTTTGTAAGTTCATGACAAATTAGTCCAACCCATTGTGAATTAAAAATTAGTTCTTTTTAAGCTCTTTAAACACTTTTAATATGTTGTCTGTGGTTCAGTGTGAGAAGTTTGAATATGTTTTTCTGACTACATCAAAAGAATAGAATGTGCCCTTGTGAGACCCCACCTGGAGCACTGTGCCTAGGTCTGAGGCCCCCAACAAAAGAACGACAGGGACCTGTTGGTGTGAGTCCAGAAGAGCATCACAAAGATGCTCAGAGGGCTGGAGCACCTTCCCTATGAAGACAGGATGAGCGAGCTGGAGCTCCTCAGCCTGGAAAAGAGAAGGTTTGACGGAGAACTTATAGAATTCTTTCAGTATTTGAAGGGAGCCTACGAGAGAGCTGGAGAGTGAGAGCCCTTTTACAAGGGCCTGTAGAGATAGGACAAAGGGCAATGGCTTCAAACTGAAAGAGAGTAGGTTTAGATTAAATATTAGAAAGAAATTCCTTATTGTGAGTTTGGTGAGGCACTGGAATGGGTTACCCAGAAAAGCTGTGGATGCCTCATCTCTGGAGGAGCTCAGGGCCAGGTTGGTGGGGCCCTGAGTAAGCTGGTCTAGTCAAAGTTGCCCCTCTTCATGGCAGAGGGGTTGAGGAACACATTTGGTGCTGAGGAATATACTGAGTGCAGGGAGCTCGGGGTGCAGCTGTGGATGGAGCTGCAGGTTCGCCTCGGGGTGGGAGCCCGGGACAAGAGGCCATGAACTGCCACCCTTTGCACAACACAGGGCACAGGGACCTGGGGCACAGCCAGCTGAGGGACCCTGAGAGGCAGGGCAGGAGCCCACGGCTCCATGGCTCGGGAGGAACGGCGAGACTTTGGCACTCTTGGACTGTGAGGGGATAAAAACCCAGGGGCTCCTTTGCTCAGGTTCCCTCCTTGGAGGCCCCAGCTGGGGCTGTTTCTGTGTCACTGTGCTGTGGATCAATGGCTTTGTGGAATGAGATGTCTGAGACCCTGCTATGGAAATCCTGGGATTGAGCTGGTGAGGAAGGCTGGTCTGACTGTGAGTGGGTGTGCAGGGAGTCCAGCAGGGACCCCTGGGAAGGGGCTTTGGTCCCAGCAGTGACAGTCTGTGACACTGGGAGTGTGGCTGCCAGAGAGTCTGGTGAATGGTCACACTGGGAATATTGCTTAACTGGGGGTTGGAACTGGATGATCTTCAAGGTCCCTTCCAATCCAAACTGTTCTATCATTCTATGAAATTTTCTCATCGTAGTGTAATTGAGAACCAATATTTATCTTTAATAGAAATAACTGAAATTTGGTTATAAGTGTGCTGTTCCTGAATTTAGGGATAACAATGAGAAAGAATGATTTAGACATTTTCTGTAGGCCTGCGAGGTTTGATTTTTGTGGTGTAGCTGCTGGTGCAATAATCAGTAGTGTACCCCTTCATATGGTACATGGATTATCTGTATACCATGGTGACTGTGACACTGTATTAAAAATGAATTTAAAAGCTGTTTGCATATTACTATGAATGAATAGGTGTATTTGTTATAAGATCTGATTTTTAGGTAAGTAAGGCAAGTTTTATACTGTTATTTTTTCCTCTAATTCTTACCTTGTGGAGGACATTGTCTTGTGTGTTTGACAGATGGTTTTTTTCAGTAGAGTTATTCAGATATTAGAAATGATACTGTTCAGAATTTACTATCCCTGTATCTCAGAAGAGTTTATAAGTTCACACATGACATATGATATGTTTTTATGCCTTAGGGAGGAATACATAAAACAGTATTGTATAAGTAATGAAAAGATGGAAAGTGAAAGAAGAGCAGACAAATGGATTTCAAGAAAATATCTGATTCTGGTGTGAATATATCTATTCCTTCTGTTTCAAATCAGCAGTCTAAAAAGTCTAAAAAGATCATATTCACCAATTGACCTAAACTAGATTTAAACACCAGTTTAGTTGAATGACTGAGGTATCAGATTTTGAACAGTTATAGCTTGTGACTGTCAATTTACCAATGCAAGGTAAATCAATATAACCTTCATCTGAATGAAATTAAGAATATCAACTAGAGGCTTGTATCATTTAACACTGTGATAGCAGATAAGCTGATTAAATTTATGTAAAGTAGACCATTTCTGGTTTGAATCTGTGCAGGACTGGCAGCATATTGTAAGGAAAAAAAAAAATGCTAAATGTTAATTTGGAGTTTACTTTTAAGCCATCCAAAATCCACTAGATTGCATTAGTGTTCATGTGGTATCAGGAGTGACCATCCAGGCTGTGGCTGGATGAGACACAAATGTCAGTGGCAATACAAGCTAAAGGGTTCCCACCCACCTGCCCACTCTGTCTCAAACACAGCATTTCTCAGGCTGCTGTGTTACAGATTACGAGGAGAATTAAACTTCTACAAGGAGTGCCTTTCCTAAGTGGTTTTTTGTTTTTGTTTTTGTTTTTTAATGGGAAATTCTTCTTAGATCTTTACAGGTAATCAATATCACTTAGTAACTTTGGTTATTCTTAAAACCTAATGTTTTTTTAACACTGTACCTACCACCTATGCCTTTCTGCTGTAGCCCAGTTCTTACCTCCTCTGGGCCAAGAGGGCACCCAGCTCTGGGATCAATTAGGGTCTTCCCTGAAACACATCCGTGTACCTCCAGCATAGCACAGGGAGGTCCTGTGGGAAAGGACTGTACTCCAAAGGGGGAGTTTTCTAGCCCCTGGTTAACCTACTTCCCCTTCAGCATCCAAGTGGACCCTGCCATTGCATTGTGGCTTCCTTTTGAATTATCTGTTTAAATTTTAAACTGCTTTCTGGAGGGTTCCCCCTGGGTGTTGTAGAGAAAACTTTAATCTCATGTCTGTGCTGAGAGGCATGAAGGAGGTCCCGTGGTAGTTCCTTCTGACAGGGAAATAGATGCTGCCTCACAAAACAAGTTTGAGTTTTACTCCCAAAGTCTCCAGGCAGTCCTTTCACAGCTTAGCTAACAGGCACGGACAACACTTTGAGAAAAAACAACTTAAAACAAGCAAATAGAAAATATGAAAAGAGCTTAGTAGGCACTAGAATTTTGTTGCTGTCAACAAAGTTTTCAGAATCTTAATTTTAAGTCTGCCTAATGATTTCAGCACTATTTTGGATTCCCAGATTGGAATACACTCACAAAGTAATTCAAAACCTTCTCAGTGAAAATTTACTGGGATGCCCAGGCTATCGTGGTTTTCAATCAATAACATCTCCTTTAATAACATAGTATCCTGTTAACAAGAAAAATAGTGGAAATGTCTTTCTGTAAATCAGTCAGAGGGAATAAGCCCAGAGAAAGAGTAGAAACTAAATTCTCCAGATCAATAGTTACTGTTGTGTATCAGTCACCTCCACTGTGTGGCAGGAAGTGTGGTTGAAACTGAAATAGTTATTGATGCATTTTCAAATTTCAAAGATTCAGTTACTTGAAGATACTTAATGAGAGTTTTTAAAGCACCTGATTACTGGTCCTGGCTTTAATGATCTTCTTTGGAAGTCAAAATCGATCTTGAAATTATTATTTTCTTCCACCACACGTAGCATTTGTATGTCCACAGACTGTTCCAAAGGAGCTGAAGGGGCTTGCATAAGGTAGCACAGGAAAGCCGTGGGTGCAGTGGTTTCCAGAGCTGCAAATAAGTGCCATGAGCACCAGTGAACCCTTCCTCTCTCCAGAGGGAAGAGCCCTGTCACTGTGAAGCAGCTGAGTGCAGGCAGTGCTGTGCTGACGGGAACAGGGCAGAGCAGGGGCAGAGACCCGCAGTGAGGGTGAAAGAATCTTTTGTTTTTGTAGTTCCTCTGGTTTAGCTACCTGGGCTGGATTCTTTTGGAGCCACGTCTGTGATCTGTGCTGCTCTTGCACATCACTCTACACCCCTCCAACAGCTTTTGAGGGGTAAAATATTTAAAACGCTTAAAAGCCAGGGCGGGGTGGAGGGGAAGAAAATAAAATTAGAAGGTGTGGAAAACTTAACTGTAGGTCTTTTCTGGAGACTAAGAACCTGTTTCTCATCTAAGGTAAGCAGAAAAAATTCACTGTCTTCCCTGGAATTAATTACATGATTAACAGGACCTGATGTCTCTTTGATGTTTGCTGGCTCTCCCCACTAAAAGTCAGTGTTAGAAGAGGAAGTTAACTAGGATGGGTAGGAGAACAGAGTTAGAGTATACTGGTCACAGAAAGGTGACCTGCAAATCAATTTGAAGATACACGCTTTGTGCCCCCAGTAATAGCCAAGCTTTCAGCACATTATTATCCAGCCTCACCTGGATCACTGCTCTCTGTTCATGGGCTGACCTCCCATCAGCTCTGCTGGACCATGAAGCAAACTAATGGGCAAGTGTCTTCCACTGAACTGCAAAGTTTGGTAAAGCATTCACTTTTAAATACATTAAATATTTCTAAGAAGCTTTATGGACAGACCTGTACTTCATAGGAAATAAAAAGGAAATAAAATCAGAATTTTTCTCCTCTTTTTTCCCCATCTCAGTGAATCTAAATGCATGCCCACTCATTTTTTCGGCCTGCTTGACAATGAGATTAGTAGGAATCTTAATATTGTCACACAGGTGACAGTCAGGAGGTTCCATTTTTGGGACTTGTGTGGTATTGGGTTGACTTAGAAAGGAAAGGGGAGAGAGCTTTGTAGGAGGAGGGTAAGGTTTTTCAGCCTTTCCAGGATCAAATTAAACTATTCAGAATGAGTCTGAGAATCTGCTGGCACAGGTACATATGAAAATGCATTTCCAAGGAAGTGGAATTATTCAGAGGAAAGCAGTGATGAACTCAGGAACAGGACTTTGAAATAAAGAAGGAGGTAGTAGACTGTTAACGCCAGAGGTGAGAAAACTGAGAGTCATCCCATCAGTCTTTGCATATGCAGGCAGATGCAAATAAATTCTTCTCCATGACAATCTGGAAGACTTCTCTATATGTCTGGCAAGTCTTTGCAATGATAGAGATGGTAAAACTCTGAAATAGATGAGTTGGGAAGACCGTGGATTTTCCATGGTACAAAAGCCTCAAGAATAGCTTGGGAACACAGCTCTTGGGAATGCCATGAGGTATATTAGGAGGAAAGGATGCAGGAAGAAATTTCTTTCGGAAAAATTCTTCCCTGTGAGGGTGGTGAGGCACTGGAAGAGGATGCCCAGAGAAGCTGTGGATGCCCCATCCCTGGAATTGTTCAAGGCCAGGTTGGATGAGGCTCTGGGCAACCTGGGATAGTGGAAGGTGTCCCTGCCCATGGCAGGGGGATTGGAATGAGGTGTTCCTTCAGATACCTTCCAACAAAAATCATTCTGTGATTCTAGGATTCTGTATTTGCTCCTTTCTTTGGTCAGAGGGCTACACTGAATCATCCCTCATCTTATCCTCTGGGGTTTTTTTGTGTGACTGTGAAGGTTAAAGGAAGGTCAGAGTGGGGTGGGTGTGAAAAATATTTCTGAAGAACTGCATCAGAAACGAATGATAGCATCTTATATGAAAATGACACATTTGATAAAGGTACCACAGAGAATAAAGAAAGGATAAGTTCACAAATGTGTCTGTAGTGAGTGTGAAATGTCTGTACCTAACCCTAAAACCAATCTCTTCAAAGAGTTGCTAAATTTGTTCACATGCAAGAATAACTGACTCTAGATGACAAAGTACATAAGATGTTAAATCACTGAAACAAGAGTTCTGAGACATGACTCAAATGATTTTTTTCTTAAATATGTATAGTCTTCATGTTTCTTCTTGCTGTTGCAAGATGAAAATGTTGTATTGTTCTAGATATTTCTGGAACAGTGTATCCACCAAGCACAATTTTTTTTAGAGTTCAAAGTTTTACTTACAGTTTTGCTGTAACTTTTCCATAACCAAAAATGGTAGTCTTCTGGTTAGTTCAGGTAGCTACCATAGAAATGAAATTCGACACTGAAGCATGACCAAGTGTGAGCTTGAACTTCTTCCTCTTTCTCCATTTCAATCTCAAATTCACACCCCACAAACTGCAATCATGTGCAATACAGAATCCTTTTGATCATAAAGTAGAGGTACTTGGAAGTCTAAAACAAATGATTACTTAAAATTCCAGGGATATGTCCATTAAATCATTGCAACTGAAAAGGTCTGATATACTGAAATATTAAATTTAGGTAACTTATGAGCTGCCTATAAATAGGTACCTGTATAAAAAATCAAATGGAGAAAATATGCTTAAGATTTCTGAGACAGTCTAGTACAGAAATCTATATGGCCTTATTATTAATCCTTATCATAGATCTGCTTATGCATTAATAGAAAAAGTGAACTGTATTGGAATTTGCTGTGCCTCAAGCAAAGATTACTTCCACCTTCTTTGAAGGTGAATTGTCTGTCTCTCTAATCCATCAGAATAGGATGTGCTGTGCATCTGAATTATGAGCAAATGCCCTGTCAAAATTGAAGTCTTCCTTTTAATCTTAATGCTGGTAAGAACTATAATTTCATACCATGTTGGGCGTTTGCATGTATACACAAATAATAGCCACACTTTTAAAAAATATACATTAGTCCCATAAGCACTGATGAGGTGGGCATAGGCAATAGGATCAGCACTTTATGGAGAAGCAATAAAATATTCAGTATTGAAAAATGTTATTATTAATTTGGGTTTTTCAATTTGGTTGCAAAGTTGTATTGAAACCTCTCTGTATGGATATTGAGGTGAAGAAATACCCATTATATGTCCTTAAATAGCAATTTGTTACATTTACATGTGCAGGGAATGATGCTTTTGTACAATTTCTGAGTTCCATACATAAAATATGAAACTATTATGAAGATATAGTGGCCAGCTTTACAGAGTTGAATTGCCTTATAATTTTGAAATACAACACAATGACCCAGGTCATGCTATAAAAATCTTAATTTAGGAAAATGTCTATGTGAAAGTGATTTGATAGCAAATGGCAATTATTTTCTTCCTTATTGTTATAGTCAAATTGTTGGGAGATGGATTTTGTTTTCATTCTTAGCACAAAGTGTTTTAAAAAAACAATCTCTTGTCAGCTGAAACACTGTCTGCAGATTCCCAGCCTAAAGCAAAATTTTTACAGTCAAGTTTTAAATCCCTTGATGTATCTCTGTTTGTAATGGAAATGCTAACATAACCTTAGCTGTTACAGGGCAAACAATATTGCGATAATAAATAATGAACAAAGTGGTTTAATAATTTGAAGCAAATCATGTCATGGGCCTGGCAAGATTTTATGACTAAATTATATGGGCAGGAACCTATCAACAGACATGCTGCATAAATACCATAAATAGATGGACTAAGGATGTGTGTTCATGAAGCTGAAACCAGAGTTTTCATGATCTAGGGATAAAGTGCTGCAAGGGACTGTAAGAAATTGTGTGGAAGCTTTGGGCAAATCAAAAACCTGAACAAACGATCAGTGTGTCAGTTTTTAATCAACAGCTATTATCTCTAGTGCTAATGAGCTGTACAGTGCCTCACTAAATCTGAGTGAGGGCTTCTGAATATGGATATATTGGTTAATGGTCCATTATGTGGCCTGTTGGTAAAACTTCTTTCCTTCTAACAGCAAAATATCAATTTCTTTTTTATTCTTTTTCACTTCAGTACCTTGCATAACCTGACTGAATATTTTCGTCTTTGTATCTTAAGGAGCAATGGGAGATTCCTTGGCACAGTCTGGATCTGGTTCAGCTAGGCTAGCACTTGCTTTATGACAGTCACACACACTCAGCGTGTGCTTCCAAAATGATGCAACATCTCCCAAAGCAGGAAAGGGCTGATTAACTTACTCCTGCCTGGTCTCTGGTACCAAGAGCAACTTTCTGGAATTACAGCTTGAAGGACATCAGGTTTCCTTCAAGCAAGCAGTGATGTGCTTGATCCTCAGGTAACTCTTTTCTTTGGCAATGTGCGATGAGGGCAATGACCACAGGCATGCCTGGAGTTCCTTGCGTTTCAGAGTGTCTTATGGCTCAGAGTTAAAGAGCAGGCAGGATGTGGGAAACAGCCCTGGTGGTACAGCACCTTCTGCCCAGCGGAGAGGAGAGGATCAAAAGAACCACGGACCCATTGCAACAGCCCCATCTTAGTCAGGAAGGGCCTCTGCTTGGGCAGTTTTCCCCAAAGAGTTGTTAAATGGGCAGAAAAAAAACCTCTTTATGTGGTAGTTCAGTACTAGAATGACTTTATGTAAATAAAACTCTGTGTTCCTCACTGTGCAGCAGAGGCCACAAGAAATGGTGATCAGGCTGGAATTTTGGAAAGATTGTACTCCTTTTAGCCTCCTCCAAAACAGCAAATACTGAGAAAAAAAAATGTTTTAGTAGTAGGAGGTTTATGCAGTCAAAACCTGTATTTATTTTCGTCTGTGCAGGATTTGATGCTAAGGGCTTGTGCCACAGCTGGCATTCAGAAACGCCCCAGTAGCGCAGAGCAGATCTTTCCAAATTCCTGCCACGATCTTCTTCTACTTGTGACACTCAGGCACAAGCAAGTCATTAAGCCATTGTTAATGGATTCATTTTGTAGCTCTCTGACACTTCTGCAGATCATGCCAATAGCAAAGGGGTTGTCAGGCTGCTGAGCAGTCAGAACTGAGGATGGCAAGGGAATGACCCAGCTCTAAAAAGCTAGGGGTGGGCTAAGGGCTTAGATTACCTGAAGTCCATTTGTGAAATATCTTTCATCTAGGGCTCATGCATCCAGAGAGATCATTAAATGTGTCCCTCAATCTATGGATTTTTCTGCTTCAATAACATCTGTCCCCAATAGCAGCCCTTCAAGTAACAAGGCTCCATTTTAGTTCAGACACTGACACAGGAATTGCTGGCTGGTGATCCTCTCAGTACATGCCATTTTCTGGCCAAATTAGATTTTAAAGATTCTAGGTTACTCATTTGTGACTAAAAGTGGCTGAATTGCCTTATTACATAATTGGAATAATATTATTATTGATTTTATATTATTCTTTGTTATTACTAATAATGTATATTACGATTAGTGTTAATAGTAATCCATCTCCATGCTTTATACGTTCTTTGAAAGATCGCCCTTTGTCTGTTCTCAAGGCAGCCAAATTAGGGCACTCTGATTTGATACCATTTAATATTCCCCTCTTAACTCATCTACTTATGGAAAAGCATGGCAGATGTTCTTTAAACTCTAGGGAAGGCTCTGTGAGCCTTGACCAGGAAATTTGTGCTCACACCCTGTCACTTGGAAGGAAAGGAGCCTTTTTGCTGTCCTAAAGACAGCATACACAAGGCTAAAGGTTCTTGATATGATGAAATATATAGAAATAAGGAATATAAGGAATTAAGACTTTCACAAAATTTCAGGTCTTGGTTTTGAGGGAGGGTGGATATGTACAATGGAATGCTAAAATGTACATGTATTCTTCAAAGTAGTTACTCAGATTTAGGCAGGGTAAATGCAGAAAATTATCCTCTATCAAAATTCTGTACTTTACACTGTGTGTTAACGCTGTGGATTCAACTAAAATTTTCTGTCATTATAGTTTAACGGGCTTTAATGATTTGGGATCCTGTTAAAATAGAACACAGTTTCTTTTCTGTCTCAGGTACTGGAAGTTTAAATCTGTTAAGCCAGCTCTGTCACATATTACAAAGAATGCAAGGGAAGCCCCACCTGCGAGATGGTTTAAATAACAGGCCTTTGGTTTCACAATTCACTGACAAATTTGAAGAGATGCACTCCTTAGGCCACACTGGAGGACTGCATTGTACTTTGTATTTCTTTGTTACTAACTGGTTGCTGTTTGCGTTCCAGTGTTTGACAGATTCTTTTATTATTTATCTTTTGTGAAGTTCTCATGTGGTTTAGTGTGATTAATTTTGTTCTGTGTTGGAATATTAGCTAAGGTTCTGTATATTTGTTGGAGATAACTTGTTCTGTGCTTTTCAGTGATGAATTCAGCAAAACTGACTTTTACCAGGGTCTTTTGCAGGAATTGCCTGTCAGATTGCAAGTCCTCCACCCCTAAACATTCCAGAAACTCATCTCCCCCAAAATATTTTCAATAAATGAGATTGTATTACACCATATACAAAAAGTGTGCTGCGGTTCATATTTTTCTGAGAGAGGAGAGTGATAAGGTTGTTCCAGGAGAGAAAGAAAATGTAAAATGATGCAGAGTTATTAAATTTTTTCCCAAATATGAATTAATTCTTCAAGGCTTCTCTAAGAGAAGATTTGAGCAAAAAAAGGACCCCTGTCCACCTTGCACCTAAAGATACTAGGTATATCAAACATTTGATGTTAAGGGTTCTGAAAAATCCTTCATATGTCTTTTTCTAATGCAGGATAGATGTTTGCATGCCCCCATATAGTTCAGTTCCTTGTAAAACAGACATTAGCAACTCTCCTACATGAATTAATGAAAATTAATGTTGAATATTTTACCAAATGTACTCTGAAGAGATTGTATATATTATTTTTATTTAGAATGTGTGGGTTTTTTTTTTTTTTTTGTCTCTGAATAATATAGCAATGACAACAACAAGACAGAAGAGGAAAATTATTCTGTTGTAGTGGCAGAAATCTGCCTGATAGCTGATTTCGACACTTTGAAATGCTGCAATTTCGATAGAAGAACAAAGACAGACATTGGAAATTAGGTGTTATTTGCCTGTTCAGACAGTTTCAAGTAAAGCTTGGGAAGGGGAAGGTTGTTTGAGTGATACACCTTACAGAGACGAGCTGTAAGGACTATGTTAATACCAAGATATTCAACTCTCCTGTTGTAACCGTGTGTCTGTGCAACATATTTCCATTTCGAGTGGCAGGATGAGTTTATGTGTTGCACAAAACCCAGTATTATCTCTTTTGGAAACCTTCAGAACATCTTATCTGTGCTTATTGGCAACATTTGCAAACATCTAGAGATGACAGACATGGATGGGGGAGCAGGGTTAGGTAGGAAGCTGTAAGTGAGGAAGAGCTGATGACATTTGGAAGGGTGATTGTGTCTGAAAGCCTGGTGTGAAGAAGTCCATGTTCCTGGGAAGGAGAAACCCTCTGATGTGCTCCATCTGCCTGTCTCCCAAGTCTGGCACCACAGAACTCCAGAAGCTCGGGTGAAGGAAGGCACTGTCCAGCACCAGGGTCCATAACTCTGCCAGCCCTCAGCTGCTCCTGGTTTGACCTCTCGGAGCCCCTGCCCTCTCAGTTCCTCCCCCACCCAGCTGCTTCCCACAGCTTTTCAGCTGGATTCACACCTGTGAGGTCTGGCTTGTTTGATATCAGCTGGTCCTCAACTGCTGCCTCCCTTTATCCTGCCTTTGCAGCTCTTCCCTTCTCACCTTGTGCACTTCACAGAAACTATTGGGATTTGTGTTGTGCTGCTTTCCATCTTCCTTTGTCTCTGGAGGAGGGGAAGGCTGGAGTAGCAGAGTTTGGAAGGTAGGTAGTGAAATAGAGGAAGAGGGAATTGAGAAGGAAATCTGAGGGGTTTTTTTGGTGTTTTTTGTTTTTTTTTTTTTGTCCATGAGCAATAATAGTAATGCATTTTATTTATCCCTTGAACACTATTCACTGAAGAATAAATGCAGATTTCCAGATTTTGTTTATCTTGGTAACACGTTTGTTTCAGAAATTATTTAGGAGGTAGCTGGAATGACTAATACTTAATTGCAACCTGTTTGGCATAGAGAAGGACGAAGACAGAATTACAACCAGCCAAGTTTGGTTTTTTTGTTGGTTTTTTTTTTTTTTTTTGGTGTGTTTTGTGTTGTGGGTTTTTTTTAGGGTAAGCATTGCAGTCTTTCTTTTTACCTTGTCAATCACACATAATTAGTACTTTCTGTGCACAGAGAGTTTTTACTGTCATGCAGATTGATTGGGAAAAGGCACTGTTCTCTAAGGCCTCAGTTGTTCTGATGAGTTAAATAGTCTTGCTATTCAAGTTAGTAAGAGCAAACTGTGGCACGTATTACATATGTATACTTTCTGCAGTGTTTGGAAGGCTGCTTTGACTTTCATGGGATTTGGATCTGACTCGTAATGCCTGCTATCATAAACACAAGTGATCCCTTATAACAAAACACTTGGCAGTATTTACCATCAGAAATGCCTCTGCAGAACCTATGCTATTTTCTGCCTTCTGCAGGCTATCACTCTAAATTTGTATTTAATTGGCACCTACACCCTACTGAAACTGGTGTCCCACCTTGTCTGTGGGCGAAGTGCCATGCTCACAGATGGACATCAGTGCTGGTATGCTCCAGCCAGTTTTCACATCGCACATGAGTCTGAGTGGCTACATTTTCCTTTGCAGATAGCAAATTTGAAAATCTTAAACAGACTTTCACGTTGAGGGAGAAAGGATGCACCAGTGCTTTCCAGCTCCTTGGTGGGAGACTGGGAAAATATATTGCGGTCATAGGAAGCAGATATTTAGCTATGGTTAGCCAGGGTTGCTGTTCAGAGGGAGGATTATCTTCATCTCCACCCTCGATTAGCTCTCCACAGGGCACACTCTGACTTTTCAGTGACATTATTTCCATGGCTGAGCCAAGTTTCTTGCAGAATATCTCTGCTGAATACAGAAATCTGATCTGTCCTGTGTCCCTTATAGGAGCCTGTCTATTGCTTCTGCTCAACAGAAGCTTTATAAAGACAGCTTTGCAAAAGAGCATCATTGGAAAGGCTATTTAACTCCTCAGTGAAGAAGGTAAGATGTTCCAGAAAAGAAATCAGTAATTATGCTGTCCTATTATTCTTCAGCATTTAATACACATTTCAATACTTCCTGTTCAGCGTTTCTTTCCCTTTCTTCAGGCAATTAGCTGCCAAGACATAAACATAATAAAAGCTAAATTCTACAAGAGAGGGGTTTTCAGCCTTTTGCTAATGCAAGCACAGACTTTAAATCTCAACCTGAATGCTCTTTACAGATTGACAAGGGGCGCGTTATTCCAAGTCACTCCGTATTATGTGTGAAGAGTGCCCCAGCTGTGTCACCGCTGAGGTTAAAAGGTGTTAGTGCTTGCTTCTTTTAAATGAGCACAGTAAATGAAAGTGAACAATTAAGTAAGAAATTTGGCTTGCTGTCTCTGCATGCTGCGTTTTATTGTGGTGTTGCCAGCTTCTCTGAATGAAAATACAAGAGCAAATTAAACAGCTTTATGAACTCGCAGGAGGAGCAGTTGTTCTAGTGGCTTTCATACAAATGTCTAATTAATTCTTGAAGTAACCCAAATTGTTCTTTTGTGATCTGTGAATGGGAATTTGTGAGGAACCTGTGCAGATGAAACTAAGAGAAAGGAGAGCTGGGATTTAATGATTAGCTGGCAGTTTGCACTTGCTGGGTCCAGAAAATTTTAGTTATCTTTCTCATTAATATTGCATTACGAAGTTAATGAAACATTTGGGTGAATATGTTATAAATAATAAGGCATTAATGTTATTTTTCCATCAGTCAGTTATGCTAATGGGCATCTGTCTTTTTTTTTTTTTTTCACCAGTGTTGATTTGAATTATTTGGGCAAATGCTAAAATAAAGGTATGATGCACTTAAACCTCAAAGTTTGACAAAAAGCCCTACATCTAGCTTGTAATAGTGGACTTGATTTATTTTTTTAACAGACAATATTACTTTAGGAGAAAGAAAGCAATTCTATAATTCTTGTTTGTTTCTTTCCAATGTTTTAGGAAGCCTCAGTTTGAATTCTTTGTTTCATGTCAATCCCAAATGAAATTTAAAAAATCCTTAAAAATTTATATAAAATAATTATTCATAGCCATAACATCTTCAGAGTATGTCTTGAAATGATTGAATTATGAGAAATTATTTAAAAGCTACTTACTGTAGTATAATATAGTCTGCACCACTGCAGTGTCTGATTCCCCTGGAGACAACTGAATTCATGTGGTGTCAAGCAACAGCACCTTCATAGGTAATATTATGCCAAACGCTCCTTTTTTTTTGTGAGCATATTTTATACATATAGCTATAAGCATTTATATCACAGAAATGCTGGCCTGCTACATGTTTGAAAGTCAAAGTTAACTGATTTTAGGTAACATTTGGCCAGGTCTCTATGTACATTCTTTGGAACACTGCACTCCATGAATTATGTGTGCACACTTTCTTTAGCAGGTCTTTTTAGAGTAGATGACGATGTCAGACCATGGGCAAAATGTAAACAGCAAAAAAAAAAAAAGAGATTTGCCTGGGTGCAAATGCAGCAGCCATAGGTGTGAAATATCTCCTCTGCATCTCCAGTGGGGACACTGAAAGGAGCTGTGCTTGGGGAAGGCAGAGCTTGTTTCTTCATCCTCTCTTAAATCTGTAATACCATATGATTTCCCCCCTACTGTATTTTCATTTAAGCGTGGGAATTCTTTTTTGAGTAAGAACCCAACCACTGTTTGCATTTGTGCCAGGTTTTACTGATTAAGCATAACTTATATGTTTGAATTTGTTTACTTAGCAGTACATTTTCCTTTTTAAATGTCTGCCTATGCTTGTCCTTGCAATAACTTCATTGAAGATTGAATTAAGCTCATCATAAATTTAAATCAGTCTGATTTAATTTGCTGTTTTCACAGTGGAGATACAATTTAACTTCATGTTGGGTGTCTTTTTGATAGCTGAGAAATGTGGAACAGGTTTACATTTCCATAGAAAAGCATTATCCATCTGGCCCATAAAACAGAAGTGATTTCTGAACAAAGCAGATCTCCCCACTTTTGAGGTTTAAAATAAGTCCCTCAACGCCTCGATTCTTGTCGTTAGCTGTAGCAAATATCTACTTTTGCACTTAAAAAATAAACAAACCCAACCAACAAAACCCACTGTGGAGTAATGACACAAAATAATATCCTGCTATGATGAATGTAAACAAGAAGCCTCTATTTAAAAAAAAAAAAAAAAAAGGTCTTGGAACCTTTGGGAGATAAAAACTCTTTGCTTCCACTGCATGTGTTGCACTAGAAAAGAGGAAACACCTAAATATTGCCAAAATGCATTAAAACCCTGAATGGATAAGCTAATATTGTCCTGTGTGGTGATCTACAGTAGTAATTATTCACAGATTGATATGAACAGTGTTGCTTGCAGAAATTATAGTAGATGGGCAATGTCTTGGTTTGATCAGGAGCTGTTTTCTACTCTACCAAATAGTCACTGGTCAGCTGAATTCATATCTCATACAACACTGGATTTGATACGTTAAGTAATGGTAACCTGTAACCACAGCTGTGATGGTAACTTTAAAATTCCTTGTTCTCTGACACTAATTTAGTGAATACATTCACCAGGCCATATGAAGATCAGAATTTCCTATGTGTCTATATATGATGCATGCAAACTTGCATCCTGGGAGAGCATTTTATTTAGTGAGAGACTTTCAAACTCAGGTAAAAGGAATATGAGGGCTTAAGCTGGAAGGGGTTACACAGAGTAAGTTATATTTTAATACAAGAGCAGACTTGTTTTTTTTATCAAGTAACAACTGATGGGTGTTTATGGCCACCTGCCCGTTGATAGTGTTCCTCTGAAAAAATTTGGAGTAGAAAGAACAAGTCTGTTTCCTCTCTCGTAAAAACCGTGATTAAAAATATATATGAACAAGCATATTTTATAGATTGACTCCAAGAACTGAAAATGTTGACAGCATCAGGGACAATTGATGGATCATAATGTTGTCGTAATTTACTGCATCTGACTGCATGGAAATTTTTCCAGGTTACAGGAGAGAGTGTCAGAAATATAAAATAGTGAAGAGCACTACTTGGCTTACTTATATATATGCTTCTAAGGCGTAAACTGTGGTGTAGGGATGTGCATTCAAAACTCATAGGGCAGAGAATAAGGCTAGCACGTATAAGTTTCAAAAAGGAATGTGATTCACTCTCATATAGATGAATTAATATGTCTATTTTATATATACATACAATGTGTGATATATATATCTATATTTAATATAGGTAATAATTCTTTGTCAGATCATCATTCTAGCAACACATTTGAGTTTCTGAGAGGCTGGAGCAGAGTTGTGTGCTCTGAAACAGTCAATATTAGTTCAGTCAACCCTTGCCAAGTGTGGCCATATGTGGCACACCTAATTCTGCATAACCCCTTCAGCTTTCCGTCGCAGTTCTTGCTAATGCACGATATTATTTCCCTGGACCCGTGACTTGCCTCTGTCTCCCACAGGGCTGCAAGTGACAGCTCGGTAAAGACACTTAATGCCTTCCCGGGCTGCGTGTCAGCTGTAACGCGCTGCTCTGCACCTTTGTTCGGTGATGGTGATGGTGCTCCATAGCAACGTGGGCTCCGCAGCTGTGCCGAGCTCTGCCATGGGGAAGCCTCCTGGGAACGATTAGAGTCCGTGCAAAATCTCCGGGAAGGGTGCGAGGTGCGAGGCGCACAAAGCACGGGGGAGAGCGGCGCTGCTGCTGCCTCAGCACCCTAATCACGGCTAAGCCCTCATGAATATGCCCGGGTGCTGCCAACAGCGTGCCTTTTTGACAGAGTACTCTTCCCTATTGATTGGGAACCAAGGACAAATATCAATTTATAATGTAATCAGAGGGACAGCCCAGAGTCGCTACTGTGCATGACAACTGCGAGATTTGAGGGGAAGATTTTTCTCATGTAAATGAGAGAGTGTTAATCTGCATACAAAGGGATTTTGGAGTTAATTTAGACCAACTGCTGCTGAAAATCACCCAGAGGAGGAGAATCCTACCCCTTTTCAGTGCCTTTGAAATCTGCCCAATATCCCACAGAAATATGCTGCTTCTTCAATGAACTAAAGGTCAAATTCATTGAAAATCTTAAATTATAGTTCTACCCAATCACCCTGAAATTGCAAGATATATTGAGGTTCTAATTAAAGAAATTAATATTAATCAAGTCTTAAGATATAATCAGGCTTGTTGTTCATTACTTGCTCTTTGTGAAACTAAATAAGGCTCATTCACAAATCTGTGCTTACCATTCCTGAAAATCTTTAAACTACACCTGAACTGTAATAACATGCTTCATAATAATTTAAAACTTAAAAAAAGCAACAAATGCAGTTTAAGTGTGAACACTGAGAGCAGCCTTTGAGGGTTTTTTCTTATCAAATTTGGGTTAGCCCTGATTACATGAAAAATTTCCATGAGCATTGTGATATGTGGTATTTTATGATTGCAAAACTCCACAATTTGTTGGCTTGTGATATTCATGTGATTTCCTCCCCTGCCTGTCCCCATCAAGATTTTGTTCTGTATTAGCCAGCCCTGATGTCTGAAATCATATAAAATCAAGAATGTTAAAACCATGACATAGAAATACCAGGAAGTTCATCCACTTCAGAGCAGCCTGTAGCCAGCTTGTTGGTGATTATTGGACTCTGCAGACGAAGATGAGGACTTTAGAGCATCTTCTTAATTTTAAATTTACATTTATCGTTTTCATTTCTTTTTTTTTTTTTAAATCCATTTCTTTAAGCTAACATTGTTATTTAATTCATAGAAGTTTGGGGTTTTTCCTCTTCTCTAATTTTGTGCTCATCTTCGCTTGCAACTCACAAGGGATACTGAGAGAAAACAGAGATTGAAGGCAAAATTGCTTTTTTTTGTTTTTAATCTCAGTAATAATTCATCTGTCTGGAAGACTATAGCTTGTGATAACAAATACAAAGGATTTTTGGCATGCCCGAGAATTTTTTGTATTTTTTGGAAGAAGTTATTTCCCATGAGAATCCTATAAGTAACATAATCAATATCGGTGCTTTCCTGCTTCCTAGTCTGCAGCTGTGGAGAAAGAGCAGTGCAGGGACACCTGCTTTACTGTCCTCATTTAGAGATGTGAGGTGGCCCCAGCGGGAGGCGCCTCAGCCCTCCCTTTACATTGAAAGCAGCAGGAGGGAGATTGACAAAAATTGCCCACAGGTCCTGACCCACTCCCCTTTAGACCCACCTGCTAAGGGAATACACTCAGATTTGTGTTAGAAGCAGATGAACAAAGCATTTGAAAAGACACAAATGTAGAAGTTTCCCGCTTCTCACAAAGTTTTTCAAAATGCCAGGGATGGCACTGATACCTGTGGGCCCGCTGAGCTGCCCGTGCTGCTGTTCCCTGCACCATCCATACTGAAATCAGCAACTGCAGGGCTTTCTGTCTATAAGGAGCACCAAATCAACCAAATATTGGTTTGATTCATGGAATATGATGTATCTGTTTAAACAGCACACTTGTGAAATGTCGAGAAATTGCTCCTGTAGTAAGTGCATCACGTCGGCAAATGCTGAAATGGCCAAAATGGATTAAAACACCAATAGAATAAATTAAGGAAAAAACCATGTATACCAAATATAATGGGTAAAGATAAATATTTGGCCTCAGACTTAGGAACCTCTTCAGCCAGGAGCTGTTACAAGTTGGGCAGTCACACCAGAGAAGAGGTTCTGTGTACACAGAACTGTTTTTGTCCTTCCTTTTTTTCATCAATGTGCTCAGTACTAAGCTGGAAAAAATCTGATTTGAAGCATTCTGACTGGTTTATTGTTTATATATATTTTTTTTTTTCCCAGCTGTTTCTTCCTTCTTATTTTTAGTTATATAGATGATGGCTGACTATGTGGGCCAATGTTATTTGAAGTATTGCTGTTAGTTTGCATAGGCATCAAAATTATCCCCCTGAGCTTATAGTTTCAGTGTCTAGTGGCTTTTTCCACTGCTGTTTATTACCTAGAGGATTTAATATTTTCATCTGAGGCAAGGGAGTTTGCTGAGTAGGGATAGTTGTGGAGCACAAGGTTAAATGCTTTGCTGAACTGTTATTCCATTGCCTATATTCACACCTACAATTCTTCCTAGGTTATGAGGGGAATAACTAACAGCTTTTAATATGTAACCCAATTTCAAACTTCCAGAACAACAGTAAATTTGCAGGATAATACTTCCAGTTCATCTAAAAGTGCCCGAAAAAGGGTTTATCCTCACTTGCTTTCAGATATTCTTCATATTCTCCACTGACTCTGCTTTGTCATGGAAAAGTTTGCAGGATAAGTTCCTCAGTTCAGTGTTTGGCCTGAAGTGGTTAGTGACCTTCTGCACCAGTTGTTTTGTTTTGCAAGGGCTGACATGAATTTTACTTATCTTGACATGGGCAGATTAAGGTGTTCTTTGCTTCATCACCCATGAGAAGTAGCATCCTGAGAGAAGGATATCGTGTCAGCAATTTTAGGGACATTGGGGGTCTGAGTATCTACATAAATTTCACCAACTCTTTTGTTAGGTACTTTAGAATGCCACGGTGAAGCAGTAACATGTGACAGAGAGAAAAAGAAAACTCTTGTTGTGAAGTAGCTTACTTCAGCCACTTTGCAGGTTTGTTTTTTTTTTTTTTTGTCTATATATGATTACAATAAAGAACATCTGGTAGTCTATTATTTCTTTGTACAGGAATGTATGATAAAGAAAAAAAAACTCTTCATCAGATTTGACAAAAAAAAGCACCCTAAAGAATCCAGAGTATTGATGTTTGAGACCCATGAGCTTGAACACAGGCAGAATTTGAATGTAACACTAGTTTTATACTCATGTGCTTGTAGAATGGTTATGTTTTCATTTGAGAGGGGAATTTTTTTAATACTGCTGTTAAATTTTATCTTGCTGGACTAAGCTGCTACATAGCAGGATTTCTCTTAAAAAAAAAAAATTATAGATGGAATTTTGATTTGACCTTATCACTCAGCATACGGCAATGCAGATGGAGAGTGAAGTCACAGATGAGTGACAATGAGGAACCGACTGGGAATGAGCAAAGCCTTCAATATGCAGAGACTGGAGGAGAAAACCATCTGCTTTAACAGTTTTCTGGTGGGCTCCCTCACAGGCTGCATGTCAGATGTCTTCTGGAAGTGTTGAGAAGAACAGCTTTATTTCCTTCCAGTTTTAGATCGTACTGAAATGTTAACCAGGTGTCCACAGTGGGAAGGAATATGCTGTCCCAAGTCAGTTATCTTCAGGATAGGTTTGCACTGTTACACTCTCACAGCTTGACCAAAAAGTCAGTGGGGAGCAATGACTGTGCCCAGAGAGCTGGTTCCTCCTAAAATTGGTATTTAAGGTGTGTCATGTACCTAAAGGTACCTGTATTTCTTTAGTGGTTCCAGACACTTAAAGTAAGGTTAGATAAAAGCCACCCTTACATGTGCTCAGTGAAATGCAGAAGATGGAGCTTCAGAATATGTTGTCTTACCTGAATACTTTATGCATGTGCAGTTATTTTTCCCAGATGTGGGAACTGAGAAGCACTTGGGTTGGGTTTTTTTTATTGTGTGTTTTTGTTGCAATTTCTTTTCAAGACTAACTACAGCTGTGAAATGAATTAATGTATTTAGGAAATGGAGTCTGCTTCAACAAAAGTAGTTGTGTAATAAACATGATGTTTTATTGAAATTAAATGTTTGCTGAGCATATGTATAGATTGGACTTGGATGAGAAATTTGACATCTCAGCAGTCGGAGAAGTTGAGGCTGGAGCTCACAAATTGGGATGTGGAAGGTGCAAGAACTTGTCCTCTATTTTCCTACATTCAAAGACCATTTTTTGAGTGCTCTTGATGGTAAGAGGATAAACTTCATCAGAAAGCAGGGTCAATTTATTTGTAGCAGATGTTGGAAGCCCAAGAGCTATAGCCAAGTGAGATTGGTTTTATACTCTCATCAGCTTTGCTTACTAGCCAAGATTCTTGACATGAGAGTGCGTTCTCAATGATCAATTAGCTACTTTGTATTATTTGTTAATTTGCTCCCAAATGCTATATCCAAACTGCTTCCTTCGCAGCTGCCACAATCTCCTACTTCTCTCCCCCACATTGTGTGATGTATTCAAAGTATTTTGCAGCTTTGATGCGCTGCCAAATTAATGGCATGGAGTAACATCCAGAGGCACAATGCAAAGATTAACTACAGCTTCTTTTGCTGCAGTTTGTGAGTTAGTGAGATGATTTCCATTTCAAGAATGTCCTCAGCTTCAGTTTTCCAGATGTGGCACTGTACTGCTGCAAAGCCATGGGCTGCCCAGGCCATTTTAGGTTGAATTTTTTATTGTGGAATAAATGGCTGCTGGATGTACCCCACTACAGAAGAAGGCTGTTTTTCTTACTGTGTTGATTCTGTTCATCAGCAGTCCACCTTTAATTTTCTTACACTATCTTCTTAGCCTTGTTACTCTCTACTTTGTATTCCCCTGCATTCCACACCTGAGATCTTTCTGCATATGATGGTTGTCCCATTATTCACCCCAAATAAAAGGCAGTGTCTCCAGTGCTCCTGGGAAATAAAAGTAAACTCTAAATGCAGGAAATTTCCTGTTTCCCTTTTGCTTTCCCAAGGGAGTACAAATTCTATATCAACCTCACTGCATGAGTAGGAATGCTGCAGGCAGGGGCCAGGCCTCCCTCCATTCTCCTCCCACCTGTGCTAAGGATGGACCTCAGCTGAGGAGTGGTTTTGCAGTGAACCTCACCCCCTGTGCTTTGGTGTGTGGGCAGGTCAGGATTCTATCACGTGGCACAAGACTGCTGAAGCAGCCTATTGCAGGTGGTTTCATTACAATAAAAATCAATTTCTTTTTACTGCTTCAGAGCATCTTCAATTTATCCTTAATATCTTAACTTTCTTTCTGCACACTCCACTTTAATTTTCAGATTGTTTTATTTATTGGAATAAGACAAAGTAGTCTGAATGGTGCCAAGAAGAATTATCAAGTTAGGAAAGAAAATTGTAAATCATGCTTAAGGAGGAAAAAAGGAAAGAAAGAGCTGAACTTGGTCCTTATTATTTCTAATGTCATCCTGCTGACTCTTGAATACAGTAGCTAATAGATTTAGTTCACATTTGTTCATACAATACATAGAAAACTGTCAATGGGCATGAAAAAAATAAGATTGATGGGAAATGTCACCTTAAGTTCAATAGGTCAGATTCTCAGCTGGTGTAAAACAAAGCTTTGTGGATTCCCACCTGTTTAAGGTCAGGCCTAATATATTCACAAATGGCTTTCTTATATTGCCATTTTATACAACCATGTAACTTTCTACATGGCTTTTTATTTCTTTCTAAATTCATCCTCAGTTGATGCACATCTAAAAAGCTATTAAAGATCAGCAGTGGAACTGTGCAAAAATTCAGCTCTGACATTAGGACTTTAAATGAATTCTTCATATCAAGTTATTAATCATTTTTGAAAAGTCACTCCCTTCAGAGGTGTGATTTTTACCTTCATTCATTCAGGGAAGTTTGGCATGGAACCTTTGTCTTGTAGTTCTATTTAGGTGGCCTCAGGCATGCCATATGATCTGTAGGCTTTTTGGGGGATGGCTCCCCCCATGCTAATTTTAAACAAATTTATGGGTCAGCCTATTAATAGTGTAGATATTTAAATTTCTCTTTCCCCCCACCCCTGCAGGACTTTATAAGAATTGGAAATTTGTGGGTTTTTGACATTGAAGTGCACATGAAATGCAAACTATAAAAAGCAGTTAATTGGTCACATTTCATTAAAAAAAAAAAAAAAGAAGTTATTCTTAACTTGTAGACTGCAGGGCTGTATCTGTCTCCAAGTGGTTACATGTGGAAATGAGACTGCCCCTGATTTTGCTGAATAAACTAAAGGCTATTGTTTAAATGATCTTTAATGACCTTCTAAATCTTTACTTTAGTCGGCTTCTGCTATGAATAATGACTCTGACCTTCCTGACTTTTCTCAGGGTATGAGGTGCTATCCAATATGCCCAGGACCAGCAGGGATCTATCCTTAAAGGAGCCCCACCGAGAGGCTTGATTTGCCCCCACACCCCTTCTTTTCCTTCTGCAGATTAAAGTGCTAACAAGTTCCTTCCTGGAGCATCATTCCTTATGACAGTGTAGGATATTCCCCAGCTGGAATGTTGGAAATCCTTTTGCAGCAGATTTCTTGAACCTTTAGACTGGTCTATAATATCTGGTGTACTTCCATTGAAAATAATTGTTGAAAACGAGATTGGTGGTTTTACCACATGCAGGTTGCTACTAAATTTTCAGAAAACGGTTTTGAGTTGTACCCACTAATGTAACATTTGATACTATGCTCTTATACTTTAGGGCACATTTCATTATTGTTAAGTTTTATGCCCTCTGAAGATAAAAACATCTTCTATTTCATTGCTTTTGAAATGGAATGATAAAATTTTAATATAAATTTTAGATGGGAAATCTCAGCCATTGCTCCTTGAGGTGCATGTAGGAAGAATCTTCACAGACGCCCATTCAAAGAAATGTTCTTTAGAAAGTATTTATCTGGGTGCTAAATTGTTGAGATTTTCTTGCTTTGAGTAGTTTGTTTTGCTTTATACAGGTGACAACATTTGCATTCCCATTAGCTAATTCTTTGTGTAGCAGGGATCGGTCTCTGAGGCTTCCATTCAAAAGCCAGCACTAGATCTTCCCTTGTGTAACGTGTCTGTAGCAGGGCAGCTACAGGCATATCCAAGGAAAGGGGTTGTTCAATAATGTCAGATGAGTCCCTGGAGCCCTGCTCTCTGTCATATGATTTTCTGCAAATGCTGACGAAAATGAAGTGAAGCACTTATTTATATTCATATTCCTATTGTTATGGTAATAGAATGGCGATTGTAGTATAAATAAGAGAATTTAAATATGTGGGCTTTAACTTTAAGGCCCTTTTCTATGATTACCTCACAATTCTTTTTGCCCAAAATTCAAACGGGAACTCAGATGGAGTTAAGAAATAGTATGTGAGTTTCTGCACAAGTAAGAAAGGTAAGAGTTGGAGAGATGAGAATAGTTAGACCTTAGGTGAGGGGCTGCACTTGACTGCTTTCTACATCTATATAAGTGAAATATAACCAGTAATATACAATGAGCTGTGTGCCTTCAAAGGATACTTTAGACTGCCAGTGTGTTGTGGAGCAGAAAGAGAACACAAGTTTTCTTCATTCCCCAGAGAAAAGTGAATATCCATTGTGAGCTCCATTTATTGAAGGGCATTATTGCGCTCATAAAGCACTTTTTGGTTATGGTTCTAACACAGGAGAGAGTAATTTAACCCCTAACTTGCAGAAACACCAAAGTACTTAGAATTCCTGTTTAAATTAAATGTTGAAACATAAAGTGGCACCTTCACTTGTAAGAGTGTCCAGATTTAATTTTAATTACCTAGGTGACTGAAAAAGATGCCTGGTTTATATGCCTCAGGTCAGACCTTTTTCTGAATGACATAAGTATATATTTATACATGTAGTTGGTATATATTGGTTAGGAACTTCTTTTTATATTTCTTTGCCAAATCTGATTATAAAAAATAATATAAGGCATTAACCAGTTATTTATTTCATTTGCTTTTGTAAAAACATTACTGAAGTGTGGTTTAGAATTGCTAGCCTACTCTTGTGTTATTGTTCTGCTGCTAAATTCTATATCATCTTGCATATCTGTGGAATTAACTCTGCCAAATCTTTTAAATACAGGTAACTGCTGTGTATCTTCCTTCCCTCTCTTTTCCCCATTCCACTCTCCTACTGGTCCATTATGCTAAGAAGGATGAATGAAGACAAAGTTGTGATTTGGGGCTACTAAATGCCTGTTATCCTTTCTGTCTTTTCTTAATGATAGTTTATTTTTATTCTTCCTGCTCCTCTATGTTTGGCTGTCATCCACTCTTCATTGCTTTGAGGATTAAGTGGTTGCTACCTATTCCTCTTTTATGTTTTCTCCTAGTTTTCTGCACCTCAAGTGAATAAATGTATAGTCACTTTGACAGTTTTGTATCTTTTGATAGTGGGGTTGTGGGGTTTTTTTCTCTCTAGTATATCTTTCTGTGATTTTTATAGTTCTACGACATCCATTGCCTCAGGGTATGTTCAGTAAAATCCGGCAGGAGTTTGTTGAGTCTTTAAGAGGTATCAGTTTGTTAATAATGTTACAGGACTTGGAAAGCAAGAACGTGTGATATTTCTAGGACGGGTTGTTCATCCACTGTGGCATTTTGGCAGATATATTGATATATAGCTTCTTTGAACTCAGTGCTTTTCCACCAGGATGAACTCTGGTTTTCTTGTTCAGTCTCAGCGCTGACAAACGTGGTGTAGGCAGTGCTACTGTGTGGATACGTACATCTATAAAAATGTTGCATTACACTTTGCATCCTTGTCTTAATTTTCAAATTATTTACAGTCTGTATCTAACCTAAGTGGTACAATGTACATATTGTTCATTGTCTTTTACCTTTTCCATTTTAAATCTCCAGCCAGCAATTGTTCTGTCCCTGATCACAGATGTCTGAAAGAGATGCACCAGTTGGAGTGATCCTACTGGATAATCAGGAAAATACATTTGAATTGGGGAGAAAAAAAGAAAAAAAGAAAAGAAGAAAAAAAGGAAGAACTATTCAGTGGAAAGAAAAAGACTCAGGGGCCTTGTTAATGAGAGAATGAACGATCATGAGAGAGAGAATATTTCACTCCTAGGTCACCGGTTCAAATGCAGACTAGCTTAATAGTGTAAGTTGTTACCATCTGACAGCTGTTCCATAATCCATGAGAAATGGGAAAATTGCAGCCATCTAGTTTCTCTGGCTTCTAGCTATCCAAATGTTGACATCCTACAGAAAATCATAATTTGCACAGGGATATTAATCATTTGTTTTACCCTTGCAGATACTGAAGGGGAGTATTAAAATACCAAATCTAAAGAATACCTGAACTTTCCCATTCTTTAAATATTGCTCTGTGGACAAAGTTGAAGGATATTTAAAAGCCACTGTGAGAGAGGGAGAGGTATCGCCTCCCCCTGCCATTTGCAATGTTGAGTTACTTGGTAATTGATTGAGGATAGCAAAGAGACAACACAGACCTTTCTGTAACCAAGGTTTACTGGATGTTTTTAATGAGTAAATATGGAGTAAAAAAATCCATATTAATTTGTAAAACAGATTAAAAATTGAAAAATTTCAAAGGCAAACAGCTTTAATATTTCATTTGAAATCATAATTCTGAGGTGATGGTGTCAGTTCCAAGATGTAACTTCCAAAATTCTTAAGTTACATCATTGTGTGCACAAATTAAAGAACAACATGCTTACAAAGGTGTAGTATTTATAGACATACTGTGATTCTAGAAACCACTGTGTTTTTACTTTGCAGTGTTTCAAATAGTAAGCTAAATGTGAACCTATATTACAAGTAGCATCAGTTGACCACAGAAGAACAACTAAATTGGGATTTATAGGTTTAGATTTTCAAAATCAGAAAATTTCAGAACTGTTTGATGGTAGTAAAATTCATGGACTTGATTCTGGAAGGTTTAAAAAACAAACAAACAAAACAAAAACCCTGAAAGATAAGTCTGGACTGCAAGTGAGAAAGTGTTAGAATGAGGCATAGGGGTTTTTTTTTTATTTTTCCATCCAAAAAATTCTTCAAAAATACCCGAGTCAAATATTATCCAAATGGGGCAAAGCAAACTGAGGAAATACTTGCACATTCATCATCAGCATTACAGTCCTGGTCTGTTTTCTGGTGTTTGATTTGGAAAAAGAAGGTTAAAAATTCTTTCCGCAGGATTCTTTTCTGAAAAACACTCTCATCTTCCATGTCAGTTTTGTTATCTGTCTTGGAGAATTTGGGAACTTGAATGTCTCTGTTCCATTCCTCAAACCATAGCAATATTAAATGGGTTAAAATTTGCTTTAAGCCTTCACATTTGCTTTACATTAGTTTACTTTATCAGTTTTCTTGCACTGTCAAGCATCTGGACATCCTGGTTATTTCAACAGGCCTTGTAAGTCTTCAACGTTTTGTGAGGTTCAGACTGGTACTCCAGGAGGAGTAGATCCATGTAGGTTCATTTTACTCTTTGGTCCATCTTGTAAAGGCTCTTCAGATTAATACAAACCCAACCCAGCTGCTAGGAATAGGGAAATGTAATTTTGAAGAGGTTTTGGCTGTTACAGAACATAAATGATGCATAGAACTGATGTGTTTGTGAGCGAAAATGACATCTCCTGTCTCAAACGGTAGAGCACGTTAGCAGCTGCTCTTTATGTGTAATTAGAAGCCAGATGTGGTAGAAACCTGGTCGTTTAACAGGAGTTAACAACGGACATTAAAAACTTACTTCATCAAAATAAAAGATGCAGCCAATACACTATCAGAACTTGGAAATCAGTGATCATAAACTAGATTTGATTCAGTACGCTGCCTTTCATTAATCACATTTAATTGTTTATATAAATGTCAACAGTTGTAGTCTCTTGGCATTTTCTTGAACTACCATCATGAAGTGTTTATTTTGAAGTAGCACATTTTTCTGCATATAATGAGAATTTTAAGCTTTTTTTTCTGCTGCTCAGACACCTTTTTATGTGGCTTTAACACTTTTGCCATTTAGTTCATTTTACTTTTTTAGGGACATATGCTTGGAAGAATCTGCCTGTTAATGTCTTTGGATCAAAAGACTTAAAGAATTACTTCCTTAAAAATGATTGCAGCTTTCAAACTGACTATACAAGATAGATTCTCAGTGTAGGCATGTAACAATTATTTTCTTACAATTTGTTAGTGACACAAGGCTTAATTACAAACAGGATCCAAACTGAAAATAGCTGATGATCAATAAATAGAACAGAGTTTCCTTTCCACAGACATTTCTACCTCAAGATGAGAGACAAAACAAAGAAAACCCAACACTAAGTCTGCTTCTTTAAAGTGGCTCTCTGATTTTACTGTTGATTAAATTTTCAAGATGTTCAGTTCTTTATAGTGTGATCAGCCTGATATACAGGCACCTGATGGAATTGCTGATTTGCTGTTTACTGTAACTTGAGAACAGCACAAGTGACTCCATGCTGTATATTTTTTTAATTTATCCTTTTGATTTCTTCACCATTTTCCTCACAAGTGAAAATTTTGCTGTTAGTTCAAACTTGTCAAAGAAGGAAAATACCTAAGAATTAATTTCAACTCTTTATGTGCAAAGTGAAGCAGTTTGCAGGTACATCAGTTATTTTTCATAGTTACTAGTTGGGGGTGGAGGCTGTGTTTCAGATGTGCCTTTTTCCAATTTGCCTTGCAGAAGTAAAAATTTTTTGGCATGGGCCTTATGGTTGATATACTGAAGATTTAAATTATTTTCTTCTCTTTATCAGCTGTAAGCCTGACATAACTTCATTCTTCTATTTGCCTAAAAACATTAGTGAGGGACTTTACTAATAAAGATGGTTTTAAAATAAATTTTAAATAACTTTCCTTAGAACTATTAATTCATTTCTTCACTGTTTTCCTAGTGACTTTTTTTTGCTGAAGTTGAAAAATAACTAGAAACTGAGGGCAAGTCTCGTCCTCATCCTCTTTCTGAAATTACATATCCAAATGGCATGGCTGTAACCATAAATAAGATGTAGGTTTTGTGGGAAGATGTAGAGTCCTTTACATTTAATTAATTAAGCAAGACTTATAATATGAAGTTATATTTTTCCATTTTTTTTTTATATAGACAGTAATAAAATGAGCACTGCAATATGGGAAGAGGAGAAAATACTACTGCAGGCTTACTGTGAGTCAGTGATTAGTAGGTCAGAAGCAGCAATGGAGTTCCTAAGCTTTTTTGAAGATGAATAACAGTTTGAAAAAAATAGTCGATGTTATGCAGTAAATGCTTTTTTTTTTAATAACCTGTTTTGTTAAACTCAACATCTGGCTCCACTCAAGATCTAAGATTTTGTTGTAAAACAAAAACTTGATCACTGTAGTGATAAAGATTTTGATTTGTCTCGTTGCAGCTTCCTTGCAGAATTAAGGATGATGGGAAAAGTGAACTACTGTCTGTAACTAGCATAATAATATCCCTTTGAAATATTACTTGACTTTCTTTCTATTTTTTTTCTTTTTTTTGGCAACCACGTGATTTAGTCCTTTTGTAGGGAAATCGAGCATGTTCTTCCAGGTTTTTGTTTCTCCTGTCACAACCCAGTTCTGGCAGCTCCACCTCTGAACGTAGCCTCATCCCCTCCAAAGGAGCTGTAGTTACCTGGCAGGTGCCTGGTCCAGCCTTCCCTCCCCGCAGTTTTGACAGCATGAGGGACTGGTGGTTTGCCCAGAGATCAGATGTGTTGGTTAACTGTCTGGGCTGGGCAGGGGGATGTTTAGGGAGGAGAGAACCTGCTGCACTTCCATGTGGAGGAAATGGGCACTTGAGGACAAACACCCCTGAGTGCTCTCACTGAAGGGCACCCAGCAGCAGGTTCTCTCTGAGATCCCACCTCTCAAACTTGGTTGCAGTTTATGATTCAACACCTGCCATGATCTTGGATGCAGAGTATGTGTCATATGGTTGCATAAATCTTGTTTTGAAGGATGTCAGGAGGGAAAAAAGAAGTCAGATTTATTTATTTTGATTTAGGCAGCTATTACCAGGAAAAAAAAACAACTGTTGCTATTATATATAGATTATATTCACCCATTCAGGTGTATTTTCACTGCCATTTCCAGGCCAGTCTGGCATTTGGTTTAAACAGAAGTGAAAACTCCATTCAGATGTATGTGTTTCTGTGAGATTTGAGGGAAATTCTGGCTACAAGAAGTGAACCTCCATAAACATCTATGGAAAGCAAGCTGCAAATCCAGGATGGAGTGTTCTTTAGGTACATACTGTGTGATATTTTAGAAATACGTGATCCTTTCTGTTTATTTTGCATGTGAAGGTATCAGCATGATGATAAAAGAAGGCAAATTTGAGAAGAATGCTTGCCTAGTACTTTGCAAAGGAGTTGAGCAAAGCAGGCATAGTGGGATGGACTGGAAATCCAGTATTGAGTTATGCCCTCTATAAGAAGCAGACTCTGCACTTTTTAAAAATGCTCTCTTTAAGAAATTGCTCAAGACCAAGCATGTCTGAGTGTGGCACACGGTGTTGGACACCATGTGTGGTGTGGTGTTGTGATGGAGCTCACCACTGGTTCAGCCTGGTGGAGCCCAGGGCAGGAGCCTACAAACACATCATTATAAAAACAGTAAAGGAGCCTGTGACTTAGCAAGGCATAGATGGGAAGAACAATGTGAACAGAAAACCTGACAACTTCCATACGAAGAGGAAACCACAGTGGTATTTCTGGTTATCAAGGCTGTCTGGATGCCCAAAGTCCCTTTTAAGAGCACAAAGAAGTCCATGTGCTGTGGAGGTAACACATTGCACACAGTACTTAAAAAAATACTGTGAATAATGAAGATGTATTTGACCAGAATATGTATCTATTATGTTGCATTCCAAATCAAATGGGCAAAGACAGAGATTGCAGTATATGGTTAACACTACAGGAAATTGAAAAGAATTTTCTACCTTGAATAGCTGAAGGAAAGGTTTGTTGAAGAGCAGAAACTGCGAGCTGAAATAAGCTGAAAACAGGGAATAAATTAGTTTTTCACCCTCCTCAATCAAAGCATACAATGAATCTTGCATTTCCTGATTGAAATTCAAGCTATTCTTTTTAGTAGTTTGAGGCTTAATTTAATGGAAGCATTGGATACCGTAGATTGGATAGTGCTTCTCTCAATCTCTTTTGCTACATTCAACTTTTCTTTTGTAATTTATGTATTTACAGATAAAAAAAAGATGTGAGTTTATAGCTTGCTATTGATTAAACTCCTTTTCCAGTTGATTTAATTAGGTCCTTTGCTCCTTGAAAACCCGATCTGAAGCTTAGATACAGATGCATTGCTTCAGGCATTCAGGCTGAGGTGATGGAAGGAAGCAATGAGCCCATTGTGAGGGGCTTGGCATGGAGAGCAGGGGGAGCTGGCAGCAATCAATCAGCACTGCTTTCCTCAACAGAAAACTCTCCAGTGCTGAAGTTACTGCTAGGAGCAGAGATATGCAAATGAGAGCCCGGAGAACTGCATACGTGCAGACTGCTAAAGAGGGAGATTTGGGAAATTCTGGATGTATTCATAGCCAGTCCATTCAGGCTGAAGATTGTGGTGTGGTTTGGGACTATTTTTTGTGGTGATGTTCTGGTTGCTTTCTTGTTAACGTGGTTAAAAAGAAAAATAAGAGCAGGCTGGAAGACCTGCCTTTTACCAAGGCACGATAAATGGGCTTTGTGTACATTTATTCTGAGTGGATGCAAAGACATTCCTAAGTGTGTGAGACCTGTTGCCCATCTAGCAAGAGAGCAGCACTACAAAGCAATATCTACTGGCATTGCAGTAAAAATTGTTTCTGAAAGAAGTTATTTTTAAAATCATGCAAAGTGATGACACCTCTGTTACTCTGACTACTGCTTTCTAGCATCTCAGACCCTTTGTTGAGGTTCTCTCTCTTCTCATTTTAAAACAACTATTTTTCAACTCATTAGTATGTTTATTCTTTCAGGAACAAATATGAAACAGTCTTTATGCTCATGAGCTCTTTTCCCATGAGCTAAGTAGCAACTACTCCACATATACAATATGGATATTGTATATGTGGATATAATCTTAGTTCTAGAATAGTAATTACTATTTATTTAAACCCAGTCAAAATAGGAAGACCAAAATAAGATTCCTAAATATCTTAAAATAATTTTAGCAAGGTTTAGGTCAATAGGTTGTGTACTTTCAACTTAACCGTAAGTTATTTCAGATTCCAACTATTCCTACTAAAATGTTGAAATTTATGTGATTAGATTATAAATCTACCAAACTCAGGTACCAATTGCACATACCGTACCACAGCTTTAGGAGGGCTCAGGTGAAACATTATGAAATTATGTAAATGGCTTTACATCAGAATTATATATATTAATGCTACAGTGTAGAATGTCTGTTTAGGAAGATAATCTTCTTTACAAGTACATGCGTATTGTCTTCTGTTTCTCAGACAGTAGAACTTGAAAACTAAAAGCTGCCAAATATCTTCTTTTTGGTGAGGTGACAAGCAGATAATGTGGATTAATGAGCTGCAACCATGAGGAAAAGGGAGATTGTTTCCTCATGTCTTTGAAGTTGGAACATATGCACATGAGATGATACTCAAACTTCCGTACTTGGCAGCCAGTTCAGCCGCCTTCTCAAGCCAGGACTAACTTCAAAGTTCTTGACACTTTGTTCTATTTCATGGGTATTAAAATAAAGATCTTGGTTTAATCCTGAGGAATTAAGTAGGCAGGTGAGAAGGTTTTGCTTACTACTTCTGCCCAGCACAGCACTAGCAAGGCTCTAA
>WEKY01062145.1:0-32368 GCA_013390045.1 Picathartes gymnocephalus
CTTTTTTACTTTTTCCACATTTATTTTCCAGCTTGAAAAACTCAACCTGGAAAATGGACTGGGTGTTGTGTCTAGTACAAAAGATGTGAAACTGAAATTCAGGTAACTGTTCTGGTGATAAAGGATGATGATAAAGGCCATTTTGTCCCCTTCCCTGATGGGTGCAGTAGGACTCCGTGTTTCACCAGACACAGTACAAACCTTGCTCCTTCTCACCAGACAAGACTGACACAAACTAAGTGTACATTTAGGGACAGGTTCACTGTAACCCTCTCTTTCACTAAGTCGGTTTAGTTTTTGTCTCAGCTCTACCAAATCCCTAAAAATCACCACAAACACCCGAGAACAGTCTCCGGCTCCCCATCCATGCCATGGACAGCAAGGTGCACAGATATTGCACAGCTGGAGACACACAGGGCAAGTGTGAAGACAAATGAACTGAGGTCATGCTGTCTGAGGAGCCAAATAATTACAGACACCTTGGCAGAGAAGTACTGGCCAGCTGTGAAACCTTCAGACTTGGAAAACAATGGGAATTTTCCCATTGACTTTGGTGAGAACAGGGTGGTATCCAGAGCTCAACAACCTAATTTCAGTAGTTTTAATTCTCATTAAGCTTTTTCCCAGCCCTGGGCTTCAGTTGCATGAGTACCTGAAAGCTACGAGCCTTCAGCCAAAGGGTAGGGAAGGTGTGCACCACGGCAGCATCACCACTGTATGGTCGATAACTGACTGGGAATAGTATTATTCAGCACTCAGGGAAATGTGTTCTGTTTGCTTTAAAGAAACAGCAATTTCACACACAATTATTTTCTTCCGCATGATTTTTTTTTTCCTGTTGGTTCAATCTGTTACACACATAGCCAGTGATTCTGTGAACAGTGATGTATATGAATAATTTTCAGAATGTGTCAAGACCATACTGCCAAGATAAATAAGTATGTGTGTGTATGGGAACAAAGTCATTCTGGGGTAACGATACAACAGGAAAAGATGTCCCCAAGTTTTAATATCCCAAATGTGTTGAAAAAAAAAAATCCTGTCCCAAAACCTTAATTTCCCAGAGTAACACTTAGAACATATTAAAATGTTCAGGTTATTAATATTAATTAATCAATTAATACTATTATAATTAATTAATTGCATAGAGCCTGGAGTCCTGGAAAGGGATCTTTATGTGTCGGAATAATAATAAGATGGTACTCTAATCCTGCAGTGCGGGAGGAATTTTAAAAGATCCCAATTTCTAAAATATTCTTAGCACTTTGATTCTTCTGCAGAATTAGTCTTTAGCATGCATTTGGGTTTTGTAGCCACAGGATGGCATTCACTGCTGTGCAAAGGGTCAATAAAATGTAAAATGTGAGTAGAGCTTAGGAAGCATACTTTTTATCTGTGGAAAGGAAATATTTAATCAAGAATGATTAATATAAATTTACTGCTTTCTACTGATGACAACCATTGATTCAAAAATGTAATACAGAAACCTTAGCATGCATAGCCCTTAAGGTTCATGTTATTACTGCATGGGCACCAAGGCCCTCAACAGAGAGGTATCTTGCCTGACTCCAGTAAGCTGGGGCACTCAAAATACAGAGCAGCAATTCCAGTCCGGGATACTAGCAACTGCATGAAGCTCTTCAGTTTCACTTCCATGGTTTACAGAGTCCAAGTCAGTCTTTATTGGATTTATACAGGCTCATAATTTACTGTTTATTTTCCCATTAGGGCAGTGTATGGGGTAGGTGTTGACACATAGTACACCAACGGGAGGACAGTTGGACTGAACGAATGGGCAAGGTGACCGATAATTGGACTGCAAATGTCAAAGAGTGTGGTTGAAAAGAGGAGTATATCAACCCACGCATACTCTTCCCAGTTGTGAAATGAAAGTTAAGGGCAGGGACAATCAGCTGCTAGTAGTTACAATTTATAGAACTGGGTTTGAAGCCAGTGGCGAGCAGTACCCAATTAACGGCAGTACAGGCATCTAAAGTGACTGGTGAAATGACTGGATTTAGAGTGATGAGCAGGAATGTCCGGTGGAGGGACAACCAAGTAATGCTATTAACCTTTGTGAGATTGCCTCCCTGATAATGTGGTCTGGGGAACAATAAAACACTGCATGAGACAATATGCCCAATTCGGTAGTGCAGGAATGAAAAACGGGAGAAGGCGGCGAATTACCCTGGATTCATTTTATGGGCCTCCAATTAGCCCTCCCTAGGTTAAGAGAGTGAAAGGAGGAAGCTGAAAGGGTCTCTCTAATGAGTTGCTTTGTTGGTTTGTAGCAGAAAAGATTGAAAAAGTAAAGTTTTAGGAGCTGCTTTGCTTTTGAGACTGTCTCAGGAGGTGTTAAAGGGGCAGGGTACTTTGTTGGAAATAGCTGTGAGAAAGCTCCTGATTTATGGGAGGCCTTGAACAGCACAAGTACATCCTGTCAGGACCAGTGCAGGAGGTGTGATCCCTTGGCACAGGCAAATCAGATATGCCAGCTCCATCCACTAATCCCCACGGTTAAATGCTGGGTCACTACTGCAGATGTTTGCTCATGATGTGGAGCCCTGGTTGACACTACCTAGAGATGCTGCCACTGCTCCCTTTGAGAAATTCCATACAGAATATAAACAAACTTGTTCTCCAAAACTTTGTATCGAGTTTTACAGAGTATTAGGAGCAGATCTAATCCACATATTGCTAATATGATAAAACATCTAAAACTGATTTACAGGGTTAGTGAGGCAGTTTGTCAATCAAGTGAAGTTCAAAATGCAGTTTCTGCTCTGCAGAAGTGTGGTAAACGTGTGCTCAACAACCTCTAGAAAACAGAGCACAAATGTGTAATTTATTCAGCTACTACTTTTTGGGCATTAGGGCTAGTGGGGCGTACTGCACTCCAGAGAAACCAGGGGTGTGTCTCAAGTTAGGAAGTCATGAGGTAGCTCTCAGCTATAGCTTGGAGGAAAGGGAAGTGACACCAAATTAGCTCTGCAAGAACAGAACGAGGTACTGAAAGCAGCCCACAGCTCTCAGCTGGGCCATGTGCTTTGTCAGGAAGCAGGATAAATGACTGCCTCATGCTGAGCACTGCGCTGCAGCAGGCAAGGATTTCTTTTGGGACCTGAGCAGCTTGCTGGAAGTTGGGCATCCTGTCACCACTGTGATCCATCATCAAGCACTCTCCCAGGGCTGCAGAAATAACATATCTTCTGAACACTTCAGACTTCTTTTTTATTAAAAAAGCCACAGCTTTCAATTTATACTTTCACACTGAGAGTCGGATATTATGAGGATTGAACACCTGAAGAGAAGACATTCAAAGAATGTATTATTTTTACTTTTTAAATGTCATCCCCTGGCTGAGGTGTTGCAGTGAAGACTGCACTCAGGCACTGTTTAGTGCATTTCAACAAAAATAGTGTAAGATCCTTAACTGTACATATACTTGGTAAATACCAGTGGAAAAGACAGAACAGGCTTTAGTACTTAATTCAATCCCACAAACATATGTCCAAAGCTACACAGAGAGAGTTTGTGCAGGTCCATTTGAACAACAGGGTTTTGGTGAGGAGGGTAAGAAGTAAATGCAAATTAACCTCACATGTCAGTTAATATTTTGATTCCTTCTGCTACAAAATTATGGTCTATTGAGACCAAGCTAACACACATCCCTCACTGCCTTCTGTCCCTCTCAGTCAACAGAAATCATGCCATTTTGGCATACTTTGATGTACCAGCAAATAAAGCATTATCTCTTCTTAGCTAAAATGTGTGGTCTTAAATTTATGATTTTGCAGAAATTTTCCAAGTGTTTTTTAAACTGTGGTCAAGTGCTGGGGTTTTAAAAAACTATGGTGATGTAAAAAGCCATGTATTTATGTTCTCCCTGGTTTTTTCCAACAACGTCTTTAAAATAAGTCTGAGGGTTAAGAACAATTGTTTTAGTTTATACAACACCTTAATAACTATCTCAAAGAACAGTGGAAGGAAAGAAGATACAAAAGGAAAACCAGATATATTTGAGGTTGTGGTGGAAATAATAAATTATTTACTGGTATCTGGCTTCAAGATAACATGCTGAGTCTCAGAAAAGTCAAAGCCATGAATCGACAGGCAGCTGATATTACCAATATTTGTATTTTTTACTTTCCCAGGGAATGTGAGAAAAAATAACTCATTAGTTTGATTCTGACATTTTTTCTCTCAAGTGCTCATGTTAATCCTTGCTCTTGAATATTTAGAATATTCCATGCCAAAGAAAGTATTATTTTTTGCCAAACCATAAAATGTACTTTAGGACTGCTATGATAACATTTTCAATGTCTCCGTATCATGAGAGATTAGCAAACAGCAATATTACATTTGAGAATGATGAGATTAATCTGTTTCTTGACAATTGGTATTTGTTAGGCTGTGAAAAGAAAATTACTGGTTTTTAGGGCAGATTTCTTTGCACTTGATGCTTCAGGGCCTTTTTACTTTTCTGTTTAAATCATATCTTCATAAAAAGCAAAATAACTGTTTGGTCTCTGATTATTATCAAGCTGAAGTCAGATAAGAAAAACATTAGGATTCTTATGTTCTGTGAGAATGTATTTAAGGAGAAAAAAAGTGTTAATTATGCTTAGTAAACTGATTCTCAACCCGATTAGAGGTTTTCTTATCTCTAGGTATCTAGTAAATACCTTAATTTGTGTCATGTTACAAATTATGTGGGGAACTCCACTCTTATTTCAGCACATTTCACACAATGGTGCACTTTTGTCACAACAAATTATTTTTAAAATGAGAAAAAAACCCCACCCCAAACCACACAATTTTTTCAAACTACCATGATTTTACTTTACATTTTCCTATCCTGTCCAGTATAGCTTTCTTGATCAACATGAATGTTTAAGGATTATATGGTGGAGGGACAGTTTGGTGATGTGGGAAAGATCTGAAAGATCAGAAGACGAGGGCAAATACGTTATATGGAAGGACATTATAGTGAGACTGTGATGAGGCTCAAAGAAAATGTTGTGTACTCATTGTTTACTGGGAAAAGGTTCTCATCAAGTGCATGCACTGGTGGGGGTAGTTTTGTGGAATCACCAGTATTGGAAATTATAAACCCCTGAATAAGAAAAGCACTAAGAAGGGAAAGACAAAAAAAGAAAAGCCAAACAAAAAAAACCAGAGCACTGACAAAACACAGATGATGTTACTCTAGACTGACAGTTTGACTCAATAGATTGGACCTCAAAAATAAAGATTATCTTCACTGTGATGGTAAAAAGGCAGCTTTTGGGAAAACAATAAAATCTAAAAGAACTTGCAAAAGGAAAAGAGCTGTTCCAGTAAGCCAAAGAGCTCACAAGTGAAGATGATCTGGGGACGGGACAGCTTAGGCAGTGGCTGTCCTGGGAACCATCTCCAGCCAGACTCCGTGGTCACTGCAACAGCCTGTGATCAAAGAGCAGGAGGCAAACCAACCCAAAGGCCACTCAAGACAATGGAACTGGAGATTTTGTGCTGGGATCCCTACATGATGTATTGCAGGGTGGTTGGATGTGGTACATATAAATGGTGGTGGCAAGTGAAGTTGCTGTGAAAAAAAAGCCAGAATCCACTTTTTTTAGCAATAAGAAGCCTGAATTCAGAACAGCTGAGAACCAATCACCCTGGGAGAAAGAACAAATGGATGCAAATTTATTTTAGGGGCATTTTTCTAAAGGATGGATTAATTAAAAGGCATGCTAGGATTTCCCATGCCCAGAAAGGATTTTAGTACAGATGCAATGCATTCCTAACTGAGGAAGAAGATGCTCCCCTGCCCTAAATGCAACTCTCAGCTTGGTCTTAGCTGTGAAGGCAGGAAAATGAGACCTCTGCAAAATGTGTCTGTGTGCATGCATGTTTGTGTGCTCAAACATTACAGACATAAATTAACAGTCTGGCAGCTGATGGGTATTACACATGCTACAAAAAACATGATATAGCACTAAAGCAGACATGCTTCACATAACACAAAGATTCTGCATATCTAAAATAGATTCAAATAATGTGAAATATTTCCTGCGGCTTCTGCATAAGATTAAAATATTGGTACATTCATAAAAAAATGTGAAGATTTAGCAAAGCAGTGCACTCTGCACAATGACTCTTTGTTTAACCGAGCATGGAGCCTGGCAAAAGAAACACACTGAAAGAGTGTATCTGACCAATTTGGGCCTGGTAGGTGGGCTTCAGCCCATAAAAAACTGAGTTACAGATCTTAAGAAACATACAATGAAGAAAAAACCTGTGAGCCCTGAGCTAATCTATGAGCTAATCCCTCAGTGAGAAAGCAACATTAGACCAAACTTCTAAATCCTGACTGAAAAGAAAAGCTTGATATTGATTAACCACAGAATTTGCCTGCACAAGCTTAGCATGAGGAATGATTTATAAAACAAGAAGGAAGACCACTAATATAGCCCTCTCTGTTTCAACAGCATTTAACACATGGGTGCAGACCTAATTTTCAAAGCATGCAATAAAACTTGATGTTTTAATAATACATTTCCACCCATTTGAATTGATCTAATGCTCTGCTATCTCATAGTTCTGCAAAGAGAAGAGAGAGTTGTTGAGTATATTAAAATTGCTTTTCTCTCATGTATTCACTCACCCATTTCCGACACACTTGGGAAAACACAACCATGGGCACCAGTGTCTAATTCTTTTATCCTTGGATTATTAGGGATAAGTTTAGGAAAATCAGTGCTACTGAAGCCAGACTAAGCATACTACTCAGGATAAGCAAAGCATAATACTTTGCCCTCTCCACAGTGACATCGCACATGTCTTATTATCATGCTAGTTAACCACAAGGTAACTTTCTTGCACTACTCCATGATGCTGAGTCCAGTGAGATTTTAATTAGGTCCAGAGGGTCAAGGAAGTGCGGAAGTACCTCTAGGCTCCCAGGAGATGCTCAGAACTTTGCAGGGTGCTGACTACAGGCTGGATTTCCTTCCTGGCACAATTGCATCTTTTCTGTTACGCCTTTGAGAGATTTGGAAAATGCCTGATAAGACACGACACAAAGTCTATACGCTGAGTATCTCCTTCCACACTTCCATGCCTAGAGCCAAGACCTGCTGCTAGAATGCTGTGGGTCCACAAGGAAACTCCTGAGAGAGGCATTTGATGCCCAGCACGAAAAAGCCAACAGAGCTGTGCTTTGCGGATATTCATTTCTTCATTTCATGACCCAATGGTTCAGGTCAGTGATTCATGAAATCTGTAAAACAAGCTCCCTGCCCACTGCAAATGTCAGATATATGCAAATCATTCCTTGACTAAGGCAAAGCTCTAGGCAATCAGAAATGTCATTTTTCTAATGAGACAACCACCATGGTAGACAGCAGTGTGTGAACCAAAGCCCTAGCCCTGGATGACTCTGACCTTGCCACGCTCTTCAGAACATGAAACTGAGTGAGTACCTGCAAAATCATCAGGATCTTTATACTTGGCCAGGTTTTCATCTAAATAGGTAATCAGTTTTTTATCCTGGATCATAATACCAATTGTTCCCAGCCCATTTCTAGCAGACTCACTGTCCAGTGCAACATAATTTTGTGAAAAATATATTTGGGGCAGTATTCCACTGTAGATGGTGAATCTCTAACCATATGTCGATGAACTGGGAAAATCACATCTTTTCCATGAGCTAAGGAGGGAATGAATAATATATGAGCTGTGCTTTCTTATTTTAATACCAAATAAATTAACACAAGCTCACATTACAACTATAGAAGGTCTGTAAGCTATCTGGCTCATTCCTATAATCGTCAAGCATTCATAACAAAACCCCACAGTTTTGCATATTGAGTTATGAAGATTTTTTACTTAAGAAGCTCATTAAAGATAGAAAAGAGGACTGCTTCTCTTCATTACTATAGGTATCCCGAATCAATAAAATAGATTAACCAAACAAGTGTGAGATTTTTAATGCTGGACTAAAATCCTGCCATGTAAGAACTTCCATACAGTATCAGATTAGCTGTATGGCTTAAATACTCTCCAAGAGAGGCCAGAATCAGGTACTATAATATAAATGATGCACTGATGGAACTCTCAGTAGTGTATTTGTCCTTGACATCATCCTGGTGTTAGCATGTCCTAAACATTTTTCAGAGAATCAAACTAATCGTGAGAAAGTTAAATGAATGCAATTAATATTATCTAAAAANAAAAAAAAAAAGATTGAAATCAGCCATTAGCATAAGGCAAGAAAAGTAAACAAAGCATCCTCAGGGTTGACTTAAAAGTCTACAAATTTTGTGGAAATGTCACAGACATTCTTTGCACATCCAGTCTCTCAAGGCGACTGGTATTTCTTTGAATAACTGAAATGAGCTAAGGGTCATGGCTACTATTTGATATACACAGACCCATTCTTGCCCTTTTCCTTTGGTATATACATTGTGTCATCAGAATTGTGGGCACATTTTCTAATGGCTACCTGAATTTAACATGGAATACTAAGGACTTTAAACACACAATTTTTTTTTTTCAATACAAGCTTAATTTGCTCATTATAAATTTATAAAGAGATTTATTTTCTTATTTAATAAGAAAACAGAATTAAGATTCCACATGCATGAAGAAAATAGTTATTAAATTCAGTTTTCCCAATGCTTAGCTTTCTCACTTGTGTTACTTCTCAAGACGTTATCTAAAATAACGGGACATTTGGGAGCTATTGAAATTTGCAATAATAAAAGAGAGTAATCTGTAAAAATATGGTGTCTTAATTATTTTGCTGCTTAAAATTTCTGTTCGTATCTCTTGCACAGGGACGATTCACTTAACAACAGACTCAGTAATATTTTCAGTGATGCAGTTGATAATTCTTCATCTTACCGGATCACATAAGTTAGAGACAACAGTCTAACTGAGGAGACCACTTGTCACTGCAGACAGATGAATCACACCAGGACTTTTCCCATATTTTGCTGTGTAAGACTTTCTACCTGAAGACACATGAGAAGCAGTGTGCAATGTCATATGTAAATCTCCCTCTGAAGGATAGTTTTAACCTCCAGTCACCTCCTGGCTTTGGAAAGTTGTTGACTATTTCTGAAAATAGCAGCAGAAGAACACAGGGTGCAGGATGGAAGAACACAGGGTGCAGGATGGAAATCCGCATCACGGGGTGAGTGAGCTCAGTTTGTGCCTCCTAAGCCCAGACCTCATGCCTCTGCTAGACCTACCACCACACTGGCCAGGGGGATTTCCCCTCTGCTGATAACCCCATGGAGAGGTAATATGAGATGAACATGTTACTGTTTCTCTTTAGAACTGCTTGTTTTCTTCCCTTTCTTTCCTCCCCAGCCTCTTTCTCTTCTTTTCCCCCTTCTTTCCTTTTTTCCTTTCCTTGTTTTCCTCTTAACTTTGAAGCTGACATTAAAGTTCAGTGTCATCATTTAAGATGACATTGATACCTCTTTCATTGTCTTTTTAGAAAGCTGCCTCTATAAACCAGCTGTTCAACTAGAAATACTTTCAGGTGTCTTAGAAATAATTAAAATAGTTCTCTTATTTCCAGCAAGCACAACCAGTAATACTGTTCAAACTCAAGCTGGTAAGAAGAGGCTGTTTACCTATTTTTTAAACTTCCCTTGCATTTTCTGATAGGCTGCAGTGTTAAAAGGGGAAAGGCATGTGCCTTTGGAGCCATTTAAACCTCAGACAAAATGTTCAATCAGACACACTGCCTCATTTTTACACCATTACCAGCATGTCACTGAGAAAAAATGCAGCTTTCTCTGCCAAATGTGGGCAATGCTAAAGAACCATGAAACAAATGCTTACACAGACTTGTAATCCAGGATTTAAGCAATCAATGTGCTGTGGAGCACTATTCAGCTACATCAACCCAATGAACTTCAGCTTTTGTACTTTTCCTGTAAAAATATACATGAGCATATTGCCACACAGCTGCCAATATTCTTCAGAAAACGTTGCAGTTTCTCACAAAGGACCACTGACTTCAGGCATCACCACTAGCAAAGGCTACAGCCCAAGTGAGCAGGCTCAACAACAGAACAAAGTTAAATTTCTTAAGTTCTTGCGTGGGAGAGAGATGCTGGAGGAAAAGAGGAGGATGGTGGAGAACACAGGCTGGTCCAATGCTGAAGCACCAGTGTGGTGTTTGTGGGAAGAACTGAGAGGTAGTGCTATTTTTAAATGTCACTTTGTGACGTTTTAAACTCCTTCTCCCCTGCAAACTGTGGCCATAAACTTTCCAGCAGCAACTTCCCCTGTGATATACCAGACCAAATTCCAAGTGGAATAAAATTATAATCCCTCTATCAACATTCCCCTCACATTTACAACTCCCCATTAAATGAGTGGGAATTTGAATTCTTTTTAGAAGGCTCCAATTACAGCAGATTATCATGTTTTCCTCTAATTACTGCATATAAATACCTACCATGTAACAGAGTTTATTGTACCCTTAGTGTACTTACAGTAAATAGAGACCAATGTGCTTCACTCAGCCCATGTATTTTGACACTCACATCAGATTTAGCAATTTGTCTTCATTACACCCCCTTGCACTGTTACTGCCATCCTTCTCAGCGCTGTGCTCCAGCTTCGCAGCAGGAAGATTGATGAAGCTTGTGTATACTGATTTGTGACAAAAGCAGGGCACTTGAGAGTCACTGTTACCATTCTGATAGCACTAAGTTGGCTGAAAATTAGCTGCACTAAGCCAATACTCTGCTCCCAGTTCTCCTCCTCTTCAATTAGTGTACATGACTTGGACCTTGAAAGGCTAAAGCTGCTGTAACACTATTTTTAAACCTGTTGCCTTCAGTTGCTTTGTCAGTTCTGAAGAGATTTAAAGTTCTGACCACGCTTGTTAACAGCTACTTTTATTCTTTAGAGACACTTTGAATAGACAAGTTTTCTCTGTGACAAATGTTAAAAGATATTTTCTGAATGAATCTACAGTGGTAAATTTAAATAGCTATTTTAGTGTTTTGGAGGAACAGATACTATGGATACAATTTTCAACACTGGCTAAATGTCTGAAGAGCCCACACCACATGTGCTCATCAGGGAGAGACTAAACAGCCTCAGCACTTTAAAAGCACCAACTTATTATATACCATTATCAAGAGGATGGAGAGGTCATCTCTCGCTACAGACAATTCATCCCTTCAATCATGAAGTTTCAAAGACTGCTGCTAGAATTGCACACTGAAGCCTGTAACTCTTCTGGCTCATTCTTCTGCTAAACACAGGTTTTGATACAGCAATTCCCAAAAAGCTGAACTGCTCAGTGGTGGGTGCATTTTGCAGAGGCTTTGTGTAAGCATTGAGTAACAAAGCCTCTGCAACAGAGTGTTTAGAAACTGCTCAGGGTGAGAAAACCATGCTCAGATCACTTTCTGGGCTGAATGCGCAAGTCAGTGAACTGTGGCCTGGATTCAACAATCCTCCCCCATCAAGCTGCACACATACACTGGAAAGCAGACCAGGAACTATTCCTATTCGGGACATCTCAGAATCAGCTGACACCACACAAGGGTGCAGATCCTGCATGAAATGGTTTAATTTTTACGCTTATTATCGGACCTCCACCACTCCGGCAGCTGTTTGCATAAAATCACATAGCAAAATCACTAGAGTTTGTAAAACTGTCAACCAGCATTAGGAGGCATCTACAAAAACTGTGGGCAGAAAGAAGCAGCCAGACTGTTTTTGTGGATTTTTTTCCAGAGCTCAAATCCCACTGACATTCTCCATCTCTAGTTTCTTCTTTTTAGTAAACTAGCATAGTATGAGAAGAGAATATGAAGTGTTAACATAGAAATAATCTGAAGACAACACAGGTCCAGAAGAAGGAGGAAGCAAAAAAAAGGAAAGAAGGTTACGTATTCAGTTATTGAAGGAGTATAAAGCCCAATCACCTGAAACTTGCACCTCACTTGGAAATACATCACTATTCTCATTCACTTACAAAGCAAGCAGGTAGCTCTCAGGATTACCTTTCCTCTTTCAGATTGTTATTTAAATACTTCATCCTAACTACGAAGTGTTTGAGAAAGTCTGTGAAATAGAACAAATGCTTTTGTCTTGCTTCATGTGAGAAAGTAATGTAATCAAGTGGTCATTTTCCTCCCATTTCAGGCAGAACCATTCCATTAATAAGAATCCACTAAAGCAAGAGACAATCCTGTATAAAATCCACTGACATCCAATTTAAACCTCAGCAGCAAAATTCTACCTGATAACAACCACTGAATACAAGTTTCAGCTTTGAAAGGCATTATAAACGTGTCAGAAAAAAAATTAAGCCCTCAACTCGGGAGCTTAAAAAAAAAAAGCACTGACAATGCCACAGGCAATGAAAAAACCTGGGAGAAGCAATTCTTTTCTCCCTCCTCCTTCCGAAATTCCAAAACAAGCAAACAAATAAACAAACAATACCCGAACAGTATCACCAAAGTGAACAGAAAATGTCAATAATTATAAAAGGGAGTAAATTTCTGACTTCTTCATGTATCTTTTGGCTCAGGGTCTAGATATGTTTCTGCACTTACTTTGGAACACACTCTTTGTTAAGCGGAAGTCCTGTGACAGCAGCCTGAGGTACCATTAAAAAAATCCACGTGGACACAGGTCCATACATCTAAAGAAGATAATTATAGGAGGAAGGAAGAAGAAATGCACATCCAAGCTGGGCCTCAGTATTTACTTTTCAACAGAATTCTTGTGCAACTTACAAGGAGGATCACTTAGATTCACCTTTCCTAAGCATTGCAGCCTTAAAAATGCACATCCAGTCCTTGCTGATAATTCATGTTTCCTCTGGTACGGACAGGGACAGACAACTCCAGAAGAACAACTCTAAGCCATCGCAAGCGGCGGTCTGGAGATGAGTACTGGCACTACACACACCTACAGTGACTAACATCTGCTATCTTATTTCACTTCATTTCCCTAGCAGCTTTGTTGAAAGAGGTGGAAATACTGTTAATAATGAAATTTGCTAAGTAAATACTGGCAGGTACTTACAGGGTATAGTGCCTCTGTCAAAGACAGGGTTATTAAAAATAATTAAAAAGTTGTATCTAGGAAAGGTCTGTCAGCTGCTCACACACACACTGGGCCAAGGGGAGCAAGGGTTGCTAGGTCAAGTACTAATCAGAGCTTTTCAAAGGGAGCCAAGTTTGCGCTCCTGTACACCAGACAGACTCCTGGAAGAAGGGTATGAAATGAAGCCGGAAGAGAAACACTGTACTACTGGAAAACCGCGGCTGTCTCAGCAATTAAGGCCTCCCCAGGGGGTTAATTACACAGAGACAGACAGGCATTTTAGAAAACGTTTCTCAGTTTGCCAGAAGAACAAGCACAGCTTGACCAGCCTGGCTCTGGATCCCAGCCTATGCGCGGATGTGCAGCAGGAAGGCGCCTCCCAGGAGGCAGCGATGGGCAGTGTTTCAGCAGCAGCTCAAAGGGGCAATTTGGCCACCGGGGCTGTCTCCACCAGAGGCCAATTCCCTTCTCCACTCACTGCTCCCAAGTGGGCTTTACAATGTGGTCATCCCCGCCCTTCTGCAGGACACCCAGCTCTTGTGTTTCTCTTCTCCGTAGCCTGCCCTCTACTCCCCACTCACAAGCCTTGGAGCAGCGTAGGACAAAAAATTTCCCTCTACTGCCCTCAAAATCTTACAGATTGTTATTTTTTTCAAGCAAGATACAATTCAAGGGAAAGAAGAGATTAACTTTTATTGATGACTGAAGCTGAATTCCTATAAGTAACTTTTTTTCTTTTCTTTTTGCTATTAATAGTAGCACTCCCCCATCTGTATGGGAATCCTTTGGAAAATGTGTGTTTGGCATGTTTCACTGACATCTCTGAGGCAAACACATAAATCACAGAATTACAGAATCCCAGAATGGTTGATGTTGAAAGGGACCTGTGGAGCTCATCTAGTCCAACCCCTGCTAAACCAGGTTCATCTACAGCTGGCTGTGCAGGATCACACCCAGGCAGGTTTAGAATATCTCCAGAGAAAGAGATTCCACAGCCTCTCTGTGCAACCTGTTCTAGTGCTCTGTCACTCTCAAAAATAAGAAGCTTTTCCTCATATTCATATGGAACTTCCTGTGTTTCATTTTGTGCTAACTTGTCGTCCACCAGGATTACCTGCTCCTTCTCTGCAGAGCAAAAGGAGACTTACAGACACAAGGTTCTCATCAATAGACATATTTCAAAATCAATGCCCCTTTCATTCCATTTGTGATCTTCTCTGACAGTATAAACTGGAAAGCTTGAAGTTATTGGAATAGATAATTACTAACTTTAAAACTTAATAAATTCTAAAGTGAAAAATCATTGTATTTCCCTCAAGGAAAAGCTCAACCCAAATTTGTATCGTAATAATCAACCCTTCTCTCCTGTGTTCTGCACTAACCAAAATAATTTGGGATAGCTAGCAAATAAAAAACCCAATGAATACGCAAATATATATTTTACTACATTTTGCTGTCAGATAAGTGATTGCATTGGGAACTATTGTGTCCAGATGTTTTTTAGCTTGTATGGATTTGAAGAGAATTTCCTAAAATACATAGTAGGGATGATTGATTATGTGGGACAATATGGTTCTTTTTACTTGTACCAACAGGAATCAAAAATTCCTTACTCCACAAATAGACAAAAGAACAGTCAAGGAGCTTTTACCCAAAGGAAAAAAAAACCGCAAAAACCCACAACATGGTGTACAGCAATGTGAAAGAAAATAACATGTGGCAAAACCAGTAGGTTACAAGTACATCACTCCATATCCAACACATGTGAGCTACTTATAAAGAGAAACATTCATCACAAGGGCCAAGGGAATGGTTTAGATACTGTTTTTTAGAAGGCCATTTTTAACTTGAAAATTGTTGTTAACAGTCTCAATAAGCAAAAGCTAAGAAAAAATTCATTAATTCTGATAATGAAGTGAATGTGAAAAAGGTCAAAGTTTGCTTTCATCCAAATTATCAGTTTGCACATTAGACCCAAGATGCAAAACTTTAAACCGGTTTAACCTGAGAGACTAAAAATCTTGGCAGGGTCAGGGTCATTCCACCTGTTTTTTAAAAAAATATGTATTTTGCTCTGGATATTCTAAATTTCTGTCACAAACAAAGTTTAATAGCTACAATAAAAGACTTCACTGAAGATTACAGGTGGAAAACAAGTGTTCAATTTTTGTTCAATTTTTTTCCTGTGCTTGTGAATTGCAAAATGTTTTATTTCTTCTGTATAATAATGCAATTCCCAGCTTTGTGTGTGTCTGTTATAAATGAAGAGAAAGGAGAATACCACTCTTCTGGAACAGGAAGAAGTGATTTTAAACTACAAGGATCAGCTAACCTCTTAACATATATTTTCCACTTAAACTTACCTCTAAAAAATGTTCTGCTTGCTGTTCCCGATCCAATTTTCTAGACGTTGTGGTAATCAGACCTGTAAAAAAAAAGGGTGATATTTGATTGTCAATACCCATTGAAAGATATATATCTTTATCAACCTGAATAAAAATTATTTTTTAAAACACTCAAAGGGAAAAAAATAATCTACTTGAAGCTGTATCAGACACAGATTTCTTGACATCTGTCAAGCATTTTATCTCAGTCCAACCATTGTCACTTTCTGACCAGCAATGAATCTTTAAAGAAAAATGCTGTGAGAAGAGTAACTGAGAACCAGTTAACTGTGTCTACAGTGAACATTCCACATTTATTACTGTGAATGAAAAAAAACTCACTAAAGAATCACTATTAGTCTTATGATTAAGAGTTTCAATGAATCATTTACATTTGACTGAAATTCTTCTGTAAAAAACCTCATTAAGGATTTCAGAGTTCTCAAACAATTAATGGGAGAGGATGCTGATTACTTCCATGCCAAGAATACTTGACAAAGAAGGTTATTTCTGTAATAACTACTTGTATACACAATGATTTCCAAATGTAATCATTCTAATGCATTAAAGGTTTTGTACTACAATTTCATCAATTTGTTCCATGCTCAAATTGAGTCTTCAAAATAAAGTACCCTTTTACATGAGGATGATCAAGATATCTTTTTTTTAAAGCAGTGTACTTTCACGAATGATTAAACTCTTGTGAGATTTATACCAAGGAAAGAAAAGGAAATTCCCCCAAGAAAAGTGATGAATATCTTCTAGGAACATGGCTTGGTTTTTTATTCTGTTCTTACTAGAGATTTAAAGGGCAGATTTGGGTTTCTCTTATACAGAACATTTCTTTGGATAGGAAAATACATCATGTGTTTGTTTTTTGATAGACCAACTTTTCCTAGGGATAAAGCTGATTCTGGAGATGATGCCAGTGGGCCAAACTGTTGTCAAGAATTTGTCATCTTTAAGATTACCAAGGGAAACAAGAAAATAAATTCTTCCTGGAATAACTATTCTACTTTATTTGTATTATATATACTTTATAGTAAGACCAGCCAAGCATCTAAACACAAATCCATGATGACCCTGGATTCTTAAAAAAACATATCAGCAACATAAGACTTCTAGTCCCAGAAGGCTTCTACAGCTACAGCTCCCTCATATGTTATCACCTTCTCCTTGGCAGAATCTGTTTACCTATTTAGGTGAGAAGGGGTGAAATATTACTTGAAGTAATGGGATGAGATGAACAAAGACAGGTGCACTCTGCTTCCAGGATTTCAGACTCGTTACAAGGTACATCGGACCACAGAAGTGACACCCAAGGAGAGGTCACAGAAATTAAGAATGTATCATCACAATCATCACAATTACACGGAAGAAGCTGGTGCTGGCAAAAAAAGCTGAAAAAACAAAACTGGTATTGCCTGCATCAAGCAGTTGTAAGTATTCAAAACTGTTAAGCCATATGGGAGACATCTATCTACTCACTGCATGAGTTTAAACAGAAATGACAGCACAGATGATAAATTGGTGTCATTCACAGAAGAACCCCCCAAGCCTAAAGAGAATGCAAAGATACAAGTGAGAAGTTCCTACTTATGAAAGAAGTTCAGCCCCAATAAATTGATAAAGTAAAAATTTCAGATTTGAAATATCCCTATTCATCACGTGCATGGTCACTGCGGATATTTATCAAGCACAACCTAATCACGGTAATGAATATGATAATTTTTATATCACCTTCCACTTCTTTCATTCCTAATATACCATTGTGAACTCTACCTACTTTCTCCTTAAACAAGAGATCTCTAGCTGTAAATTATACAAGGTCTGTGTCCTCATCATCTTCTTCAGGCAGACAAATTCACATTCTTTATGAAGACCAAGAGCTAACATTTGCAGCTGAATATCATGAACTCTTAAAATGAATAGTACTTGTCTTTCATCGGTAAAACTTTACTACTACTACTACTACTACTGCTCCTCCTCACAAAAATACTGTTATCATAAAGGAGGATTTTTGTTTCCCTTTGTTTCATGTAGCACCTTTTTGACTGCAATAACTGTCAGAGTGCCTTCAGACCTGAATTTTCTTCTACAACAGATATATGAATACACAGCAAGGCTCTATGACAGAACTGCCTGTGTTTTAAATGTAGCAGATCTTAGAAGATTTAGCACTCAGATTTAACAGCTCATCCTAAAGAGGGCAGGTAGCAGACCATCACCATCAGTTCTGCAGACCTATTGTGAATTATGTTGATTGTGAAACATCACAACTGCTCGGTTTTGCTTTAAAGACAGCATACAGCGCCCATTCTGGGCAGTTTCATCAGGCTGTTAAATTAATGTGTAGAAATAACTGTTCCTATGTGTGTGCAGTTATGAGGCCTTTAGTTTGCTCTCCTGCTCTCTCTCTCACCCAACACCCATGATGGCCTCATTGCAGTATCCTGGCTGCTCACATATATACCTGAAGTTGGGGACAGATCACACTGTCCAACACCGCTGCTCAAAATATGACTACACATAAAATCAGGTCTTAATTACATGATACTAATATTCATTGAATTATTTTAATGAGTTGGTATGGATATGAATCTGGTTCTTTCAGGTTACAAAACTGTATTTCAAGAAATTATGAAGAGTAATCATCAAAACTGAAAAAATAAATATGCCAGTTATGTCTAAGACTACCCACAGCTTTACCAGCCCAGTCTCAAAGAAATTAATTTCCTGGGTTTTATGAAAACCCTACTGTGTTCCTCCCTTGTGTATTCATGACTCCATGCCACAGATAAATAAAAATAGCAATATTTAGCAGGATATAGGACTTTATTTTCAAGACACTGGGGCAACTGAGAAAAACTTGACTTTGCACAAGAGACCATATCCCAGTTTTAGTTCTTATCTAACTGTCTTAAATTGTCATACCCTATTATGGTGTAAAGGCATTATCTAAAGAATGTAACTCTAAAGAAAGTAACTCACAGGGAAAAATGAGCCCAAGGAAATTATGTTAGGCTGCTCCCCTGTCTATGAGAAAGTCACAAGGGGACAATGATAAAAAATGACTCCCCATTATTCTCCTATCTTCAATATGTGCTGTAGTCCTTATGTAAACAGCCATATGGACAACTCTCTAAATCCAGCTGGGAAATACAACACACGTTTATAAAAAAACAGTCAAAACCACTAACAAGCTCCAGAAGTTGCTGCACACCTCTCAAATGGTTTCTCTCAAATTTCCAGGGAAACATCATGGTCCTGCTAAGGGCTGGAGATATTTATAACTGTGATCTTTAAGAACATCCACAACAGTGAAGAGGAAAACTGTATTCAATAGAGAAGTTACTTACAGTGAAACCATCTGATAACAAACAAGGTTATGTCACTCTGCTCACAGAATTTCATAGTTTTCTTTGATTTTGTGAGTTAAAACGTCTCTCTCTTCATCCTGGCACATCTGTTCCTCAGACCATATAAATGAGTTTCTTTGTGAAATTCCAAAACATTGTTTTACCAAATACTGGAGCTTGGAGATAACTTGCTATATAAAATCTTGGAGGTCTTATACAACTTGCTTTTCTATGACAGCCGTCACTTTTGCTGTTGGAGTATTTTCCCCATCTTAACAAATGAACAATTACTGTTCTACTCCTGTTACAGAGTTTGGAAATGCTGTAAGGTGAACAAGCTCACTCTACACATGTCTCCTAATACTGCAGGACACAGGCACAAGTCCCAGCTGACACTGACAGGGCAACATCCTTTCAAAACCTCACTGTACACTGGGTAAGATCATCACTGTCTCCCAAATCATTCCCCTGTAAAAGGAAATTCAGCATACAGATGGAGAAGAAATGGCAATGTTCTTCATCTCATCACTTTATAATGTGGATGGGACAACCAGAGATGTAGGGTGGGTAACAAGGCAGACTTGCCTTAGTGCTTAGATGAAGCCTTAGTGACACAGAAGAAAGAACAGGACCAACACAAAGAAATCCTGACAATTTAGCCAATACATCAGCCTATACAATCTTCAGCCAATGCATCATCTTGCAAACAAATCACCAGTTGTAAGGGCTCAGATGTGTGATGGAGACATTTGAGCAACACTTAGCACTGGTGCTTGGGACAATGCTTTTAGCACATTGAGATGTGATAAAAAAGGAAAAGTTCATCAGAAACAGATCAAAACCCACCTGAGTTACTCTGCATTTGCAATTAGTGAAGCCTGCAGTTACTAGAGCGCAAATGAAGAAATATAACTAATCAGCAAACAATAGCTTGGTGATAGGTCTGATGTCATAGGAGTAATGCCAGGCATGTGTGTGGACGAATGCACATGTGTGTCTGTATCACTGAACATGACATAAAATCAGAATAGTTACAAATTCAACAGTATGACTAATGCTTTATAATTTTTAATTTTTTTTCTTTTTTAGGACTTGATCATGATTGAAGTTAAGGATTTAATCCATGCTCTGCCTTCAGTTAGCTCTCATTTCACAGAAATAAAACCAGTGTGTGCCTGTATGTGCTGAAGTAGACAGTGCTATACAAATACATACATTTATACTGTATGTACAGTCAAATATTAGACTACGTATATGCATGTGTGTGACATTTTGCATCTGTAAGTTGAATATTAAAAGTTATCCTAAAACGCACATAATTTATAGAGGTATATTTAGCTCAAGGTTTGTTGATGTTCATTCTTTCCATAGATATGCATTATTGGAAGTATTTTTGTTGTAAACAAATGAATGAATTAATTGATTCAAATTTCTTCTGTGGACTTAGCCACAGAAGAAAAATTCATAAAGGGTTATTAAGTGCAAAGGTTATGGCAGAGGAAATCTTGAAGCTCTGAAGAGTTTGAACAGTATTACACAGAGGGAAGCACTGCTCTGGGTTTGCTTCTTCTGACGCTTATTCTCTATGCATCCAGAACAGCCCACGGCTGCAGGTGTGATAGTAACTAAACTGACCCTTGACTTAGAAGAAATTCACATATTTTTCAGTACTATGGCACTTAGGGACCAAAAATTAGTTTGCCACAGGCTATTTTCTGACACAGATTGAATTTCCCTAATATGGCTGTGAAGCCAAGGAGAGTTCAATAGCCTTCTCCTTATGAAATTAAATTATTTTCATTCAACCTGTGGATGGATAACCTTACCTGAGCTGTTTCCTGAAGTACTGCTTAAAAGATAACAGAGTCTGGTATGGAGAGACAGCACATTTTACTGCTGTCTCTGGAAGTGCTACAGATTTTACAGTATAAGAATATTTAAAAAAAAAAATTCTGAAGAACTCCTTTATTGATTTCTCATTCTCAAACTTTGCATAGGTGAAATATGAAAAAAGTGTAAGACAGGTAACAAGCAGGCTTAGGCAAAAGAAGCCAAATAAATTTCTCTGTTTTAAGCTGAAGGCTGAGTGTCTTCACAGAGATATTAAGTGAGAAAAAAAGCAGTATCATCCCCTTCTCTGGCAAAAGATTAATAGGATACAATTTACGGCATGTTTTACTGTCCATTAATTTTTTTTTCCCTGCTCTGCATATTCATAAAAACGATTTATTAAGAAAATACAAGTGGGAGATGGATGGATTAGAAGTGTAACAGGGGACTTCAGGTTATTTTGCAGAGTTTAAACACAACCTCAGAACACACTGCCTGGCTCCCAGTCATAGCAGTACATGCTTTACACCCTTCCCACTCGCAGCAGAGTCAGGATCTTTGCCTGGGAATTCCAGGCAGTACAGGGCCATGTATGTCCCGTGAGACACACACACAGATGGTCTGGATGGATTAGCCAAGGTCTCATCTGAATGACTTCCAGTCCCTAGGTGATGAGGGAAACTTTGTCCTCATCCAGATATTGATTCTCATTTTCAAAGAGAACAATTCTGAAATGGAAACAAGAATATAAAATCAGACACCTTTCTCCACAGAGTTCTTGTGCCCTGTGAGATGCTCTGAGCATCCTGCAGCACTGCTTCTATCCTGCCACAGTCCAAAGTGGATGTGCTTCCCAGCCTGCCTTTCTCAAATACTGTAAGGAACAAGAATACAGAAAGAAGACCACAAGAAGATATCAAAGGAAACATTCTGTAGAGTTACCCTTGAAAGCTCTGCTTAGAAAAATAATGCCTTGGGATTGTTTGCTGGAAACACAGGCCTTTTAACCCAACCAGTTAAACAGACAAAAGGAATAAGTAAAACAAACGCTCTTTTTACAAAAATGTTCCATAAATTCAGTGACTGGTTATACACACTGCTCACTCACCAAAGCCCCAGGGCTGAATCGGCAGAAATTCATATGGGAGTTTATTGGCTTACTAGAAATCTACAATATTTATTAACATAACACACAAAGGTATGAACACAGCCTCTCCACACATTTATGAACACAGCAGAGAGTATGCAGCTGCTGAGAAATACAGCCATCAGCTGTCAACTGTCTCACTACTCCTTGACTGTAAATTTAAGTCTTTAGATGGATTTAAAAAAAAAAAGGGCAGCCACAATAAATGGCATCAGGATTTGCACCATATAGTCAGGAACATAAAACTATCGCGTATTCCTAACCATAGAAATGTCCAAATGAATAGGAATAACCAGGGTAATTCTATTATCCATAGGCAGCGAGAGGCATTGTAAACACTCTAATAGCACATTCATCTCCTGCAGTAAACTAGAGATTGACAAAGCAAAATTGAATTTCAAAGATAAATGATAGAAAACGATGTACATTTTACTTGGAGATGTAAACAAACATATCATTTTATATAATTACACATGTAAACCTCTAATTTAGAAAGACTGTATTCTGATCTAAATGAATGATACTTCATAGAACAAGAAAGAGAACCCACCAGGCGAGCCTGTGCAATTACGTGGAGGACTGCTGCTTTATTGTTTTTCCTGAGGTGACAACGAGAGTGGAACGACCTTTTTGAAACAAGCTAGGTATAAAAAATGATTGCTTTTTAAAAACAGTTACATCTTCTAATGCATGGTTATGTCTGAAAAAAAAAAAAGGAGAAGCTCAAGCAAAACCTTTTTGTTCCTCTTTCGTTGTCCCTTCTGTCTCTCGTTAAGAGTTCCGTCAGCTTATTGCTGAAAATATCAAAACTCTGAACGAAATGCACAGCAAACATTCACTTCAATGAAGATTTTGGATTATGCTTCCCTTTAAAGGCAGATTCTGGCTTTTTTTTTGTTCCTAGAATATGTTTAAAGTGACAATATGGTGCGCCAGTCTGTTCCGCCTGTAGAACAGGGGACTCAGAGGGACTCCCTTTCATTCTTTAAAACTCAGCCAGTGCAGTCCCCAGGAACTGCAGGCAAAGCCACTACTTTTCTAAATATTCTTCTCCACTTGTGGAGTGGCCAGGTTTTCTGTTCTGTGTATTCCTCCTGGAAGGTTATTTACACATATGACTGTTGAATACCCTGATTGCCAGACTGCATTTATGAACAATTTGCACCTTCATTTTGGTCAACTAAACAAGACAAGCTGTACTGGCTCCCTCTCACCTAATAAATTTGCATTACAGTTCCAACCTTCATCCCTCCTAAGCCTGATGGATGGAGAACACTGTGCTCCAGATAACATCTACACAGACACACTAGAGCAGCCTAACTACTGATTCCTGTGGATGCGTCTAGCAGGGAGCAGCAATATTGTATCACTCTTCAAATACACTGTTTAGTTTACTCCGTGAATGAATTTCTACTCTTCAAACTCCCAGAGATCCTTTCTTTGGGGTTTTTTTTGGGTTGTTTTTTTTTTCTTTTCCTCAAACCCTCCAGTTTGGATGATGCCTTCTAACTCTGGATGAGAGCAAACTCCCTCTCTTGAAGCCAGCATCACTGAAGAAATCACCAAATAAGATCATTTGTCTAGCCAATACTTGAGATAATATGTTAATGTATGCCCTTCAGCGTGCAAATTCCTTATTCAAGACTCATCATTTTTATTTCCTCTTTAGCCAGGCTCATACGCAATATCAATTCAACAATTAATCTCCGCGTCCTCGTGCCTCATAAATTCTGCAGTGCAACCGTATCAAATGCATTACTGAAGTCCACGTAGATGACATACAAAGTACTTCTTGCAACATCATTTATCTTATCCATGACATCAGGATAGGCTGATACGATTTACTTCTGGTAAACCCATGAGCACTTTTATCCCATTTTCTATTTACTTTCATGTTTTTAATTATACTGTCCTTCAAAATATGTTTGAAAGCCTTGCAGTTGACAGAGGTCAGACAAATAGTTCTGTGACTGCAAGGCTTATTTCTTCACCCTGTCTTCCTGCTCTTTGCTGCTGACATGTTATTTGTTATCTCCCAGCTGCATGGCTTAAATCTCAGATTTTATAATACCCCTCAGTAGTTATTTGCTACAGGAGTTGTATTTAAGGTGCCAATTCTTTCACATTTCTGGAGGAGAAATTATCATAGTTATTCTTACTTGATGTAACAGTGATGGCAGTGAGTTGTGTTTGGCCAGGAAGAAGCCAAATGCAAACTTGCTGTGGACAGTAGGATGAGGTCTGCAAAGGTTGCTGTATCAAACCACAGTCAGCACCTGACTATGGCCACTTTGGACTGCAAAAAGGTTCAGGCATCTCAGTGATGTGCTCCTTGAACTCAGGTGGGTTGAAACTCAAAGTGCAACCCAAAATGCCTGCCCTCCAAAATGATCCCTCAGGATCTACCTTTAAGATTGCAATATTTAAATGCTGCAATATTTAAATGATAATATTCAATGTGCCCAAGCTGCACTGGCCCCTGTAGCACAACTGATGAGCAATTTCTCCTCACTGTCATTGTCGCCTGAGTCATCTCTTGGGGCTGTGATGCTACGGAACAACAGAGAAAATGCCCTTGAGGGACTGTCCCACAGGGGCTTAGCTCTTCTAAAACACTTCACAGATAAGTACATGTTTTGTAGGATAAGAAGGTTTTCAAGTTTAAATCCTTTATTTAGGCTCAAACAAATATGTAAGAATAGAAATAGCACTCGTATCTTCTTTTGCTTTCTTCCCTTCAGAAGCGCAGTGCCACCTAAAAACCTAATTGCTAATATGATGCCTCAGCACAGATTTTAACATCTCCCTGCATCGCTTCCATTTTCAGGGAGAAATTACAGAATTCTATTTGGGTTATAATTAGCATATCATTATTAGCAGCAGGAATAGCTATAAATATATCTAACTGGTGGCTAGCTTAGTAACCACCACACATCATCATTAAACAATTTCCTTTAATTTTTTTGTCAACAGTGAACAAAGGCCTCAGAATTCTGCAAAAGCAACGACTGAGCCTAACTAGACTCTGGATATAATTTATGCTAATTAATTTCACTGTTTGCAGGAATGAAGACATATCTGTGGCAGGGGTGGTGGTGTCACTTTCAGTGGAAAGGGGCTATGCAAGTATTCTGCACCTTGGATCTGGATACATCATGAATTCTTGTTTGTTCTCTTTCTCTGGCATATTATGACAAAAGAAGGAAAGAAGTGTAATAAAAAAGTCTCCAATTTTTGGTAAGGTTTTGTATAAGGTATCCATGGGTCACAGCATGATGAAGTCCTGGTATTTTCCCTTCTCAGTTGTGGAGGAGTTGCAGGGGGTGCGCAGGGCACAGCTGTCCGTTTGCCACCCTAATCTACACACCCTCATTACCTTTTAGAGAGAAGTGATTTTGCCTTTTTCCCTCCACCAAGTGCTGTTCTCTACAACAACAAAACAACACCAGCTTTCTTCCCCAGATGTGTTAAAAAAAAAAAAAAGGTACTGATCCCTCATGACCATCAATTGTCTCCAGCTCAGTTAAACACAATGGTGAGAGTGGTGCACTGTGCCACCTGCAGATTCCCCAGGTCAAGTCAATCTCATATTCATCTCTGATAAGAAAATGATTCATCGGTGACACGATCTTGCTGATTTGGAGGCAGACCACAGAGCTGTGGAAAGAAGCCTCACAGAAAAGGTATATGGCCCTCTTTCATGACATACTGCTCACACTCAGCACTGTCAAGATCTGCTGCCTTTCCCAAGGTGGTCTCCTGCCTGAGAAACCATACTGAGACACCTCTGTTAGATTTCCAGCTCACCCTGTGTCTTGGTCTGTAACCTTACATGGGACATTTTATGTCTCCATGCTTCAGCTTCCCCTCACATAAAACTGGGATAATGGATATGTTTCCTTGTAAAGTACCTTGTGACCTAAAAGGAAAAAATTACTTCTGTAAGATATTATTAACTAACAAGATCCTAAAGTTCAGCTATAAGAGCACTAAACATTTTCTAAAGTTTTCCCTTTTTTTGCTTCTCTAAGCATGGATTTATAAACTGTTATCAAAGGGTAAAATACAGTATTAGGTGTGACCCCAACTTCGGTGGCCCAGCATATAACAAATAGCAAAAATGCACAGCAAAACTAGAACAGGAACAGTAACTGCTTTTCTCTGTGAAGCCAGCCCAGTGCCCCAGCCTTTTGAAACAGCTCGGTCCTTTGTGTAAATCCAAGTCTCCTTAGATGCCTCCGTCTTGCAGAGGTCACTTCCAGAAATATGATGGGTATGGATGAAACAGGAATGGAAACATAAATGTGTGAAAGCACTCCAAGAAACCACAGTCAGGTTTAAAGGAATGGTCTTTACTGCTAAACCAAGGAGATGCCTGGGGACCAAGCCGTTTACATCTGGGCACATGGCTCTGATGAGGTTCCAGCACTGACCTGTCAGCAGGACATCTGTTGTTTGTTAACAGGAGGAGGGCAACAAGGTTCCAGCACATCACTTATACTATCATGCTAAGAAAAGGACAGATAATGGCCCTGAAGAGATCCAGGATGAGAGGAAGAGAGCAATGAGTTACAGAAGCAGAAATAAGCAAAATTGCAATGCAAAGATAACTGTTAATTCCTAAATGTTTTAAGAGACCTGTTCAAAAAAGACCTGTTCAGTTCCTTGTAAATCAAGAAGAACCCAAGAGATACAGTGATGACTCTGGTTTTCCACAAGAGTCATCTTGACCACAGCACTTGAATACCTATGCCTTGGTGTGCAGAGTATGAGAGTGTAAGAAAAACCAAGTTGCAGATCAAGTTAAACAAAATAAAAAGCCCTTCTCCCTTCACAAGGTTTCACACTGAGTTTTGTTACGATTAATTGTGACACTCTTATTTCAGCTAGTTTTAATCTAGGCAACTTCTCACTAAAGTGGATGCCATGTTTAACTATCCCACTGACCACAAGCTGAGGAGAACCATGAGGATAATACATACACCCATTGTGAAACCTATTCTGTGCTAACCTATCATGACTCAAAAGCTGGTTGTTATTGCACTACTGGATACAAAGGCTCCGAGGCAGAGTGGGATGCTTGGTGTGCTCATTTGCATCTCATTACCCAGCATGCTCTTCCTCCTCAGTGCTATTTTCATAGTGGCATTGTTGTCCAAGCCCTGGGAACAAGTGAAAAGATTTGGTGACTTTGGATGCATGCAGTCCTTTTCTACTCGCTTTGCTCGCCCTTTGTAATGAAAGGCTTTGCAAAGTGGTGAAAATGAACCGATTTTCCATTTTTAAGGCTGTATGGGTGTGTGTTTGGTTTTTTGTTTTTCCTTTTTTCTTTTTTTTCAGCAGTTTAAGCTATCAGGTGCAAATCTTGAATAACAAATAAGATTACACAAATGTGAGCCTAATGTTCCTCTCTATGAGGTGCTCAAGCATGAAGGTTTTGATCGAAGAGTAAGAAATGAGATTTAACTTCCTTCTGATTTACGTTTCATTTGTACAAAGAACCTGTTTCAGCAAAATGTGATTGCAAGCTCATTATTCAGTGAAGGGCAAATATCTTCAGTTGCAATCTAGTAAGATCAGCAGCTTTTTCTGTGTTACAAGCCTCAGTGAAGAGAACTGAACATACTGGCTTCTGTCATTGTCTACATCTGAGACTGATGATTTCACCCTGTCCAATTCATTTCAAAAGCTGTAGCTTCCAATTAAATGTATAAGTTGTCAGCCAGAGTAAGTGTCTATCATTTGAGCCAGATCAGTTTTGGTTTCTGGCAGTTTTACTGCATCAAAGGCTTGATTTACAGATCAGTTACATTTTTTTTTTTTTTATTCCGTACTGAAGGGAATAAAACTGCCTCAAACGTGGGACTCAAAATAACACTAAGTTACCTGTTTTCCATAGTTTTCAATATGTCTTAACAAGCTGGAAATAAAACTTCATTCCTCAGTGATTTGATAGTTTTCAATATGCACTTAAAAATAATTAAAAAAAAATAAACTCCAGGCAAATCTAAGAACCTTAACATCATGTTCTTTAACAACATCTAGCACACAAAGATTACATTGTAACCTATAAATGTCAACGAATTCAGCACCAAAAGCTTGTGTGAGGTATGAGGTTAGTCCCTTCTCGGATTAAAAAGATTTTTCTCATTTTACAGATAAGGAATCTTAGCTATAAAAGTAAACCTCTGTTAAAGACTGGTGCTGTGCACAGCAGAAGCACATTTAAAACACTTCAGTCTCTCAGCTTCAAGTTTTAAGAATCTGAACATTTTGAGAGTCCTTTTTGAGATAAAAAATGGGTAAATGTAGGTAAAAATAATATACAAATACTTGACATGGAGTCACTATGCAAGGAAAAATAATGAGTTTTGGGGTTTTTAAGGCTAAGACTCAGTACCTCCTTAAAATATGCAGAGCAGTTGCTCCTTGGGCTCCTTGTGGCAGCAGGCTGAGTGGCATTTCTCAGCAGGATCCTGTGACAATGCTTTGAAGTGTTTGTGCTGTATAACCCTTGATGAATCAATTGGGCCTCCTCGCTCACCCAAATTATTCTTTTTACTTGCAATATTGTTTTTACAGCAATAGCGCAGTCCTAAATCTAGAAACTGGTCCTGTAGGATCCAAAAGGATCAGGTTATAACTGCTGTAGGTAGTGTTTGGTGAAATTGAAACACCCAGAAGTAAAAGGCAAATGGGTTAGGTTTCTAAAACATTTAAGATGTTTTAAAATCTTAAATCACTATCAGGTAGCTTCTTAAGAGCCCATATCTACCAAGGCACACTGAGCTAAGAGCCATGGAGACACACAGGAGCTGGGAATAGAGACTGGAGACTGCCTGGCAGCTGAGATGGGGCTACATCAGAGTCAGGACAGCCATCGATCTAATCCCACGAACAAAATCCCACTGTTTTCAAAAGGGCCATGATATTTGATAACAGTGACAGACAGCACTGAGGGCACTGCTGAGGACCTGGGCAATCCTGGTGGCTCCTCCAAGGAGTGGTGGTTCAAAACCAGGAGTGCACAGAGAGCTACAACAGCCTTTTCTCTTCCAGAAGAAATGCTTGTATGAGCATTTCTGTACCAGGCAGAAATGAACCAAGGTAGCCACAGCTTACTGTAAAGTAGCAAAATAATCAACAAGAGTTCATTAAAAAGTGAAATAAGCTAACAGTTAATTAAAAGTTCACTAAGACACCCAATACCCCAAAATAGTTTTGCTTTGTCAGTTAAAGGAAGGAGGACAAAAAGTGAGAGTAAACGCATTTTTAGTACATGGATTTTTCCAGGAGTCAGTAACATTTCTGCAGCCACACCACCAAAACCTCTCTCAAATCATGGGCCCGCACAGGTGCCATGGAGCAGAACAGGGCCCTGCTTCACCAGGACAGGTAAGACCCACTGTACTAGCATCCCACCTGGCTGACAAACATCCTTGTACAGTCAAAGCAGAGAAGCAGGCACCTCTTAAGCATGATTAGTATGGGTTTTTTTAGATATCCAAGCTAAGAGGAGACAAAATGTAGTTTGGAGGCATCTCTCTCCAGTCACTACAAAGGCAGTTTACAGATGGTGCAAATCACTACAGTTTGGTAGGGGGAGTCACAGCCTCTATGTCCTAAGATAAAATCCCCATGAGGCAGATGAGGGAGGCAAGATGGGATTGTCCCTTACCCCTGCAGGTCCTACTGGCTTTGGGGCTGTCAGCATGGCTTTATGGCATGTATTAGAGCAGCCCCAGAAGGCTGTGAGGCAGCTCTCCGCCTCTTATTTTAGGCTACATCACTCTCTTTCCCATCATTGGTATTTCTTCGGGAGGGTCTCCTGGCTGCCCCTTTCCCTGTCTCTGTGCAGGAAGGGGCCTCTCCCATCCCGTGGTTCAGATGGTTCTTTCATCCCTAAGCCACTGGAGTTCAAGGAGGGAAGATAGCACCTGCGACCCCTATTTCTGCTGCTGCCATAAATTCAATTTTCCATTAGATTTTTATTTCTAGGTCAAGACAAGAATGATAGATTAAAAACAAAAAATAGCTGAGCATTCAGTATGGAAGCTGCTGCAGCACAGCACTTACAGCCTGCCAGACCCCAGACAGCCTCCAAGTATGCCAGTTATTGATTTTCGCACCAAAACATTTACACTGGCACAACCCCCAGTGAGTGCAATTATATGGGTATAAAGGTGCTTTATACTAGCATAGATTACGAGATAAACAAGCTCATTTATACTGCTGTAACTGCATTCACTTCGGGGTAGTTGTACCGCTTTAATGATACCAGCGTAGTTAAAGCAAAACAACTTGTGTCTACAGACAAGACCTCAGCCTGATGGTAATTAACGCGGGCATTTCCAGCCACCCTGAGCAGCTGAGGTTAGTGTTAGAAATAGCAACTGACCCATAACAATTTGCAACAGCATCAGAAACCTCTATGAAACAGCTCCACCTTCAATTGCTTTTTCCACATTTGCGGGAAGGATGTTTATTGCGCCCCTTTTACCAGGCGGCCCCAAGAGCTAAAAGTTGCTTGTGGCCACTTTTCTCTTGTGTCTGGACAGCAAAACAAAAAAAAAAAAACCAAAAAAAAAATCAATTCACCCAGTGACATTTTGCTGTGAAAGAGCGAAGCCAGGACAAAAACGCGGATAGAGGTGGCGGTTAACCCTGTGCTACCCTTATTGTTCCTTATTCACCAGCTCCGAGTGCTGGAGCAGCCCACGGAGCACGGGAAAAGGAGCTCTGCCATCTGTTGCTAGGGCTGACATCAGCCCTGTTTGCTCAGGCATTGCTCCTCGGGCCTGTGTTTGCATCATTAATCAGCTCCGGCCCTGCGCTGGCCCATTCAGCAGCGCCTCGGCTGTCAGCTCTGGAGAACCTCACTGCAAAAAGGAGCTGCCAAAGTGCTTGGCCTCACTCGGAGAGAGGTTTGGAAATACATCAAGACTGCTTTAGACAGAGTATTTGTCAACTCATCCTGGGAGAAAGCGCGCCCTGCACAGTACACAACTTGACAAAGGGAGGAAAAACAATCCCAGAAAACCACCCCCATCTCCCATAAGCACTATCCACAGGTTAAACTACAAGCGACAGAAAACCAAACTGCTCTTTCCCTGAAACCAGGTTTGCCAAGAGACTGCTGAATCCATCAAAGTGATAATGGATATAATCACTTAATATTTTTTTCCTGAATAATACTAGCACAATCTCACAGGAAACAGCAAGAAATTCCTTAACAAGAAAAAAATAAAAAAAGGTTTAATAAAAAAATGGGCTGCCAATGCAGCCGGGGAGCAATGATGTCATTGGACAATCAGGAAACAGAGGCACAGAGTGGCTTAGTGACTTCCTCAAGGTCAAACACACAGAAATGCACAAGCAAGGAAAGACTGAAGCACTGGCTGGAAATACTGCAGCAGCACAAACACCAACTAGATACACCTGCTCCCCATTTCCAACCATCTTCTATTTTCCCAAATGTCCGAGCGGATCATGCAATACTAGCATAAACAAAGGGCATGTCATGTTGGGAATACATAGGGCGTAAATATGGAAAATGCTGAACAGAACTGACATATATTGAATAGGCTTCTGGAAATACACAAATGTCTGTAAGGAGTTGGTTTGGGTTTTTTTCTAGTGGAAGAAGAGTTGAACACAAATACAAATTTCTTTTAGAGGCAGCAAATCTGTTTGAAAAATCAGTAACTCTTTAAATGTGAAAAATCAGATGAGAGTCATCTTGAGACTAAGACACCTGAATTTAGGTGTCTCATCATTGCACAACTCCGTTTCCTACCCATAAGCATTTAGGGCTTTGGATACATCTGGCTCCAAGCCACAGCACCCCCAGGATTTCTCATTTAGAACCCCATGCCCACATCTGGAGTGCTTTTCTCCCAGCTTGAGGGACGAAAAGAAAATGTTACTTTTCATACATGCTCCTGCAACACAACGATGGGGGAAAAATCATTTAAAGAACAATTTAGGCTCCTACTTTCAGTGATTTTAATTTAATTTTTGTTTTATATGGCTGTTTTCTAGACCCTACCTGGCATCAAGCTAATTCATACTTTCCTACACTGCTCAGCACTAGTGATAAACTCACTCCAAAGTGGTTTTGACAAAATCGGGCATGAAAGAAAGTACTTTTCTCACTTTCCAGCAGTTGTGAGATTTTTCTCCCGTTAAAAAAAAAAAAAAAAAAAAAAAAAAAAAAAAAAGAAAAAGAAAAACAAAAAAAAAGAAAAACCAAAATAACCAACCAAAACCCACCCACACCTTTTCATTACAGTGTTTTTAATTTCAATATTTTTTCTCTAAAACTAGGAGTTTGGATTTGAGGATCCCACTGTGCTGTCTAATAGTCTCTCTTCATGCCTTGATGTAGTCCAAGTTCTCACAGAATCTCAAAGAGAGAAAACCTATTGCTCAGAGGAAGCTTCTCAGTGGGTTGTCCCTCCCAGGGGAGTGGAAGCTGTAGTAAAGGCATTTAGGTTGCTTCTCAAAAAGAACAAAGAAGTATTTTAAATGTTGATTTTTCGCCCCCCCCCCCAATCAAAATTGTATTT
>WEKY01062145.1:32384-90717 GCA_013390045.1 Picathartes gymnocephalus
ATCAAAATTGTATTTTTTAATAGAAAAAAACCCCTCACAACAAAACCACTCAAGTCTCTCCTTGCTTTATACAGTGATATATTGGACAATGCTCTCAGGCACATGGTGTGATTTTTGGGGGTGTCCTGTGCAGGGCCAGGAGCTGGATTTTGGTGACCCTTGTAGGTCCATTCCAACACCTATTCTATGATTCTATGATTCTGTGATTTTAAATAACTTTGAGGCATGTCACCAACTGAAAATCCTCCTTGCAGAAGTGGTTTCTTGGCTGATAATGTTTGGTTTCTGTAGTACTGTCATCCCCTGACTGTGCAAATCCAGCAACCTGGAAGGACTAAGAAGCCAAGTTAGACTCCAGCTAGCCCTTGAATGAGTGTGTGCTCAGGGCTGCGAGCAGATGTATCTTGCTTTTCTTAATACTCAGCCACCCATGACAGCAGCTTCTGAGCACAAACAGCTCAGTTTTTCTCTGTCCTCTTATGCTTAAGGAGGAAGCAAAGGGTTGGCATTGGACAAGGGTCTGCAAGAGGATACTGTGTCTCCATTCTTGCTCCACGCTGCCCTTTCCACAGGAATGATACCACCAGAATGTACAATCTTAAATGGAGTTGCTTCATAGCTCTGCATTAAAACATCTAAGGGCGAAAAAAATCACACCCAGTAATTTCATGAGACCTACATGATTATGGCAGCACTATGCTGTCACAGGAACAGTATTAATATTTCAGTTGATATGATTCCAAAAACCCCAGAGAACGAAAGCCACCTTGTCTGGTTTTGGCTAAGTAAATCTGGGTGTCCTGCCTAAGCCTGTAATCCAGATTTCTACTGTAAGAGACACAAGGAGGGCCTGCTGGGCAGTCTGGACTGCCTCTCTCCCCAGTACCTACAGATCAGTCTGCATGCCTGGCTTAGCACAGAAGCCTAATTCTGAAGTGATGACACTAATTAATTAAGAGGAGACTGAGGGGAGACCTTGTGGCAGTCTACATCTTCCTCACCAGGGGAAGCAAAAGGCAGGCACTGATCTTTTCTCTCCAGTGACCAGGGACAGAACCTGAAGGAATGGCCTGAAGTTGTGTTTGGGGAGGTTGAGGCCGGATATCAGGAAAAGGTTCTTCACCCAGAGGGTGGTTGGGCACTGAAACAGGATCCCCAGGGAGGTGGTCACAGCACCAAGCCTGACAGAGAGTTCAAGAAGTGTTTGGACAATGCTCTTGAGTACATAGTGTGACTCTTGGGGTGTCCTCTGCCGGGCCAGGAGTTGGACGTGACGATCCTTTGTGAGTTGTTTGCAATTCAGGATGTTCTGTGATCAATCCTGTCCTTCAGTGCCAGCATCACCACCACAAAAGCTGTCCTAATCACTCTGTGCTCTCCCCTCTTCCCCCTTGCCCATTCCATATATTTAGTAGGCACCCTGGGCAGCAGCATGCTGGTATTCAGAAGTCTTGGTTTCTTTTGGCAATTTCGTCCTGAGTTTTACCTGTTTATACAGGAAGACTTAATGAATACAGTTACTTGTGTGAAAACACATGCATCTGTGGTTGTGATTATGGCTAAATTCAGCCTGCAACCTCAGCTGTCAATAGTTTATTATCTTCTAAAAAATATAATAAAACTAAATCACTTCCTCTAATTATAAAGGGACCATTTTGAGAAGCCTGAAAGAGGTGACCTGCACCTTCTGGGCGGGAGTGCGCTTGCTGTGCGACCTTCCCGTCACCCGAAGCCTAACGAAGCAGAAATAATTGGGAAATTCCCTCCGATGTCACCTCTCAGATTGCGCTTGCCGCTTCTCAAGGCTGTCATCGCGCTGCCGCCTGCTCGCAGTAATCGCTGCTGGCACAGGACGTGCTCGTACCACGCTGCATTATTAGCAAGCTGTCAGACACCGGCGCCGCGGAGCCCCCATGCCAACACGCACAGAGTTACAGGGGTAATAATGTTGTTTGTTAGGTAAAAATAACTGAACTCCTAGAGTAAAAATAAAACCACAACACAAAACTCTAGTCCTTGGTTGAATGCTGTTTTATTTCTTTTCCAGTGCCAAGCTCAGGAATGGGTTTATGAGGTGGGTACAAGCTGATGTTGAAGAGCAGTGATTTATTTGCCGAGTTCTCTCTGCGAGCCTACAAGGGTTGCTAGGGGCAAATACTTGCTATGTTATAATTGCTTTTTATAGGCCAGATAGTGCCTATAAACCAAGCCCTGAGTAAGGACTTGAACACAGCCTCCAACCCAGGGAGAGCAGCTCCAGGAAGCATCATGGCTCAGACACATACTCCCAGGTCCCACTTACCCACACACTTTCCTGCCATGTCCCCAGGGCAGTCACCCACCATGGACCCAAGACAGTAACACATCCTGGCACAGCTCCCTAGGCACTGGCTCCCTGGAAAGCCCAGAGGTAGGAGGAGAAGAACCCCACACAGTTCTCATCCCCCTGCTCCCGGCACAGGAATGGAACAGCGAGCAGCAACCCTCTCCACACTACACCCTGCCTTTGGAGCAGCTGAAAAAGGAGCAGGGGGATTCACACTCTCCCGTAAAAAATATCCATCAAAAGTCAAAGTCCAGCTGTCAAACCATTAATTCCTTTATACCATCCTCTCCTACATAAGGAACAGCCTCTCAGTTCAGTTTTCAACCTAACACCTCATTCAAATCTCTCCTGGAGCCCATAAAAAATCTGTGAAAGGCAGTAAATATTTCAGGAAGAACAAGTCCAAGTTCCTTCCCTCTAATCAGCTCCTCAACATACACTCTCTTCCGCTTCTCCTGTTTCAGTTGTAAACCCAGGATACAGGAATACTATCAATTTGCAACAATGACAATTGTTCAAGTATCACAAAGGTAACAGGATAATAAAACAATTTACAACTATGTATTAAACACTTAGCAGCTGACCTCCTCTCTGTGCCCATGATATCAATAACCAAAATTTTCCCTTCTAGAATAACTCTAGCTTAGGAACTTGGATCCTGCACCATGCCTGTATCTGTGTGTGTAGGATGGGATGGCATCCTATCCTCTCCAAATGACTGAATTTAAGATTCATTTACAGACACAACTCAGAAAACTGGACAAAATCTGTGTCATTTCCAGCAAAAACTGAGAAACAGGCACTTGGTCTGTTTCTTGGGGTGTCCTGTGCAGGGCCAGGAGTTGGACTCGATGATCCTGATGGGTCCCTTGCAACTCAACATATTCTATAATTCTGTGATGTTTTTCTGAAACATTTATTTGTTGCTTATACAAATGGTCAATACCTGATCTGAAAGAAGCATTTAAATAATCATCATTTTTTAAACTGGCACTTAGGAGAACAGTTTCACACATGGCCATCCTGATACTGAAGACCTATTTTACTAAGTCGAGCAAAAGTTGGGTAGATGCTGGATCTGTGAGAATGATATTTCCTGTCCCCAAAACATCTCTGAGAAACTATATGATGAACAGTATATTAGACTTATGAGCTTTGGCTCTGTCGTATCAACACACCAGCTACTTGGCAAGGGGATAAATGATCAGTCAACTGCATCCATTCTGTCGCATCTCATCACATTCCTTAACATAGGAGTAAGAATTGATGTGCTGATGATGTTTCCACCTTCACAAATCAGAGCAAAAGACTAAGAGCAGTGATCACCAATAACCAGGGCTTGCATCTGCTGAGCTGCTCCATTCTCTTCCACATCCAGGCAAGATCCACAAAAACATCTAGGTCAAATTGTTGCTAGAAACCAGAAAAGGCTGCAGCCTTTAAAGGCAGCAGTGCATTGGAATGCTGGCAATGTCTCTCTCGGATCCAGCTTACCAAGCAGACAAGTATGCACCTGAATGAACTGTAAGTAACTGATGTTAAAGCTCAGCAGGACCATTAGAGTTACTATGCCCTTAAGCAGAAGGGTAAAAGCAGTATTTCAACAACTAGTTTTTATTTTCAGATCTAATAATCTGGGGTGCCACAACTGAAGGTACCTTAAAAATGTTTTTAGAAGACTGAAAAACTACATCTTCTGAAATCAGATCATTGTTTCATTTTGGATGCCCCTAAACTGAAGTAACTGAAGTTCCTAATGAACTGTTTTCACAATTGGTCTGAATTAAACTGATGACTTTAAAATAAGGAAAGAAAATACTTCTGTGTTAACATCTGGCACATAGGCACAACTCTTAGGAGTCAGTCCTATCTGCTAAACTCCTCTTTTCACAGAGAGGTCAGGCACAAATTTTACCATATCCAGTGTCCCTCCTTTCAATCACTGATTGTAAATTTGTGCTTTCTGTCTGATGACTCAATGATCTTAGAGGTCTTCTCCAGGCTGGATGATTCTGTGATTCTGTGCTTAGCCACCAACAGTTACATCTCTGGCTACAGATCTCTGACTCACAGGGAAGGACTACCTACAGCTAAAAGCCACCTACTGCAGCAGAGCAGGCTTAGTGCTAGAGCCACTTCTTCACACCCAGTGCTTGAGAATGATGCTGGGAGAGATCAGTGCACCTCTGCCAGCAATGGAAAAAAGAAATCCATGAGGAGATAAAAAAAGCTGAAGGTTTCTGAGTGATCTTTATGCACACTGAGGCAATATGAGAACCTTGGCTGCTGCTGCTGCTGTTTAGACAACCTGGGGAGCATGTAAAATGGGGCAAAGTGGCGCAAAACAGCTAAAACCATTGCTCCTCTTTGGGTAGAAAAGCAGGGGAATCTAGACAAGATATGATATGAACCTATCTGAAAGATATGAACCTATCTGTGTACACATCCAAATAGTGAATGCAAGAACAGAGATCTGAGGCTACAACCTTTATTGGGCTTGTGGGTAATATATCAGGCTTCTTTGTTGAACAAGGATGGGTGGAAAGCAAGAAGCAATGATGATGGTGGCCTCTTTCCATGTGAGGCAGCTGATGCATAAGACAGACCTGTCTGACTCTCCTATTAAGAAAACTTTACAAACATCTGTACCTGATACACTTGTCAGAACATGATGAGTCCAGATAGTCAGTGATCAGGCTGACAACTGCATCAGTTTCTCTTTCGCTTGGGTAGCTCCAAGCAGTAATCAGAGTTGCTGTCAACTAGAAGTTATTATTTAAATTTGGGGATCAAGCATCTCTCTTCTCAGTAGTTCCACAACCACCCTCTTCAGTCCCTGTTTGCAAACAAGATGGTATTTTCTCGGCATAAGTTTATCTGAGATTTACACTTGTGTTTATCCATCTGGTCTTACGGGATAATTCTTGCTTCGGCATTTTTTTTCTCCTTATTCTCAATGCATTAGTTGCTTATTTAGTTAAGTTGAGGAGTGTATCAATTTATTTTGCCCTTATAAATAAGCATTAGAGAAATCTACTTCCTTTGAAGATGCTAAGATATCCATTTAATAGGCAAGGATTACAAAGATCATGAGAAATCTCTATGCCATTAATATATCTTCACATGTATACTATTAACAGCAAAATTAGGAGGCTAATGGGTCATTTTGACAGTACTGGTTTTTAGTGGACAGAATCTTTGTGTCCCACCATCTCTTTTTCTACTAAACTGCTGGACTATCAAGAAAAGTTACCAAAAGTCTATCCTCAACTCAGGGAAGACAACTTCCCATATCTGTGGATAAGATGCAGTTTACATTAAGGATAGGAATAGCATATATAAAGTACAATTAACCAGCAATACTTTAAGACACCACAGCAGCAATTCAGTGAAATATGACGCATGATGGACCAATGGGAAGGATTTACACAAATTTGAGTTCAAGCTTCCATATCTACATGTGTTATTTTTCAGTTTTTGCACAGAATATTTTTCTTCTCTCTCACACATACACATAAGGATGTAAAAAAGTGAGTAACCTGTAGCTACAAGGACCAATTTTTTTTGTTTGTTTGCTTGTTTTTCAGGTTTTCAGAAGCATATAAATTAATTTATGCTTGCACCTATGAATGTGAAGGGTGTGTCATGGCCAGACAACATAGCTAGCTAGCAACATAGCTCACTAGATCTCTATTCAAAGTTGTAATTATATTTGCATCTGTCTCAGTAGCAGGGAAAAGGCTGAGAGAAGCAAAAAGGCAGACTGGTAACAGTCTAAGTTATAGCTGTTACGCAGGTCTTCCCTTCTGCAAACCTGTAAGCATGGCTCTGTGCTGGGGTCACTGAGATCTGAAAAGAACCACAGAATTGTTTGGGCTAAAAGGGACCTTAAGGAACATCTAATTTCAAGCCCCCTGCCATGGACAGGGACACCTTCCAATTAAGCAGGTTGCACAAAGCCCCATCCAACCTGACCTTGAGCATTTTCAGGGATGGGGACTGTGAACCTGTCTTTACAGAGGGGACAGAACCAGGGCTTAGGAGGCACTACTCTCTTCCTCACTCTGAAGATCTCTTAATGCTTGCATAATACAGAATACACCACAAGCAATCTTTATTCATTCAGGTCCAAAACATGAGGTGCAAGTTTGAGAAAACTGTAGGGCATCACAACTGGACTCCGGGGAATTAAATATAAGTACAGTAAGTTTAGTAAAAAAAACATTGGAAAAGTGAATGGACAAAAAAGTTAGTTTCAATTTGTTAGGTTTTGGAGGGAAAATCTTCAGTAAGATTTACTACTTGGCAATGTAACTGAAGACAACAGCCCTCATTCTCCAATTTTACACTACCCTAACTCTGCTGTCTCCTCTGTGGCCACTTCCCATTCATGCTATTGTAATTTGGATGAGAATTAAACCAAGCATCATCATGAAATTTTAATTAAACACTCGGCACATGCACTCAAGAACATTTTTAAAACTGCAGCAAGTGGAAGCAAGTACATAGAGTAATCGGCTGGGAATGCTGCTGTAACACCGTAACAGAGATGCTGCGTCAAGCCTGTTTTTGAAAGACTGAAGCAGCCCCAAAGAATACATCACTGACACAGAAAATTACCAGGCATTTATAAATAATACAGTATGCTCAAACCTATCACACTGCAAACAAAACAGATCAGCAAGCTATCGAGCAGCTGATGAGAGAGGAGACACAAAGTCAGCCAGCCTGAAGTCAGCCAACTGATGACAACTGGTGTCAGTGACAGGGCAGGTGAACTGAGGTTTTAACAAGGGCGGTAGCAAGGGGGGCTGCAATGGTGCAAGGTGCCTTCATGGTGCTGCTGCATGGCTCTTAACTGCTTGAGGCTCCTGAAGCTACAGCCATGGCTGACACCCCCCAGCCGCCGGCAGATCCTGCGAGAAAAATCGAGGTATAGGGAGTGGCCTACAAGGAGTGAAAGGAAAAGTGTGATGCCAGAGATAATCTCCAGCAGCAGAGTGGAAGTGACATTGAAAGCAAGCTTCATAGACAAAAGACAAATGCAGTCAAGAAATCTTAAGTACTATTAAAAGGCTCTGCAAACAGATATGCCTATTGTGAGAAGCAGTGTAATTGGCTCTCTTTAAGTCTGAATGTCACTCAAAGAGTTTAGCAAGATGTAATAAATTATATCTGCAAGGAGATTCTTTTCCTGAACCATCACTGAACAGTAATGTTAGATAATAGGTCATAATGCTCCAACTGAGTGCTCCTGTCAGGCAGAAATTTAGGTAAACTCACATTGCTTTATTTACAGGATTTGACCGCCAGGGTCAAATCGTCACATCAAATCAAAATTGGTAATGAAACTTAATGGATTCTAGCTATAGTAACTAAACCATGATGTAAAATCCACCTCCCTTCTCATGCTGACATCCACGTGCCACATGCAGACTGATGTTCACTCATAAAGTACCCTTAGTTCAGCCTTTTTTTCAAGGTAACAAGATGACAAGATTGCGTTGCCTGATAAAAGCCCATGATCACTTTTGCACTGCCTGGTAAAAGCCCTCAATTATATTTATTAGGTGATTTCAACAAAAATTAACAGAAGAGTACGGGTCTCAATTATACTAATTTGATGTAACTTGTTACAGACTTCTAAAAAAAACCCCACTTGTAGACAGGTGAGGCACAGCAAGCTGAGGCCAGTGGTGGCGGACCTACCCATGCCAGCAGGTCGAAGCCTCAGTACTAGAGAACACTGGCAGGAATGGCCAGTCCTGAGCTCCTGACTCGGTCAGGGATGTGAAGCCAAAACCTGACATCCCACCTCCTCGGAGAACTCCCAACTCAAACCTCAAGGCATGTGTGTGGAACCACAATGAAACAAACTGTCCGGCTCCTCCTACAGGTACTGCACCAAAGCAAAACAAAATACCTAAAATTTACTGGATCTGAGAGAAAGCTTAAACTAGATCACCAGTCTCTGGTGGAGTTCTTTGGTGGAGAATCTCACCTTGGAAATTCTCTAGTTTTATGCTGGCTATTTAATTCAGTTGTGGTTCATCAAGAAACACCAGGGCTACCTCAGCAGTAGAGAAGAGTGCTTAAACATTCCCTCCCAGGTAAATGCTCACAGCCCTGTAACAGAAAGTCGTATTTTTTCTTGCTCCCTCTGCAAAGCTTGCTGGGCTTTACTTCTCTCTTTCCGTTACAGAAAATCATTTATTCTTTTTTTGCACTGAGAGTCAGCATAAAAGAAAGGGCACCAAAGGTATCATTATAGTGCATGTAACCTAGTACACTAATCTCCTGGAAGAGGAGAAATGCCATCCTGAATCTTTGGGATGAGAGAACATTAAGCTTCCTGGATAAGTGCTATAGATTGTGCATTATTTCATCAAAGAGAGAGCCCCTCCACCCTTCTTGCACCCATCTTCAAAAATAGCCTGTTAATGGCAAGGTCCAGGCTGCCCAACACATCCAGTAGGCTTTCCTTTCCTAAACCTTAATGGATCAAGCTCATCCAGTTTATATGTGAATTACAATCCAGCCTGATCAGTCCTGTGTGGACCACAATGGACCCCAGGACCCTGGGGTGGCTAAGTGTTTACTATTAACACAAATGAGCTGAAAAACTGAAGAGACATCAGAGTTGTGTGCAAGTAATTATGGCTTTGGGATCGCAATATTAGACTTATGTCTTTAAATTCTAAGTCTCATTTTAGGCAACCGATGCTTCCTGGATCTGGCCCCTGGTGACTACTTAGCTGAAGGAGATTTCCTGTTGCCTAAGTGCCTAATAATGACGTTTCACCAGAGTAACCACTCAAGTGTCCCTTCACAGCCTATGGAACCTGGCTTCAGAAATGCTGGCTTTTTAGGGGTCCATATTCAGTTAAGCAAATCCCATCCCAGGTGTTAATTTCACACACAAAATACCCAAATCTAAACCACATTTTCTGTGGCCTGGAGGAGGCACACGCCGAACTGTGGGATTATATTGAGAGGGATGCAGATGCTGCACGCTCAGATGCTTGCTGGGAGAACTGGAATGACCACAGGAGGAGGAAGGGGACAGCAAAAGGGAAGTTTTGCCACAGAGTCTGAATGCTGCTTCCCCTCCCCAGCCCAGCCTCAGGCATGCTGCACGTACTGTGCTCGCCCGTGCACACCACAGGTCCATCAGTCACACACGCACAACTCTACTCCCAAGGCTAATCCCAAGCAATTTCCTACAGACAGTTGTAACACTCAAACAAGATGATTCCACAAAAATCTCCAGAGCAATTTTAGTAGTAAAACAGTGCTATTTTTTTTTCCTGACAGTCTATATTAGAAAGCAAACTCACCCTTTGTGCTCCTACTTAATCTTTTGGATGCCATGGGAGGTCACAGAGCTGCATGAAGTCTAGGTTTGAGAATTCACATGCTTCTGTGCCATAAAATTGTTATTTTGCCCAGCTGCAGCCTCTACCTACAGACTCTGGGTGACTTCTAGGAGGTATCTGTTTTGTACTTGTCCTTTACAAAAACATGGTGACATAAAAGTAGTGTGAGCAGGCTTCAGTGTCTGGAAGATCTGTGTCATGGTTTTGCATGGGGAAAGTAGATGGTTCTCATATGAAAACATGAGATTAGGCATGAAATTTTAGGACAATCAGTGGCATTACATAAGGAACAGTGTCTACTTTAAACCTGGCCTCTATAAAAAAAAGAAAAAAAAAGATAGCTTGTAGCTACTACACAAAGCCTGCCATCAGTGTGTCTCAAAGCAGTTAAAGAAAATAAACAAAACACCCACCGAAGACTTTCTCCAAAACATACTAATTTTCTAGTCATGTTTTGCCACTTAAATACAAATGAACTCGTCTGCAGATAGAGATTTTTATCTTCTTTACCCAAACCCAAGTTTCATGCCATGGTTACACAAAGGCTCCTTCAACCCAGGTTAATAAACCAGGGTTCTCCTGCCTGGGATGGTGATGGGATGAGGATTGTGAGAAGAGGGAGAACCTGATGCCATGTCCAGGGAAGGTTCATCCTCCTCAGTATGGAGCTGAGAGGCTGATGGTACACAAGGTGTATGAGTCTGGACACCAGGATTGCTCCAGGGTATGATGGGGCTGACGGGTGAAGCCTTGCACAAGCAGAGTGACATTCACAGTATCCACACAGGCCCAGCTTTCCAAGACAAAAGATCATGTAAGCACGGAAAAACCATGGAAAGCAATAGGGCATACGTATACAACAGACCTACTCCCACTGCTTGTACAGCTGTGCCTTTCCTACTCTGTCCTTTCAAAACAGCAAGCTCACACAGGCTTGAGTCTGATTAGAGATTCTATGCACTGTTAAATGAGATTATGCAATAATAAGGAAACAGACTAAAGCATAAGAGATGTTAGATTCCAAACTTCACAAGTAATAGAAAAATATTTGGAAAGAAAATCCTGTCCCTTGAACAGAGACAAGTAAAGGCACCTGGCATCAAATAATTTTTTACACAAGATTCAACTTCAGGACAATTTGTTACTCTAAATGTAGTTCTTGTCAGATTTCAGGATTTGGACTGATGCAGGGCCCCAGACAATATTTAGGTGGTCAGTTGATTAGGAGGTATCTGGAATGAACAGAATTAGGACTGGATTAAAACACTTCTAATTTCAGTGAAATAGATCCTAAACTTCATGGTAAGTGTCTGATTTGCACTTGGATTTGCACAGGCAGATGCCTGAAGTCTGCATGGGTCCCTGAGCAGCACCTGCAGGATTGACTACTTAGTCCTTGTTTGACTGAGGAGAGCTGACAGAAGGCATCAAATCAGTGACAATTTTCATAAATAAGGACTTGATTAAAATTCTGCGCAAGAAATTTCCTCTCAGAGAAAAGCTCAGAGAAACCACAAGATGCCACAGAAAGCAGCTGGCAGCGTCTCTCTCTGTATCTCTGGTAAATTGCTCAGACTGAATCACGTTCAACACCTCCCTAAGGCTTGGAGCCAGTCCTGCCTGCCTGTGTTTTGTAGGACCTGACTGATGCTTTCCACAGGATCTGTGGCCACTTCTGCAGCACAGTACGCCTCTGCAGCCTGGGAGAGGTCCTGCTGGGACATCCTGCCTGCTTGGGCTCATGGGATGGAGGTACGGAGAGCCATCCCTACAGCACAGAAGGGACTGAACAGGTAACTTCACAGTGATAACATGGGACCTTTACAATTCCACACATGGACTTCATGTTGGAGCAAAAGCACAGGCAGCTCTGGACAGCAAACTCTAAACTCAGAACAAGAGCATCAGAATTAGTCCCTATATTGCTGTAGAACTACTTCTTCATGGCCTGATAAAGCCTTATCATCACATTCACAAATTATTTTTGGACCCCAGAATGCTGGACAAAAGCAGATGGAACAATTTAGATTAAAACCCCACAATCAAACTCAGTTTAAAGCACTGACCCATTTGTAGTGTAAACTACTGAAGTCCAGATTGCTTCACTGCACTCCTAGAGTCAGACCATGTTTTCAAACGCAGGAGTAAACCTCAAACCCATCAACAACCAAAAAAGCATTTACAGGTTATTCCCTAACCATGGCTAGATGTATTGCATCATAAAATGTCAACATCAAAACAATATAGAAAAAATAATTACAGACAGTGTTAGTGTTGTAAGCTGATAAGGACCAGATGGTCTTTTGTATTTATGGTTTGCCTTGTGCATACAAATGCTTTTGGGATCTAATTAGCCTTCTACAAAACTCAAACTGGGTAATTACTATCATTATCCCCTTTTCAAATAAATCTGAAGTCTAAACTGCAATTAGGTTTTTTATCTTACAATTCATAACCACGTATTTTAAGGATTGTTCTCTGCTATCTTTTCACAAATCTTCTTCCAGTGATTGACATAAATAAAATGGAAGAGCTTAAAATAATTTTTAAAAGGGTGATTTTGTAGAAAGAAGAGTTTTTGGTTAGTGGAGTTAAAGCCTTCCTGAGAAACGTCACGTTTGTAGTGAAAAGGGTGCTGATTTCCCAACCATTTAATCTTGGGACTTTCATGGTTGTTGCATGTCCCATATTCCTACTGGCAGCAATCATTAAAAACAAAAAATGGGGCACAACTGGCAGAGCTGCTGACAGACACGTATTAGGAGGTGCATAACTTCTCCTGCACATACAGTAATCATCTTTCATATGACGTGAAGTGGCAGTCATTCTAATTAACTTTGAACTTAGGCAACACGTAGGCTGATGATGGGCTATGAAAGGGTAGTGGTGCAAATAATAAGGAAGAATGTCATTTTTATTGGTTTCTTGCCCTCAGGACAGCTCATCACATGACACAGGTAGCATGCTACAGAAAAGCATGACACTATAATAATGCACACTACTGAATTTGCTTAAGAGGGAATTAATCAAAATCTGTCCAAAAATAGATAGCAGATGAGATTACAGTGTTATGAGCTAATCTTCTTCCACCCCCATCCCCAACAAATGATTATAGGTTACAGAACCGCACTGCCATTTCCTTCTTGCAAGAAAGAAAGTACCTGGTTAAAAGCTGATACTAAAAAATAAAAACCCCACCACAATTCTAGCAACTAAGGAAGGACATACTAGATGTTTAAAATTTTGATGCAAATTTCTATTTTCCTGATGAAGTACTTAAATTTAATTTTACTGCTTCCATGAAGATCATTAATAGAGTATCAAAATCAATACTAAAATCAGAGTAAACACTGTTTCAATCTGAATTGGCTTTCTGATAGTAATAACAGTGATTTCTCGAGATAAATTTCTGCAAACATTACCTTCTTTCTCATGTGAACCGAGTGGAAAAAAACCACTTAAATTTGACTGTTCTGTGATCAAGGGTTTAAGCATTTTTAACCCCCCTGACACTACACCAGGTATTTCAGATATAGGACCACAGCAGGTAATTCAGGCTGGATGGGACCTCAGAAAGTCCATTTTGTCACATTCACCACAGGAATCCTCATCTTATTGATGTTCAATGCATGCTTTTGTGCAAACCAGGGTCAATTTTTATTAAACTACTTTTTGGTTTTTTTGCAACACCAAACATTGAAGCACTGAACTCAGCAGATGAACACAGGGTCCTATGCTGATACAAAGAGATTCCCAATACTCCTGCTCCATTTCCACTCAGACAAATTCCCACCATTGCCTGTGTTCCTAAGCCCACATCTGTCATGTGAAGAGCAGACAGTTTAACACCTGGCTGAGTTTTGAGGCAACTAAAATTAGTCACCCGCTGTCTATCAGCTCACTTAGCTTCAGCAGTGATGGGTAGGTGTGCTTACAGCTTGCCTAAGCACCCAGGCAAGGACAGGCAAGTGTGGCCATCTTGCCTCTCCCACCTCCCCATTCAGAAATTAATTCCTTCTGCTAACATACGCAAAATCGAAATTCAACTCTTCCCTTCTCTTGCTCGGTAAGGACAAGAGATCTGAATCCAGGCCAGAAGGGATACTGCAGTTACCTGGCAGGAGATTTCTGGGACATCCCTTCCTAGTGCATCTGTTTCATTAGCGAAAGAATAATTGTGTGTTCATGGGAACAGGGACAGAAAAATACATTTCTCTCTTCCCAGATGAGTGCCTGTATCACCTGGCTACTGAGTCACTGTCACTGTCACTCTCTGCGGCCTAATTCTGTAATGATTTCCATGACAACAGAGCTATTTGCAATTTGAATATTGTGGAGTCTGAAAAAAAACCCTTTACAGATAAAAATGCAAAGAAATATCACAGATAATATTAATAGCAAAAGAAAAAAAACAGAGAAACTAGCCACTACCCAGGAAGCAAGACCTGTCTCTGACTTCAGCAGACAATTTTGCTGTGTTTTAAGGCAGCAACAGAAACTGTTTATGAGTATCATAATTTCTTTTTTCTGCCACAGTGAGATAAATACATGCTTAGTTGCTGATTTCCTAATCTTCAATTAAGACAAAAACTCCAAATCATAAAAAACCATTTCTGGCAGACCTTCATCTTTCCCTAGATGATACATTTGTTAAACAGACAGGTCCTGTTTTGGAATGTTCTATTTTCTTGTAATGATTATAGGTTCATAGAAATTTAGTGCAATTCAGGTTGTGAATTACAGGAAGGGACATGTGAGTGGCGTACAGAGTATTTCACTGCACAAATCAGCACGAAAAGATCAGGTGGCTCAAGAACTGGCTGAATTTTGAGTATCTCCAAATATGAAAAGTCCATAACCTCTCTAAGCACCTGTTCCAGCACCTGAGCATCCTCAGCATGAAAAAGTCTTTTCTGATTTGTATCTGAAATTTCCTGTATTGCAACCTGCAAGCCTGGAGTGACAAGGATAAGTAGACTGCAGATGTCTAAGAGCAAGGGAGGTGAATGTTACTCCAATTGTTTCTCCACAGGTAGAGCAAACAATTTTCCTTCCAGACTGTCATGACTTCCCAGTTGCACGTCCTGCATCTGCAGGAGCTATTATCTCAAAAAACCAACCAAGCTTCCTAGTATCTTGGCATTGCAAATCAACACAAAATCCACACAGGATTGTGTTTTGGTTGTTTTGTGGTTTGTGGGGTTTTTTTTAAATTCTCCTGCCCCTTTTCCCCCATTCTTCTAGTCTCATCCTTATCTTTACAGTGCTACACTACAGTCTCACAGTTCTTTTGGCCATGGGAACCACTGAAAGAAAAGTGGTGAGAAAGAGGTCCACAGCCTTGTAAAGGGCTTGTCAGACTTCTGCTTGTGGGAGTCATGAGTGGCAGACTGGCAATTCCCATCCTTGTTCTCCAACGAGAGGATGGGACTACTGGATGAGGGCTGACTGGTGCAGATGTACATATGCCTGAGCTCACATGTAATCTTCTCTAATTCCTCCATGGGAATCTGTAAAGCTGGACTTCTTCTTCATACCTCCAGAGATAGCTCCTGCTACACTGATGGAGCGATGACTGTTCATCCCAGGAGGAAGATGAGTCAGACAATGTCAGAAAACTTGTCTTGTGCTACAGCGGTAGAGCATAAAAACCAATTTCAGAGGGAGGGCTTACAATGTAAAACCAATACTTCCTTGCTGGTGTGATGTGCTTATGGAGTCAACTCTTAAGTGGAAGGAGGGCCCACAGCCAAAAGAGTCATTTTAAGGCAAAGGATGCCTCCAGAATCAGAAGACTAGGAGGGATAAGCTTGTGGCAGACAGGCTCAAAGGCTCAGGAACCTTTCTTTCAGAGGGCTCCGATGGCTTCTGTGGGAGATGCTCAAATCTGCAGGAGTTATCAGCATCATAGGGAGAGCTTGGAAAACCATCTTTGTAGGCAATGCCAATGAAGCAGAAAGTAGAAAACGTTTTCCAGCTAGATTTGGAAAGATGGGGTTAATGTGGTTAATGCTTCTGGACCATCATGAAACCTTAGTGGTGCAATTGCAGCTGCATCATTTGTGACCAGAGTTCTGTGACATGAAGTGACACCTCCAAATCCATCAATACTGATGGAGAAATGCACGGAGAAGCACTACCAGTATGGAAGACCAATATTCACAGTGCAAGGCTGCAAAGCCATGCTTGTCTCAGACAACTCTCACTCTGAAACCATGCTCTGGCCTTGGATTCCAGGACAAGTTTGTGCCACCCCAAGTTACTGCATGCAGCTCAGTGCCCTCCTACAGGAGCAGAGGATGACTCCAGTAGGACAACTAGAATCAGCTCTCAATCTCACGCTCTTTTCGGACCAAAAAGTGGACAATAAAGAGACAGCACAATTCCCACAGACACGGGAGTCCATGGACATGGACTCATAAACCTCTTATCATGTTGAGTTCAGGAGAACCACGATAGTGACCAAAGGAGCGTTTCAGTCAGTCAGGAGAAGATGAAGGCAACCTTACTTAGAGAAGACCCTTGATACTTGGTGGAAGCAAATCACATCTGAATTGACACTGGCCTAAAGTGGCCCAGCTTCATGCATGAGTTGAGCTAGATCATCTTCAGGTTCCCTTCCAATCTAAGCTTTTCTGTGATTCCATAGGTGAAAACAAATAAATTTAAAAGAAGAGATGAAAAGAACAGAAAGGAACTCATCCACAGGACACAGGCAGGCTGTGAACGCTCTCTCTCAAAAAACAGCAGTTGAGGAGAGCAGGAATTACGCACTATCTTTCATGCCCCTCTGCAGGTGGTCCTGGAAGCATCTGGACAGACACCTGACAGACAGATACACTAAGGAATACAGTCTTGGCACTTTTGTGCTGGGTGCTGTGGAGGTCTGCAGTGCAGTGTGCACACAGACAGGCACTCTTATGGATAACTATATTTTATTCCCCAGCATAAAACTCAATTGTCCCAATAATGGCATGGCTTGCAGCCAGCAGTACTGTTGTGTTTTGCTCCAAACAATAATTGAGTTGACAGTCCATTTTTTCAGCGGAGGTTGAAATATCAAATTTGATCAGATATTAGTACTGATGCTGCTGCATTTTGCCAGCATGACAATTTTTCTGGATGACAGGGGGATTTGTGATCACAGCACCATGACTTGAGAGCCACAGGAAATTGCCTTAGTCATGGGTTTGGAAACATGTGCTGCAGAATATAATACAGTGCAAGAGTGGGAAAATGGGTCAAACAGACAGAACTCAGACCCATGAGTGACAGGTGACTCTGAATTCATTGAGTCACTGAAAATGCTGTGGTCTGAGATGCCTTTCCTGCAATTTTCCACTCAAAATCCTGCCTCTTCTGGACTTTGGATGAATTTCTAACAAGAGGGAAACACAACACTGATAATGAAAATTACAATATGTGTCTTTTCTGCAGTTCTGTTAAACTAGAAGCTGGTGATTATATTTAAACTTTTGCAGCCACTGGTTTTCAGATTTTTTTCATGCTTTTATTCAGGGAAACACACTGTGCATATGATTTTGTCTCCTTGTTTTCAAGAACATGCTTAGCTTTAGAAGTGTACTTAAACGCCTTCTCAAACTGCTTTGTGATATGTGCCTTAATGTGGGCTGGCATAAGTGCTTAGCCACGTAGCAGCTCACCCAAAAAGTTCTTACTTCCCATATGGCTCATTACACTTCTCTCCTGCAATCTCTGCTGGATGCCAAATGGCTCCTGTGTGAACCTTAAGGAGTGGTGCTCGACCTTCTAATGCCATGTGTAGTTGGTACTGCTTGGGAAGCCACCCTTCTTCCCGTTGATAAAACCCAGACAATCACACTCTCCTGATGCAGTGCTTATTCGGCACAAAAGCTTCCTGAGCTGGAAAGAATGCGGGCAGGTAGGGAGTTCCTAAATATGTGCATCTTAATGATACTTCCTGAATTGTGAAATGCAGCTTTGCCCATCAGAAGCTACACCTGCTGACATGCTGCTAACCTCAGACAGACCCCATTCCCAAAGAACTGAGAGTTAAGTGAATACATTATGTGTGCCTGTCATTCTTTCCCAAAAACATTTTTTTTTCTGTCTTAGCTGATTTTAACCTTCATTTGACAGGAAAAGAGAATTCTCTATCCAAGTTCCTGAGAGTCTGATAGAAACAAGCAGCTGACTGAAGGACAGAGGGCCATTTTAATACCTCCCTCTGCTCAAGCTGTAGCACGACTTCAGCTGACTGTGGTGATCAGAAAATCCACATGTCCAAAAATGAATTATGAATGGAAGAGTAATAGGAAAAAAAGCAACTCACCAAGCCCCAGCAACATGAGATTATTTTTTTCCCTGATGACCACGGTATTCACAAACATGTTTCATGCACTTGCTGCATCCTTGATGCTTTTGTGTTTTTTACCCTTTTTGGATGGTATTAAATAAGCATGGCAGAGGGGCAGCAAGAAAAAGGAGAAAAATACCCAAGCATTCCTTTCAGTTCACTTCCAAAATCCTATCAGTTAATCTCCACAGTTCTATGTAGGAGCCTATGTGCTGCTCTCAAAATACTCTGAGAATGGAAAGCTAAAATAATGGAACTTTGGAGATGTAGAGACAGAGAAAATTCTGTTTTCCAAACTTCAGTTTAAAAGAACCTTTAGATGTTTTTAAATATGATTTCAATGAGGAGAACAACCTCCCTCAGTTGTGGATCTCCCCTGTACTTAACCTTTTTTGAGGAAATCTTGTCTAAGAAACAAGTTCCCAGATGATGTTTGTGGGCTGACGGCCCTTTCTGGACGGGCAATGTATTCAAGCCTGCAATACGGGAAGAGGCCCCTGGCCAAACCCCCAGTATGTGCTCTTGATTCTGGCACAGAGCCAAGTCAGCAGCTTTTCCAGGTATTTAAAGACTCTCTATGTCTTGTTACAGTGCCCAAATCATTCAAATAACGGAGTGCAGCAAGGTGCAGTTTGCAATACTTCTCCCAACCTCAAAAAACCCCCTGGCCTAACAAATTGATCAGATGTAAGCAGAATCTTAAACTGACCTTAAAGAGGAAAAATGAACACTAAATCCTTTTCCTTCTGTCAACATTAAGAGATAAACTTAATGCATGCCCTACTGGCTCCAGTAGTTCTTTTGGAAAAAACTGCGTTTGCATTCCAAACAATGGTATGGTCACAAACATTTGCTCCAAGAGATCCCTTTGGAGGAGATATGATGGCACAGTTATTACAAAGAAACTTGCTTTGTTTGCCAAGCTGATTTGCTTCAGAGATACGACGGAAAGATAAACTCAGCAGAGTTTTCACAGGACTTTGAGCTCAAGAGGTGACAGGGAGGCCAAGTTGTGCATCAAACAGAGCATGCTGCTAATCCAAAACTACCAGTGCTGGCTTTCCATTGGTTCAGAGCATGGGTGCTTCTTAACAAATTGGAAATGACAGATTTAGTGCAAATTTAATGGGAATAGAGTATTGATACAGGAGCCAGGGCACCACATAAGCTCCAGTACTAATAAAAATGCTTTTGGTTCAGTCCCTGCTCCCTATGCACAACATAGCCCACTTTTTCGTTTCTGCCTGACCAAGGGGTCCTTGACACCTCAACACAGGATATTTGATGTTATACAACTCTGCCATCTCTCCAGGGTTTTCCATGCACATATCAATCTACCACTTGCCTACTTACTCCAAATTCCCCATTAATTCAAAATTAGTGCTAAGGTCGGGGCTTTGGCAGGCAGAAATCAGCTCTGCTTCAGTGAAATCTCTCATCAAACCAAGCTGTAATACAGCAGATCAACTACACAGCTCTGGTCAGAAGGGGAGCATCTCTAATCTTCCTCTTCACTCAGCCCATACTCCCTTCCAACTGTTACAAGCTTGATGGCATCTGCTACCACCGGTCTGAGAGCAGTTTTATTTCTATCCTCCAGTTACACTCTGGTTTTATGATATTTTATGACCATCCACACCCTGTCAACAACCACCCATTTCAGTATTGGACCTGGAACATTAACTGGAAGGACAAGGCTGCCTGTGCTCATTCCCTACCCACAGACTGTCTCTCTTGAAGACCAGCTCTCCCGAAGGAAGCAGGAGGTGTCCCTTGAGCTGAAGCCAAAAGACAAAAAGAGGACTAGTGCTACACAAACCTCTCCAAACGTTTTCCACTAAAAAAATGCCTGGCAATATGCAGTGAAGCCCAGAACAGTGAAGAAACACTGTGTGCTTCAAGCAAGAAAGTATGTGAAAAGACTTTCAACCAGGAATTGTCTAAGACAGAACCAGTGGCTGCCAAAGAATTTAGGTTCCTAGTGGTCCTACTCTTTCATGACAGAGCCATCTCACATGAACATCTGTATTTTATTAGATTATATAGTAATCTGTGTGCAACAACTTTAAGGCAATAGACCTTTATATCTGAAAGTGCTCCAAACATGAACGCATACAACCACGGGTAGCCTGCTACTCAGAGCATGTTGTCTGCACTCCAGCTTCAGGAGCTTTCAATCTGTTAAAATACCACAGAATGTATGTCAATATATCCATGGAAAGGGGCCATCATCCTTTCTATTACCCTTCCTGCTTCATTGCCAATCACTTTTGGAGCCAGGGAAGGACATTTCTTTGAACATTTGTGTTTCACCGTGCCTTCATTTCCATCAAGACCCCCGTAACACATATTGCAGTCTGTTGCAGGCTTCTTTATGCCCTGAGGGAAGAGAGGGGTGCGAGCTGTTCAAATCCAAATCCTCGAATAAACATGATGCAGCCTCAGCAACTGAGGCCCTGCTGCCAGTGGGAAAGCTATTGCACACCCAGCACCATTGGCTGCGGGAGGTTTGGGCAGCAATGAAACCCTGTGAGTAAGGCTGCTGGAGGAGCCTCTGCCTGTATTTAGCACAGCGAGAGCCATGGACTAACCTGGGACACAGCTAGGTGGACAGGATACTTCCTGGGAAGGCAGGAGAGCTGGGTTAGAGACCTTGCAGGCACAGGAGGGAACTAAACCTGGCTCTCTCCTTCTGGGAGGATTTCTTTAAGCATCAATAAATCACGCTGCACAGGGGTAATACTATCATCTCCTTCTTGCAACTGTTTTTGTTGCAAATCAGTTCTTCCCAAACTCACCTTCCTGCAACCCTGGGAAAGGCAGGGTACAAACTATCACGCACCGACAGGAGACCCATGGCCCAGGCAGAGCACTGTTCATAAATGCTGGTGCTTGTACCCCATCTCAAGTTTTACAATATTAACTGCGTGAGTTATATGTGACTCCAAACCTTGTAAGACCTTGTCTGGTCTTGAACATGTTTTAGCTTGGTCTTTGCTGTGCCTACAAAAGCCAAGAAATGTTTGCTGCTGGCTCTACAATCAGATGCTTACTGCCTCATTTGACCAGCTGTAAAGTGAAATTTGCCTGTGTTTGTCTGTTGACTGCCCTTTGGTTTTGAAGTTGTTCTAGTTGCATCATTGACTAATTTACTAATTTACCTTTACTTACTTCAGTTCTGCTTAGCTTTGTGGAACTGCAGATTCTTTTCCTGCTCCAAAAGAGAAATCACAGTTTGTACAGAAGACTGGCAAAAGTAAGCAACTGTGGTTCAAGTAACCTTGTCAACCAACAGGAAAGCACAATCTGTGAACTACTGTGATGTTGAACTATGGAGAAAAAATAATTTTGAGTGAACCAAAAACTCAGGAGAAGGCAATCTCCATCATCAATATCATACCCCTCTCACAAAGAGCATGTGATGCTGACAGCTCCACCTACAAATCAGAGAATGGAAATGTAAAATTGGACAGATACTTGGGAACATAATTTTACTGTACTGCTAATGATCCCTTACAGAAATTTGGTGTTTCTTCTTATAATTGGTCTAATGATAAGCAGCTGTTGTTCCATTTGATTATACTGAAAAGACATCAATTAAAACAAAAAAAAAGTTCTGCGATTTGCATTCTTGTATTAGATATGTTCTTTTAGTTGCCCATAATTTGTATGAACAGATTAGGAATTCTATATGTACAAATATGCATGTGCATATATACACATAGAGTGATTTACAGAACACTTTTATTACACAGGAGTGCAGCTGTTGAAACTATCACAAGGTTGATTCATGAATTTAAATTAAATCAGACCAAGTGAATTGCTGGAAGATCTGTATGCTGCTGTGAACAGCTATAGATAAACTGCATAAAATATCTGTGTAAGTGATCCCACAAATCCCAGAGTTAATATATTTTACTTAAGTGGACTATAAGGAATTATATTTTACCCATTGCTTAAAAATATTTCACTGTAATTTGCATTGCCAAGATCACATCTCCTTCTTAGAAGAGATGATACAGAACAAAGCAGAAGGCAAAAGCCACTTTTATAGAAAAAAAGGGACCAAACCAATCAGTTCAGCGCTGTTCTGAAAAACAGCTACGCGGTGAATCTAGGCCTTAACCTCCCCCAAATACCTAAACTAAGAGTCTGTTATGTCTTTTTTATATTACTTACAAAAGTCACAACCAAAGGGATGCTAGTTAAATGAAAAATCCTAATGCAATTTTCAGTGCTGACCCTTTCAATGCTCTTAATTTTTAGTGTTGCATCAATCTCACTCTCATCATAACTATTATCATCAAGCCAAGATGAATACTCTTTATCAGCAATCAAAAGAGACTTCTGAGGGTTGCCAGCAAAGAACAGTTAAGGGGAAACTTTCCCAATTAATAGACTATTTTCCTTTTCCTCTTGAAGTCAAAAGGTTATAAGATTTCTTTCAAAAAAAATAGATTAAGGTAAAAAGAAGTCTTTGTGATTATAGGACAAATTTCATTTGAGATGAGGTCAATGAGAGTCTTCTCAATTCATTATTAGGCTGTGCAGCAGAGGACCGGATGGTCAGCCCTCAGCTCTAGCCACAATCATCCATCACAAGGTAAAATCAAGTCTTTCATTTCCCCTGCTGTTTCATGTTGTTCAGAGGGCAATGTAACAACAGTTCAATCCTCTTCAGGTTTGTTCTTGGCCACCTCTTGCCCTGGTGCATGATTACTAGAATTATTACAGAGATACACTGCTGAAAGATTTATTCAGGCTGGTAAAGTGTGCCCATTTAACCAATGCTTTAATCACCAACTGGTACCCACGCTGCTGCTGTCAACTCACTACAGGTTTACCAAAAGTGAAGAAAACCATCAGCTTGCTCCTGCTCTAGAAACAGTAAAAGAAATGAGCAGCACAGGACTGGCTGAGCTAAACACTAGCTCTGCTTTTATGAAGATAACCATGTCGAGGGCTGGATAGAAAGCATCTAGCCTTCAGGGACTGGACAAATTGCTTCTAAATGCTTCAAGGTAAAAAATCTTGTAAAATACTTTCCAGCCAAGCTCATGATGTGGCAAGTACCGTAGACGATTATGGAGGAATACCAAAGTCATGATCTATGCAGACATAATGGTGAGCTGAAATCCTAAACCACTGGGCTCATTTAACAGTATGGTACAGCTGGTTTCATTACAGCTTCTTTCTTTGTGTGTCCTGCTTCCTATTTTATTTATATCCTGATCACTATTACATCTGTCGTTTCAAGCATGTATCTGATTTTCTGCTTCCAGTCCTATACCATCTATTTTTCACACAATTTTTTCCCCAAGGAAGGGGACTCATTTCTCCACTGACTAATTAAGAAAACTCATATCCACATATAAATCTAATGCTCCATATAGCTGCCAAATAATGTGCAATCGGCATCTTCATCTTTAAATTTATGGTATCTGACTGGTGCCCTGAGCAATTCTTAGCTCCACCACCTTCACTTTAACAGGGATGAGTACCAGATGTTCCTGAAGAAATACAAGAAGACATCAAAATATGTACCCTGTGCACTGTGGAAGTTTCTTCATACCTCCCTCCCAATTAAGGGCTGGCTCTGAAGCATGAGGGTTTATAATTATTGGGTATTTTTCTCCTTATCCTACCTAATACAACTGTGGATACTCTCATTAGTTGGTTTCCTATCAAGTTTCATACCTCAAGGCCACAAGCAGCACAGGCTCATTATCTCACATTACTTTTAATTCTGATTGTTCAGTGCTTGAAAAAATGAAGAGTAAAAACTTCTATATGCCTTAATGACATGAGATTTGCCAAGGGTGCTTCTAATGGGAAAAAAAGCCACCTTTTTCACAAGGAATAAAGTACCAAAGGTGGAATAAAGCTTACCATGATCAGTGAACATGCCTCACAAGCCATACAGATGCTTTTACATTCTTAAGTTTTACACCAAACACTTATTATGGGGGTACAACTTCTCATCTTACATCCCTGCTGAAGGTATTTTGAAATCACTTAAAGCTCTAACAGCTTTAGTTTCTTCTTTTTCTAGTTTTGCAAGCAAAGCAGCAATTTAAGTCCACATAACAGACACGACAGATTTGTATTAAAAATATGACTTGACTTGAACACAAGAACATGAAGCCTTTTGACAAGCTCACTCTACAGACTGATGAATATACTGTACCTAACTGTGATTAAATATTTAATACTATAGGCTATTTGCAGTTCACTTATAAAAAGCCACTGACAACTCTGAGGAAACTGTGAAAAGCACACTGAAGAATTCTGCTGATGAACCACATTTTCAAAGGGAAGAGTTATTCTTCTATTTTCTTAACCAACAAGGTTAGCATTAAGAAACTGCTTATTGAGACTTCAACAATACCCTCCTGTGGTTTCATCCTCACGTGCCTTCATAAACTGTGTGCTTGTGACTGTGCAATCCCAAGTACTGCACTGGGAACAAAGAATCACAGACATCTGAGCAATAAGTAGCAGAACATTTGGTGCAGACAAGGCCTACAAAGAGTATTTGTTCAGAGTAGCCTTATCTCACATATATCCAAACACAATATGAGTTCCTTTCACTGTTGTAGCTCCAAATTAAAAAGACAAATGTGACACTGGGAGAGGAAGCTGGAAATGACACAGGCAGAAAGAAAGCAGAAAGAAGAAAGCTGTCCCTTAGAGAATATCCAAAGTGAAAGTGAACAGCTAAGGTGTTTTAGAAGAAGAGAGCTAGAAAGGGAGTTGAAGTGAGATGGTGGACTGCAAGGACAAGGTTTGCATCTGATGGACCACGAGAGACAGAGGACAGGAGCCCTCAAAACAAAAGCAGGTGCGTACAGTGCAAATCTCTACAGCTTGCTTAGCAACCCCACGTAGGTTTGCAGCCAATGAGGAATGTGCTCCCACAGGTGACTCACTTGGGTCCTGTTTGTTTTCAGTAAGCACTTAGGGAATCCTGGGGAACAAGCTCAAATGTAAATACCACTGTTACTCCTTTTCAAAAACTAGGTGACATTAATTCAGCAACGGGCTCAGGAACATAGCTGCTCCCAAAATAGATGCCTGGGAAGTTGTTGGATACAAAATTTGGAAACTTGGAAACTCTGTTTCCAACTAGGAGCAATTTTTAGAAAAGGTCAGTGAATTCTAAAATTTAACAGGTCTCATCATTTGTGTTGAGTGGCAGTTACAATTGCAGGTTCATATTAAATAAAATTCCCAGGAGTAGTCAGAATGTTCATGTAGATCAAGAAAGTATAAACCAAAACTTTAATGTGATAAAAGCAAAATAAATCCAACTGCTAATACTTAAAAGTCTACAGACACCTGCTAAGAGCACAACCTTAACACAAGGCATGACCACACGAAATGCAGATTTTATTATTCTCACTGTTACTGACCTGGACATACAGCCTGGATATAATGACTTGAATACTGTAATCTGTCAGTGCATTCAAACCACTGACCTGATTTAACTTGTCACATGCCTCATTCCATTGCAGTTAAAACTCAGAGCTGTGAACACTGTCATAACAAACTTGTCACCTGCAACTGCTTGAGGGCTGTATCAAAATGGGGCATCAAACCTCCTCTTGAGCCCAAATTAATTTTATATCCAAACTAAGACCAAGGGCAGATGAAAACAGAGTCAACATCTGGAGACTGGCAGGGATGAAAGTTTGCGCTGCCAGCAGGACCTGGATGGAAACTGAGGCTTGCAGACCAGGTGGAAGATTGCCCAAGCAGCGGAACTCAATCTAACACCAGGCAGCCCGTAACAGCTTCCAACCACAGTGTCTACATAAGGCAACAAAGCTGATCCAGGATTTCTATGGAAGGGGCCAAGACTGCAGCAAAACATTATGTGATCTGTAGGCCCCCGAGCTATGAACATCCTGGGGCAATAGGGATCCCAGTAGGGATTTCTTGAGACCAGGTCCAAGGGTTTTACTCTCACTCAAGCCTCTCATATGGCTTGTGCTACCTTCAGTAATGCAAAACAGTCACTGCGGACAAGAAACTTGTCATGTGGAACTGACTGGCCACCTCACTTTAGTTTTATAGTGGTGCTGAAACTACCCTACTTTTTGAGTAAAAAACCCCTCACGTAAGTCAGCATTTCATTAAACTATCTGTGCTGCAGAACACATATCCTTACAGAAGGATGATGATGAGATTTCATTTCAGCGATTATGAAAAGTTATCCTACTTACATCAGCAACTTTCCAGACTGACCCTCAGTACTGGGGACAAAAAGGCCATACTACAGAGATATGCAGTTTTATAATTCAACTATATATTTATGCAAAAACAGCAAACAAAAATAAATAACAATAAATAATATTAAAAATTAACATATCCGAACAAAGCTGCCAGTGTCACTTTCAAATATTGTTTGTAAATTCTAGCCATGAGCAATTCAACTCAAGCACAGAAACATCACTGAATATAAAATCAGAGAGGATTTCCCAGGAATAAACGCAAATTTAATAATGCACTTGAATATTCTATCAAGAATAAAACCAGCAAATCTAATAGTTACACAGGATCAGTTGCATGACTGCTGATACTCAGTTGCCTACAAATGTCCCATGCTTGGGAATATTTGTTATTCACTGGTCTCTATTTTTACAATTTAACAATGAAAGGCTTGCCAGCTGTGTAGAAGTTATTAATTTATATGCTGCATTTCAGAATGTCTGGACCCACTTCTTACCACCAAAAAAATTAAAGATCCCCTATTTGCTGAGCCTGGTACAAATACAGGAGATTCCAGTGTATGTCAGCAAGCAAGCCAAAAGCAAGACTGTTTTCTTTCAACAGGCTTTAGAGATGTTGGCAAGACTGGATTCTCTCTCTTTTTAGTCTTCCCAGGAGCTCCTTTACTAATGCAAATGGCCATTTCTCTTTGGAAATCTCCAGTGTCTTTCTCAAAGTCTATTAATACCACCTTTAAAAACTCCCCATTCCAGTAAGTCTTGTCTTTGAAAAGTCATAGATTCAGCTATTCACCAAACCAGTAGCTGTAAAAGCACACTGCATATGACACAGCTTAGGTCAGGTATTGTCTCAGTCTTCCTAAATGATCCTTACTGAAATCCTCTTCCTAAGCATCAGGCAGAGCAAAAAGCCTTGCATCTGTATCAGTTTGGGGTTCAATTTGTATGCTGTCTTAGTCTACTGAGAGAGGGATGGATAGATAGATAGATAGATAGATAGATAGATAGATAGATAGACAGACAGACAGATAGATGGATAGACAGACAGATAGACAGCCCTCCCTGATCTCATATTTGCAAAGTTCATCACTGCCTCTTAGAACACACCTTACAATGACCTCCTTTATATTACACATTTCATTGCTCAGACACCCACACCCAGGGCAAACAGTATGTTCAGAATAATCCATTAATTAACAAATGTAATAAGAGAATATGAAGACAGGACCAGAAAGACTTTGAGCAGCTTTGTCCATCTCAGGGTCTGAAAGATGGATCAGCAATATCTAATCCTTTCCCAACTGATATTCTCTTTACTACTCTTACTACTCCAGATATTCTCTAACTACTCTACTCTTCCTGAGGATGTTTCACAGCACTTCACATTTCATCACTGAAATGGACAGCTTAGCTGTCCTTATGGTTAAAACGTTTCCCCTAAAATTTAGCCTAGATCTCTTTCATTACCATGACACTTGCTGAGAAAATGAGCCTGACATTTTCTTTTGATCACAAGTCCCATGAAAAGGTGTCACATAAAAATTGATGTAAGAAAATCCCTTGGAAGCCCCCAGCCTGAATATCAAGTAAAAGAGAAGAGCAGGAGTGATAGGAGCTGTTGAGGCAGAGCACACTTACAGACGGGGCAGCAGCATCACCATCTGCTGGAAGAAGCGAATTTAGCTAATGTACCAGTTGCCACCAAAGGAGGAGTGAGAAATGCCTTTGGCAGATATGCAACATAACGAGAGGAGCAGAGAGATGCCACACGCTGCCCACTTCACAGCAAGTGAGAAGTCAAATGGCTTTCCCATGCCACGGAGCAGAATTAATCTACCCTGACAGTCTAAAGTAGTTTCAGATGTTTTATCTATTAACCACAGTTTAGGTTGAAAGCCCAGCCTTTTTAAAATTCACTTCCCTTCTGGTAGAGATCATCTGCTGTGATGGAGGATTCCTGAGCTGCATTGCCCAAGCAGAGCTGGGGCAAACCTCCCCTCACTGAGATGGAAGGTCAGCTCCAAGGGATTGAGCTAGCAGGCATGTGTGTGCTTTGGGATCTGCCCATCCGCTTGTGAGGAGCCAAGACCAAGGGGAGTATGAAAAGCTGATAACTGTCTCAGGAACAGATTGGGCTCCTGACGAAGAGGAATTTCACACTTCTCCACAGGCACCGCCTGGTCAGATGGTGTTTCTTTGTGCTGTGTGTGGCCAGGCAGGGAACGCTCACAGGTTCTTGCTAATATCTGTTCTCCCCTTCACAACTGCTGAAATAGCTCCAGGGGCCCTGCAAGAGTGGGAACAGGAGGCGTCCATGCACAGCCGGACGTGGGATGCCCTACAGCAGAGCTCCGGTTCTACTGTGGGAGTACAAGGCAGCATGGTGCTCTCCACAGGGACTCACGGCATCGCTGGTGACTTCAAAGAACACCAGGGAGACAGTAGTGTCCCAGGCATTTGGCTGCTACATTTCACAAGAACAGACTGGCTCCCAGTGCAGCCTTTCCAAGGGCTCACACTGACAGGGCAATGGAGGCAAATTTCTACTGCGCTGACTTCAGTAGCCTGCGGTGTCAGTTTTGGTAGTGAGCCCAGGCTGGGAGAGGTGTTCAAGATGGTTACCACATTAATTAATGTCGCCTTTCACCACTGATGAATGGTGTTGAGAGGTATAGTGAGAGGAAAGCCTGCAGACATTATACAACAACAGCTATTGGGGCTCCCGGAGACACCTTCTGTTGGGTTTATCAGTAGAGAGAGCTGGGAACTGAGGGCAGGCTGCAGATCACTGAAAGTCATTCATGCGACACTGCTCATCCTTCCCCCCCAATTCATACTCTTCAACCTTTTCAAAGGTGTTGTCAGGGAACCCCTGCACTGAGCACCAATGACAATAAGCCAAGAAGGCACATATTTTATCTGCAGGACAACCTGTGTAATTTATCCCAGTGCAGAAGTGGTGAGAAGGTCTTTTGGCTGCTGCGGAGGTATGGAGGGTGACTGCTGGTTAGCATGCTAACAAGCAGCGCAGGAAGGTTAGCACCGCTGAAGATTTTAGAAGAAAGAAACCACAGTATGATAGATGCCTTGGGGAAAAATAAAACAATGCTTCTGGCTTTGTGACAGTGGAGATGGCCCTGGTGTCTCCTTCATAGTCCTGCCAATGCAGTGTAGGTTTGCAACATCATCTCTCACATGCTCTGGTGAACTGCCCAAACCCACAGCCCCAGTGAGCTCCAAACTAAGCCTTAACACTCTGACACTGCTCTTCTGACAACCCCTTTCTTGTCACAGTTGCTTTCCTACTCTTACCAGGGCAGTGCGTGTCAAGGAGTTCAATCCCACCCTTGAGATCTAGTTATGACACTGCATTTAAAGTATCTTTGTGGTATTGAAAAGCTGTAGGTATCAGAAGCCCGCATTCTGCAGTCTGCTGAAAGCTGCCTTTGCACTTCACCAATATTTGATACTGGAGTTATTTCTAAGACACATTTGTTTCTTGCTGTAAGAAAAGACCAAAACCTCACCACTTAATGCCTCCTCAGAGCCCACAAGCAAAAGCTATTAGCACCATCTGTCTGAAATTGCTACCTTTTATTAAGCTGGCATGTCACATCCATCGGAATTGCAGCGAGCAGTCTGCCTCATGGATGTTATTACAGTGGAATCGCAAGTGTGAGCATGGCCCCACTCCACACAATGCTAGGAAAGGAAGACTGATCAAATTTCACATCTAATAAAAGGTGGGAGACTGAAGTCCTCCTAGCTCTTACTGCTAATTGCAAAATGGTGCTGATTGAGGAACAAGTACTGAAGTTTCCAGTCCCAAGATTGTTATAAACATGAAATTAACCCTCTATTTATAGAAATCAATACTGTCATCATCATCTTGATGTGATCTGTTATTGCCCAAAAAGTAATGTCATGTAAATCAAAACGTAGTCCTGCACCATATACATTTGAGGTGATACCTCTACATCCATAGTGTCAGCCACTGCTGGTGTCACCCTTTTGTGACCTGCACTGTCACAGTCTCCTGAGCCGGACTGGACTGAAAGGCTGCTCTGAGAGCGGAGGTGAGATGTGACAGCACCCAGAAGTGTGTCACTAACACTGTGATGAGTTACAGTGACGCTACATGCCTGTGGCAGTGTTCTGTGTATTTAGCAGCTCCCAGATAGATCCAGGAGTACAAGAAGTAAGTGTGTAGACTTCAGTGCATAAGCTGGCACCAAGTGTGTAAGACTGCACCATTAAGCACCAAGTAACACCTTTGAAAATGTGGATTTTAGTCTTTCCTGAGATTTCTACCCACTACCCCTTCAGTTGAGCATAGTAACAGACTGCAAAAGAGAAACCTCTCTCAGGGACTGCTGGTCACTGTAACATGACAACACCTTACAATAATGATGATGCTATGGTAAACAGCATCATGTTATGATTTCAATGATTTTCACTATGAATCTCTACTGATATTACTGCCTTCATACCCTAATCACACCAAGGAACCAGTGGTTTCAGTGTCCCCACACATCTGGGAAAGAGATTTCAAGAGTGGAAAAAAACAGAGGACTAAATGATATATCAGCTGGAAAGAAACTACAAAACCATGCAGCTGTTTATACATTCAAGTACTATCAAATATCTGTTACAGAAGAAACTTCCTTACATGTGGTAATACTGACCCAGCCTTTACACAGCAAGTCCCTAGAAGGTGGGCTAATTTCAGCAGTGCTAGAAAGCTGAGGTTTTAACTCTTCCAATGGCCATTTACAGGCTACTCAGCATTGCTGAAAACTGAACCTTGTAGTCTGGTGTCCACTGACTGATAGAAGGGTCTACCAGTGAGGCTACCTATTTCCCCATCATTTTTCATAAAAATAAGTAAGCCTCCAACCCCAAATCTCTGCCCAAGAGGAGTTTTTCCTATGAAAAGAAGAAATGTCAAAGACTTTGCGACAACCACTTAAGTCTTGTGAAGGAGTTTCAACAGAAATTATGGTGGTACCTAAAATGGTGGTACCTGTAATGGTATCAGATTTGAAAGAGATGACCGAGACCTGCACAGTTCAGGAGTGTCAGACAACAGGTACCTGCACAGCCCAGGACAATCTGTGGATGCAGCACCTGAGGGAAGCTTTCAGAGCTCTGGTTTGAATACAGCCCTGAGCATAAACCTGTGGATCAACAGCCTCACTCAACAGACTACTTGAATTTTTAATCACTCTCTTGAATTCAGACATCAGAGCAGGTGACTGAGTTTGACACAGCAAATCATCTGAGTATGAGCTATGTAATTGCTTCTGACTTTAAACAGAAAGAGCTTGGATAATGTTGAGAAGGGTATCAGAGACATTTGAATAATGTTATGTTAAAGCAAGTCAAGCTCATAAGCAACAGAAAACAATGCTCAGAAAAAGGAAAATGTGTAATAGTGTCAGGGGGAACCTCTTCACCACAGAGTTCACCAAGGCCCATTTGATTCAGAAGCCATTACCCTGCATCTGGATGTTAACAAAGCAGTTGTTCCACTACTAATTGCTGCTCCAACAAATTGCTTTTTGCAATTACAATTTTATTATCAGATTTATCACTGCAAACTGAAATAGATGTATTTCAATTTTAGAAGACAACAGAATGATGCAATTAACCACCAGTCTTCTAGAAAGACAAAAATCAGAGTCTGTAATTCCAAGGCTTTACAAGTTCTTTAGAATCTGAGCAGATATCTAGGTACACGTGTCTTCTGTGAATGTCTGCTTCCACAAGGATGCCTAGATTAGCCTCTTTTAATTGGGTTGCCTGGATAAAATCCAGGCATTTTATGCCTTATCTAGGCATTTAGATAAATGGCTTGATTTTTAGAAATCCTAATACAAACCTCATATCCATTTCAGTTTGGCAGTCTTGCACATTTGAGGCCAAAAGGTGAATTAATCTTTAAGTAGCATTACAGTTTTCTTAAAGAGTCCTCTACTACAAGGCTCTACTATCAATGAGGTAAGTAGACTTTAAAATTAAAATTAACAGACTTTTAAAACTGAATTCATCAGTACTTTAGAAATATGAGATGCCAAAGTTCCTGCGACAGCCCACCATGGCTGGAAGAACACTTCTATTCTAAAGTGTTACTATTTCTAAATGTAGTGACTGACAGAAAGACAACAAATACGGTGTTAGGCACAGCAGAAGTGTAAGTTTGGTTTTCTTGGACAGGAGGTAGTGGCTTCACAAGCCTTTGTCTGGTTCATGCAGGTGCTGTGGTTTGCAAGGAGCCCCGATAAAGACAGCTGTGCTGGACAAGAACACATTCAAGTTTGCTGCACTGCTGAGCATGGATATTTGGGCCTCTAAGGGATAAAACAAAAAGTAAGGAGACTAAAGTGTCAGGCAGGAAAAGTATGAATTTGGCAGCTTCATGCACTTCATACATGGGTTTGGGAGGATAACATCTAACATTCTGAGGTGGTCTCAGGAGGAGAGGTGAAGAAAATTTCTAAGACATCTATTTTTTCTACTGCACAAAAGAAACTGTGCTTTATAAACATGTCCCTAGCTTGCAGAGATGGCATAGAAAATTCATGCAATACAGGGAAGCGACAGCAAGTATTCTGTTCTTTTGTTGTGTACTATGTACTTTTCTAAATATTACTACCAGGGCCGAAAATTGTGTCTTCACTGGGCTGAATAGGAAACAGTATTTTCTCTTCAGAGGAAAGTTAAATCACTACCACAAAAATAAAGCATTTCTCATCCTTGCAGGAAGATCTGAAAAACAATATCCAGTTCAGAAGTGGGGTGCAAACAAAATGAATTTCAAGGACACATCTGATCCACACTACTCCTTACAGCAAACATCTCTCTGAGAGGGCAAAAGCAACCACCAATAATACTACTCTATTTTCGTTACTGTACTGCTACTAGAACTACAGTAAGGACAGCCAGCACCACACAACTGCCCCTCTACCTCTACCTGTGATTAGGGAAGATTTTGGCTGTATTTAGAAATGTAGAATCGCTTAGGATCTCTAAGATCATTGAGTTCAACAATTAATCCAGCACTGTCAAGTCCACCACTAAACCATATCCCCAAGTATCACACCTACATATCTTTTAAGTAAAAGCAGAACTGGTAATTTTCATATTAATTGCTTTTTTCTTATTCTTTTAATGAACATAGAACACATTCTGTATTTTAACATTTCAAAACACTCTGTTTTCTAAAAAGGTTACACTAGCTTTTTAGAAGCCGGAAATAACTTTGACAGCAAATTTATAACTGGAGAAATAACTGCTTTAAATACAAACAGGGCAATAACCATCTATCACCTATCAAGCATCAACTTAGAGTAATGGATTACAGAGAAGAGCCACTTTAGTTAATCAGGTTGGACTTTGTAATACTTCTTTGTTCCATAAATAATATTCTAACAGGAGCTTTACTGTTGGAGACCACTTTGAGCAAATGGTGGAAATGAGTCTGCCCTTTTCCAGAAAGTATCAAATGAGAAGACACACTGATGGCTATCTCTGCCCTTTGAAGCAAACTATTAGAAAATTAATCTTGTTGAAGATGACCTGAACCAGCCCTAGGAAAAACCTAGCAGCTTCAAAATCACATACTGACAGTCTGAAATAGCAAGACTAAAAGGGGTAAGTCATAGACATGTGAATGTGGTTATTTTCTCTACTTAAAAAAAAAGGAAAAAAAAACCCCACACTAAAACTTTCAAGGTCTCAGAGACACTGACTTGCAAATACAACATTCACGAAGGAACTTTGCTGGAGACTACAAGAGATATGACTAAGTGGTCATGTAAGAACAGCATCCTGGGGTCCTTTTGCATATTTGTTTTCACCAAAATTGCCTCTAATGTATCACACTGAAGCAAAGTGTGGCAAGGCTGACAACTTCCTAGACACTCTAGAAAGCAAGTTTTCCTAAACAGTAAAACCTTTGACTCCCTAGGGACATTTTCCTGAGCTTTCTTTAGGAAATCTATCAATAATGTAACAACCTTAAAATGATGAATCCATTTATGGCAGAGGGATCCAGAAAGCTTCAAAACAACAAGAAGACCTGACACCTTCAAGCATGTCCTTCAGAAGAACGGGGCCTGTTAAAATGACCAGAACTTCAGTGTCACTCAATGGGATGTGTAGTACCAAAGAGACACCCCTCTGATGGATAGCTAGTACAGCACTGAAGGCTGTAGGCAATTAGCAAGCAGCATATCGTGCAAGACAAAATTCTGTCTAAAGTGATTTGGCAAATTTCTACTGTTACAGCAAGTAGTAATGGAATGTAATGGCTACATATATCAGATGGGGTCTGAGTCATTAAGATCTCATTCTGAGAGAATAAAACACAATAAAATTGGTAGTCTTTCATTCACATAACAGGCAAGAATAAACACTGAGGCGATTCTGCCAAGATTTGCATCTGTGGTTCCAGGAAATCAAGGTATTTTTGGTTTGATGTGTAAGGTTAACAATCAATCTCACGTGGCTACTCATGTATCATCTTTCATCTTGAAGTATTCTATAGCACTTAAAAAATAATATACAAATCAGAATCTCTACTCACAGGAGCATTCATTTCTACTCTTCAGATTTTAAGAGCTATTAGCACATGCAACAGATAAGTAATGGGCAGAAGCAACCTGATGTTTTAAGGCCAGAACAGTTCAATTTCTGCCACTGGTACTATTAAATAAACATATAGACATCCAAGCTCCTCCACTAACAGGCAAACAAGACTCCATCTGGCTCTTGGGTTTCTGCAGCTTTCTTTCTCTTGCTTGAATTGCAAGCTATAATCAAAATGGAAACATGCTGAGATTAGGCATAAATAAAAAGACAATCCTTCATGAAAGAGCAGGGTGAACACATACATTCCTGTCCGCTTTCTTGAATGTTGAACATTAACCACTGTAACAGAAAAATGACAGCTACTCTGATAGACCTATTATGAAAGCAACTGAAGTTGCATGATGTAAGTCATGATATAAGTCCATGATGTAAGGTTAGAACTTCCAGTAGTAAAGCAGGATCAAAAAAACCCCCAATTCCTCTCTTCTATGCAACTGGTTCCTATTTCACAAACTAATGCTTTTGTGATCTCTGTTGGGAGTGAGTCCCAAGGACTGCTAAATATCCACAGCCAAAAGCCATGAGGGTGTATATATTTTATAACAAATGAGCCCTGCACTCCAAAGTATGTACATTTTTAATTTAAGTAACCCATATAATGAAAAAGGGTATTTGAAAGAAATCAGTGGTTGCCTGAGAGTAATCTGGCATTGTACTTCCAACAATGCCCAGTGCTGCATGCTTCCTATGGAGATGCAAGGCACCTGTAGATGAAAGACTTGTCTCCATGGAGGAAAATCGTGTTTTTAGCTTTATATCAAAAGAATGAAATTATTTTCCATTCTACAGCATAAAACCTGGTATCACTTATCATTTTTATCTTACCAAGAGTAACAGTGATTGTAACAACAAACACCGTGGGGGTTTTTTTTAGGTTGTTTTTTTTTTAAGTGGCTCTCCTTCACACCACGAGAATTTCTGAACATGGCTCTGGGAAACTCTAGTACATTAGAGATGTATGAGAGGATACACAAGTTCTTTAGCTGAAGGAGAATGACACAATCCATTCTGATCCTAAAGTAAAAATCCTTTAAAGCATAGATCAGTCACTTGGTTAATTTGACACTGACAACATAATATTTTTTCTTTCAGCTCCTAGTCTTTGGATTTGCTTCCTTTTTCCTTTAAAAAATCCCCTTTCCTTGAGGAGACTCCTTTTATTACTCACTAGGGCTGGATCCCACTAAAAGACTTCTAGGGTCAAACTCCAGCCATTCTATGAAACTGCCCCACATAATTATAGTATGTGATGAGAGGACAACGTTCTGAACATTCTTAACCCCAGGAGTGCCACTTCTGTCCTTTGAAACAGAAGTACAAAGAGAAGAGGACAGTGCATTTTACATTTCCCTTTGCATTACACATCACGAAATTTACCTATCAGAAGAATTATGAATGTTTCAAAAAGGAAAAAATAGCCTTGGATGTCTGAGTGAACAAAATCTGCACATTCTCCCCCTCTTTAAAATCAGTTAGAGAGCTTCTCATATTTATTCTTTCAGGCTTTAGTCAAGTGATATTCAAAAAACTCGAAGATTTCATTATGATCACTTGTATTTTCAGTAATGGTTTGATGGAGATTAACCTCCAGGTTACAGTGAAAGCTTTCATGCCTTCTGTTTGCTGCGACTACAAGTACTCTCCAGCTGCACAAGACTATTCCCTTCAATGAAACTGAAAAGTTCACGCAGAAGTCTTATCATACCAAGTCAGACCATAGTAAGCCATGCTTAACCTCCAGACACACACACATAGCCAGCCATATGCAAGGTCAGTGCAATCAAAATTACTGCACTTTACAGATTTATCACTGAGGAACTTTATGCATGCTTGTACTCTGCTGCAAATGCAAAGGAAATCATACAAACTTTAAACTCCCCTTGTGGAGATTTGTCATCAGTCAAGAGCACCTGATGTCCACCACCAGGGTCTGCTGATGAGAGCAATCCCTTAAGCACAGCAGCTCCAGTATTTACATCTATCCGTATCATCCTCCTCCAAGTGCTGCCAAGAGCTGTCAAGGAAGGTGCCAGTGCAGAGCGGAAGGACAAGTGAAACGAGACATTTCAGGAGGACTCCAGAATTTAATTGTGGTTTACTAGAGGCAGTTCCACGATTCTGGAATAGGAAATAACATCTCTGGACTTGGACTGCAAGTCTCCAAACTGCACAATATGATATAAATAAAAGAGACTTAAATCACCCGTTTTAATCATGATTTAAATCAGCAAGCAGGAAACACTAATTTAAATAATCAATTCTAATCTTGCTTTGCAGCTGTACTTTTTAGTTATTTCCCTAAAGTAAGTCTCAGTCCAATGGTTGGTAATCATTAAAACACACTGAGTTATAACTGTATACTAAATTGGAAATCTTTTTTAAAACAGGACAGTACATTAAATATGCACACATTTTAAAGAAGTTCTATGCTTTCCTATAGTACATTTGTGGTTTTCTTTTTCTAGATTACTTTTATTACTTCATTTTTTATTTTATATTTTATCCCTGCATCAAATTGCCCTGGGAGGCTAACTAGAATTCAATTACAAAGTTCATAAATAATATTTTTAAAATTACATATTACTTACTATGACATTATAGATTAAGTATAGGAAAAAATATAATACTAGCTGATTTCTTAAATTAAGGAAATGCTACAGAGAACTGAACTGCTGATTTCTAGTCACTATGTGAAAACTGCAGATTTTGTGAACTTCCCAGTGACTGAGCAAGAGGCTCACCACAAGTTTTGGTAGATTTGGGATAGATGAATTAATCTGATTTTCTAAGAAATTTGTGCAAGAATCACTATTTCAAAAGGTCTGCTGCCATACAAATACAACTGGATTGCTCTAAGAGACAGTAAGAAGAAACTGGCAGTGAGATCAGTGTATAAACAGATTCGTTATTCCAGAAATAGTTGTCCTTTTGTGATTGTGCTTCTATATAAGGCATAGATAAGATACTGGCTCTTAGGCATTGGTAAAGAGGGATGTTAAAGAACATCACATAAATTTATTACTCATCTTACAAGAAGCTGGCTGAATCCGTACAGTACTGAATATCACTGTATCAGTTTCATGGATTATAAATAGATTGGGATCACGCTGAACATTGGAGTGACACTGTGTATAAAGTATATTACTGGTACAAATTTATTCTTGCTTGCACTCAGTGTATCTTTGTTCAAAGACAGCCTCAGCCAGGAACAAGTACCTCACCAATAGAGGGCAAGATGCAGCACAAGGGACCCTCCCAGCCTCCTCCACTACGCAGCAAAGGGCTGTGCTGAGGCAGAAAACATTCTCCTAATGGCCAGACAGCACCAGCACGCAATTGCAGCCATTTGAAATGCAGATGTCATTAATTTTAATTAATGATGCACCATACTTCAGATTGAATATCTACCATTTGAGCTCAACGTACTTAGTATTTTATACCCCTGCTCTGAGCACTCAGCAAATACAAGCAGCGAAACATGTGAAGGGGCACGAAGGTTACGCAGGCTTGCTTAATACGTGCTATTGAACAAATGTGACATAATTTTTGCTACCAAAAGAATTAACTACTTTACTATGAAAAAAAATCCCATTTTCTTTGACACATTAGTTTTATGTTGGAAATACCAAGCGCTTTTTTTTTCCCCCCCACATGTATGTGTAAGGTTTTTACTGCATTATGCAATGGGGGAGGATTCAAAACAGCTCTACAGTCACTTGTGAAAGAAGATACAAACTACACCTTATCTTCAGCTTCTGCAGCGAAAATGACTGATGTGAGGAAAACAACAACAACATAACAACGGCATTTAACAACCTCATGTTTCACGAAAGATGGACTGTCCTCCCAGTTTGAAACTGTACTGCAAAAAACAATGAAACAAAATAAAGCAAAATTGCAGAGCATCACTTCAAAATAAAGACTTCATATAGTTCTCTACCTACTAATGTATTAATTAAGTGTGTGCAGAAGCAATGCAATAAGAAGCAGTCTCTGGGGATTTTAAACGTGATCCCACGGTGTAAGGGCTCTTTGGAGAATGTAACACATTGAGATCAGGAACACATCTCACAATTATAACAGTAGAACATCATAACTGTACACATTCTGAAGGCAGTGGTAAGTGCCACCTCTCACTCTGGAGTGGGACTTGATTTTTTTAATTGTGTTGGATCTAAACCTCTGTGTGGGTTGCAAACCATAAAACACAAGGAACATGGTAGGATGCTGGAACACTGCTGCTGCTTTTAGGATTTCAATGTCATCGCCTTGTTTATTTTCAGCTCAAAATGTGGTCAAATAAAACAGAAGGTTTTGGCTCTGCTAATTCAAAAGCCACTCTCAGGATGGCAGTTCTGAGTTTTAATAAAGGAAAATATTCAAGTTACACTTATCTTCAGTTATTAACTATACTTAGCAATGTTCTTTTATATCTGCACTTTCTATAGAACACTCTGCATTATTAATGGAATAGAAAATTGCATTTATAATATAAGGTACTGACAATATGGAGGGCTTTTTGCACACATTCAGAATTGTGTATCTATAGATTCTAAACACGAAATAAAATACTACATGAGACAGAAATCTGCCAAAGTATACATTACTCCCATTTTTCCCCACACACTATTCTAACTTTCCTTTTTACCTTACGAAAAAAATGTTTATGGTAAGGTTCACACACATACATATATCTGGTGAAGCCACACCTTGAATCTGTGCTCAAATCAATTCTGGGCCCCTCACTACAAAGAAGACATTGAGGGGCTGGAGCGTATCCAGAGATAGGCAATGGAGCTGGGAAAGGGTCAGGAGCACAACTCCTGTGAGGAGCAGCTGAGGGAGATGCGGGTGTTTAGCCTGCAGAAAAGGAGGCTGAGGGACCTTATTGTTCTCTACAAGTCCTTGAAAGGAGATTGTAGCCAGGTGTGGGTCAGTCTCTTCTCTCAAGTAACAAGCAATAGGAAATTACCCTCAAGTTGCACTCACCTGCGAGAGAGGCAAGTGATGCCGATTACAGTTGCTTGAGGACCAACACCCACCCCAAGCAGTGGTCAGCACCTGCTGGCTAACTCCCCCCAGTTTATAAACTAAGCATGACCAGCTGTGCTATGGAATATTCCCTTAGCCAGTTCACGCTGTCTCTCCTGGCTGTACTCTTTCCCAGCTCTTGTGCACCTCCTCGCTGGCAGAGCATGGGACACTACAAGTCCTTGACTTGAGGTAAGCACTGCTCAGCAACAAAACAACTAAAATATCAATGTATAATCAACATTATTTTCATACTAAATCCAAAACACAGCACTGTATCAGCTACTAAGATAAAAATTAACTCTATCCCAGCTGAAACCAGGACAGAAATCAAAGTAAAAAGTGAGACCTTGAGGTCCTGTCTTCCAGCAGATGGGTAAGACTTAATTTGAAGAACTTCTCTCTGTCCATCCCAACTTTTGCAGTTGATAAATATATTTTGGGTTGGAGGAGAAGTCTTCTTTAAAAAAAATATAAATAAATTAAAACGTTTATGACACTGAGGCTTGTAGAAGAAGTACAATGCACAACAATGAGCAAAGCTGTAAATGCCATTTCTGGTTACTGCCTTTGCAAGTAAATGCATTAGTAAATTTTGGTTCAAACAGTCCAGTAACATTAGCACAGAAGAAGATGCTGTAGGTGAAAAGACTTCCCTTAAATCAGAACCCAAAGCAAACCTAAAATAATTCCACCATGCAGCTACCTTGTTAAAATAGTCTCAGAGATGTCTCTGTCTTGCTCTGACGCCCACTTTTATTTAAAGAAAAAATAAAGATGCTTAACCTCTGTGTGGATTGTATAGGGAACAAGTAAAGTGACTCAACAGCAAAATACATTGTCTATCTTGTCTTGTACTGAAGAAGTGACTGGAATTCCTAATGAACTTCAGCACACCTCTCTCTTTCATATGCTCAGAATGCAATGCCCTACTTTCCTCATGGTGCCGCCTGCACTAGAAATGTCACCCATGTAACTCAGCTTCTTGCACCCAGCACTCTGCAATTCTTTTCCAAAAAAACTTACCTACAGCAACAGACACTGCTTTATTCACCTGACTGTTTGTACTGCATCCTTCTCTCCTTCTTTTCATGCAAACTTGAGATGAGAATAATGGACATTTTCACTCTGATCCAATATATACGTCTCACCAGGAGTTGCTGGTATTTTCTACGTCCTGGCACCTGGGTAATATTTTGGAAACCTCAGGCAAACTATCTCTTAGATTAAGACATTCCTTTTGTATTGCAGATGTGCCTCTCCTTGAACAGCTCAATAACTGCAGTATAAAATGTTTCTTCAGCTGTTGCCTCATAACAATTAATAGAAGTAAAAATAAAGGACTTAGATAAATGTAAGAAGAAGGATTAAAATAACAAGTAAGAAAGGGTGTGCTGTGCTTTTTCAATGTGTATGGCAGTGAATTCAGAGTATGGTGTCTCTTCCTCCATACAGAAATAATCCACTATAGCGAGGTCTCACTGAACTATGAATTTTATGAAGCCGTTTCTCACAAAGTACAACCATAAGGGCTAACACTTGTTCTCTAGTGATATTTTGGCACCAGATTACCAGGCCACCTTTAATGTAAAAAAATTCTAACCTTTCATCTTATGCTTGCAAAAATCCTTTTTTTTCCTGGTAACACTAAATTAAATAGTTTTAATATATGCCACACCTTTCATGCATGCTGTATTTTCTGCATTGAATCTCATTTGTATCTGTATCCAGAGTCCTAGCACTTCAGAACTGAAGTGCCACGTGTTTAGTTGGCTGCATAAAAGCAATGACCTAGAAAGTTTGCTCTCCAAGCCCAGAGGGCCATAAAGTTACAGCATACATTGAAAAAAGGCAGCAAATAGGGAAAGTACTGTGTATGTTGTGACACAATGATCTTTTTGAGTGCCAGCGATTGGGCCTGATGATCTTGAAGGCCTTTTGCAAGTTAAACAATTCTGTAATTCTCTGACATTGCTGACTTTTCACAAAATCAGTGCCTTTTAACAATGAAATAACTCATTTTCTTTCATTCAGATTTTTTTACAGAACGTTAAAAAAACTCTGGTTTGTCAAAGAACACTGAAGTTTACACTGGGTGCCAAAAGACTGTCCAGAAATAAATTATTTTGAATTAAAACGTCCTAGAAATTGAGTTCTGCTTCTGTTATTTGGAATAAAAGAGGGGAAATGCTTTGACACCTCCAACTCCCTCCACACACATACTATCTCTTGCACCAGAGAACATGGACTACCTACTTTTTATGACTGCTATTACAACTGCAAGGATCTTCATGTCCAGATGCCTTAGCAGAAAAAAACTCTAAAACATACTTAAAATGGAGGAAAATAAAGGAAGGATGCTCTTTGTGGTGTGTGCATGTGTGGCAAGGCACCACACCGACAGATGCAGCCCGTGCTCTGAACCTCCTTCACCTTGTTGCTGAGACATTAATCAGGCTCTGCTCCTCTGCAAGGACTTCAGGATGTTTTGGTCAATATCAATGCTGGGAAAATGAGAAGTTTGCCCTTTTGTCAAACTTGACCTGAGCAACATCTTCACCAATTATATCCAGGGGCTGTTCAGAAGAAAGCTCGAACTGTACATGATTTGTACAAAGCTACCTGACAGCATAAAAAATGACCAATAACTCACAGAGTTCCCTTCCCTGTGGTTTACTGTCTCTTTGTACCTTGTTCAGAAGTATTATGCAAAACTGTAGTGTTCATCATTAATCCACCTCCTAACAGTTTACTGTGGCACTGAAGAAAGCTACCTGGCGTGCTCTGAAGCTGTGCACTTTGTTCTTTATAACCCCAGAAGTAATTCTGATCAATAGCAGTATGATGCTGGGACTCCAGACCTAGGAAGTCATTTTAGGTTTAAATAGCATGAAAGGATTGTTCTCAGCATGCCAAGGCAGAGCAGGTGAAAACCACAAAGGACATTACTCCACTGTTACCAGTACTGCCAACCTGGAGAATTCAGAAACTTTGAGGCTGCTCTGATGAGAATGAGATTTGTAAACCAAAGTAAGCAACAAAAGAGACAGGGTGGGCAGATAAGCTGTCTTCTCCCTTTGAATGATTTCTGATTACAGTCTCCCGGACCTCACAACATGAAGATCAGCTGATGCTCTTCATCCCATTTTTCCAGCTCTTCTCCACCACTAACTTCCTTCTGCACCAGACTGGGGGTGAACTGGGCCTGGGGTGTATCTCTTACCCTGTGTCCACTACAAGTTCACAATGCTGGTGAGTGCTACTGTGCTGTTTGCGTATGGTTTGGAAGACAAAAAGCTTCCTCTCGTCTCCCATAACAAGCCTTCCCCATCACCAAGTCTTCCCACCCATGCCCATCCCCCGGCCTTCTCCCCATGCCTGTGCACACAGCCAAAGCTGAGGCACTTGCTGTGTGGCATTTCTGAAAATGTTGAGCTGTGGTTTCAGGAGCCTGAAGAACAGTATTTGTGCAGTGTTTGGCTTTCAGACTGTACCTGATGCCTCCAGAGCTGTATTTATACAGGCTCTGCACTGCCCCTCATAGTGGTAGGTAAGTGCTGACTGGCTGGATGACCCTTTAGCAGAGTATGGTTTAAAATTCTGACACATATTTCATGTGAGAGTGGCAGAAGGTACATTAATGAAATCATGTGACTATAGCCCAGAAGTGAAGATGGCAAATATAACATGAAGTTATTTGTTGTGTTGCTAGAAAACTACTGTGAGATGCCTGACAAAGCTGAGGCTGAGATGGGAGATAAGTGCAAAGCAGGACTGAAGTTATATCTAGGGGTGCCTCCCTGGGCTGGTACAGAGATTCTCCCTTGTTAGACAAGTCCCTACTGTGGAGACCTCAGGGAATGCAGACAAAGACTGAGGCCAACACGATCTACATGAGTGTCAGCAGCACAGACCCCTGCAGAAGCCCACAGCCTATTTATACATCAACAGCTGCAGCAGAGACAGAGCAGACTGAAGAGTTGCAGACTCAGGAAAACCACACAGCATCACTTCAGGAGATCATTGTGATGTACAAAATGTACAGCCCTCTTTGTTCACCTTCAAAGAAAGAGATTAAACTGATCAATCTGTTCTTAGAGATGGCTAAGTGTTCCTCTTTAATGACTCCTGAATAGCGAGCACTTGCTAGAGCTCAGAGCATCTGGGGAGAAAAAAATATTGAGACCCTGATTTAAAAAATGCCTGGCAATTTTATCTGCTTCAATACCCGAGCGGTCTATGTTTGCAGTCAATTAGTCATTACAGATCACTTTTCAACCCACATGGCAACAGTCGTGGGGTGTTTTGTTTGTTTGTTTTTTGGGGTTTTTTTTTGTTTGTTTGTTTGTTTTTGCTTTTTTTCATCTGAGAACAAGGCAAATCAGTTCCCAATGGTGAAATTGAGCTCTGAGTTTTTATGTCCTTACAAATATGAAACTTTCTGTTTACTTGTAAAAAATACAGCTATATATATTTATATATATATATTATGATAAAAGTTAGAAGCGGTTATTAAAATGGTACTTTAAAATTTTAATAGTATTCTTTTAACATACAGGGAAAGGAAAAAAACCCCCAATAAACAGCCAACTAAAAACCCCACCAATTCCTGTCACTGTGTTCCTCTGAGTTTTGAAATCTTGTCATTATGTAGTGTCAGAAGAATATTCTTTCTCTGGACACTGTCTTCTGACAGACAATTAAGTAATAACCAGATTTGCTATGCAAATGAAACCTTGGTAAGTCTCACTCAACCATTTTTCTTCCCTGTAACCTCTTCAGAAAGATGCATGCTCCGTTTTACATTTTTCATTAATGCACCAAATCACAGAAGGTTGAAAAGGTTAAAGATGTTTAATTGTTACTAGATGATAATCAGCCAGAAATTACATTCTAGGATGTAGCTGGCTGGCAAAGACATTGTATTTTCAGACACATCCCTCCTAATTCCTCCTTTCCCTTTGGAATTTATCATTAAATTGCATTTATCTATCTCACATGACACATATGGTCAGGAATCAATCTGAAAAGCCAAATCTGAAAGCTCCTTGCCATTTCTCATTTTCTGTGACCAAATAAGGGAAGAAACCTGCATGACTTTGGTGGCAGAGACCAGCTTTTCTATCTACATCATTTATACTTTGACAGCCCTTGGAGGCCCTAATGTGGACCAAGACTAATTGTTCCAGACCCAGGGCAAGCAAAAAATGAAAACAAGCTGGAGGCCAAAAAATATATATAATTTCACACTGCTCTTTCCCCTCTCTTTACTGAAAGTGTTGCTAAACCGAGTCTTGAGGGAAAAATGAAGAGAGGGTAAAGGGATTTCTTCATGGTACTTGTTCTGTGATGCCCAGAAGTGGTGGGAGATGGGGGACAGAAGGAGGGCAATAGAGACAAAGTTTTGGCAATTCCTACCCCGAAGTATCTCCCTCCTTTTTATCTTCTCCTAGTCTGGAGCCACAGATCCTACCGACCATGCTCGTAGTGAGTTTCCAAACAGCTAAATTCTTTCTCTAGAACCTTCAAAGGCCCACTCAACACCCTCCAACTGAAGTCAGAATGGGAAGATCTGCCCTATGGATTCTCTCTTAGGCTTTCATTACAGAGGCATTCTGAAGAGGTTTTTTATGCTTCTGGTTTGTATATGCTTTAATGCAACTTGAGAATTGAACAGTATATTAATATTTCTTATATAGAACAAGTCTGTATCTTATTGGAAATGTTAAATGGATTGGTTAATGCATTTTTGAAAGGTGTTTAAATGCTGTGGCATTAAAGATTAATGTAAAAATCTGAATAGAGAATGAAGTGCAAGATGCTACAGTACAGACACTATAGTAATTCAGGCACCAATTTAAGTGGCAAATGGTATTTTTCGATAACCTTAAATCTGCCTTTGTTAACAAAAAAAAAGAGATAATAGGAACAAGAGCACAACAGCCTTGAAAGTGGCAAAATACATGAAAGGTCACATAACTGGATGGAAAAAGGATGTTTTGAAATTTCTTTTTCTCCAGATACTGAGCAATACTGCAACATCTGCAAAATATTCTGTGACTGGGCACGAGCTTGGGTCCTTGGGCAGACTGGCAGGGGCACAGACAGGTGAAGGCTTGGGAGCTGGCACAGCACCCAGATGGCACATCCCCATGGAGAGCAGGAGCTGCCTTAGGGGTGGCAGTTCAGCTGCCAGTACCAGGAAATCTGTCCTGTGGGTTTGGGCCCTGGGGAGGCAATGAAATCCCTATGTTCCCTCTAAAAACAGGGAAAATGACTGGTTGTCTCAAACCATAACAGCTCTTTCTGGTTTTGAAGCCTATGGCAGCAGGTACTGCTTCCTTCTCAAAAGTCAGCAGACCAAGCTGCAAGAGGTGATCGCCACCTAAGAGTGAAGCCACAGCAAAACCTGTGAAAGCAATCACAAAAATCTGTATCTGGAGTCAGGAGCAGGGATAACCCAAATAGTATCACAGCAGCCGCTTGGCCTGGAGCCACATAAAACCAAGGAATGGTTGAAAGCAGAGAAGGAGAGGTACCCTGAGGCAAATCCCTTTGCCCCGAACCAGGGAACTCAGTGAGAACAGAGGATGGGTGAGAACCACCTGTGTAGCTGTGTCCTGCCACAGAGCCAAGGACTGGAAGATGACCACGCAGCACTCTGAGCTCCCCAAGTCACGCTTGGCATTGCTGCTGAAGATGGAGCAGCAGCAATGCCAAGTGTGACTTTGACTCTGGGAGCTGACTTTGGTGATGGAGAACATTTCCACTGAATGCAGATTGTGTTTCCATAAAAGCCAGTGCCGCAGCGTACTACATCCTTCTAAACAGTATTATTAAACTACCATAATAATCACCCTGCTCTTCAATCCAAGGTCTCAAAGCACATTACAGGCCATAATGAAATAACTCACACAAGAGCACTGTGCAGAAGAAGGGGATCATTACTGCTGCTGCTCACAGTCATAAAGCCGTGCTTTCAGACACAGAATTTCATTGCGAGGACCAAGCACACAAGTGTTACCATATACTTCACTGCCAGTTATGGGTCCTGTCAAGGATTTGTCATGGCTTTTCTGATGCTCCATATTTTAGCCAAAGTCTTGAGACTCTTGGTAATTACAAGAGACTCAGCTTTCATTTACAAGAAATAAAATGAAAACAATCCCCAGAAAAAAGCTGTATTTGTGGATCTGAAGTTTGAAATCTGTTCAGTCTGCCCTAAACCAGAAGGCAAATGAAAACAACAAAAATGTATTTTCTTTATGTGCTTCTGATACTCCCAGTCCCTCAGGGAGCTGCAATTCCTTCATGGGGGCCGAGTCGGGCTTTCTGTCCTTGTGTGGGCACCAGCCCTGCACCGCTGGCGTGAAGTCAGCTGGCTGGGGCAAAGTCCTGACCGCTGCATGGGGGAAGCTGCTCCAAGAGACATTTTCAGATCATACACGAGCCTTATGGCAGAGCTAAGGAGGAATCCAGGTCTTAATTACCCCACATTTCAAGTTAACAACGAACTGTTAATACACAAGTGTGTTAAGTGCCAGTCTGCTAGAGCAAACACTGTGCAACATCTTGCAGTTCTGACTTGTAGCTGGAGTTCAGAGGAGCCAAGTTCTAACTCGTGACTCTCCCCTCACTTTCCTTCATCAGCTAAAGCCAACCCCTCACCCAATATAGCTTGTTTTCCAAAAAGACAACTCTCTACGATTTATTACATTGGCTTTTGTGCCATTACCAAGGTTTTGCCAGTGGGTAAGGAAGCGAGCACCATTCTGTTCGTAGGACAGAGCCCATGAATTGGATGGGAGAGCACCAAGGGATGGCATGGACACCAGTGCCTGCCACTTTGGTGAGCAAACGTCATTGCAGTGCTTAGGTGATGGTTCACACTGGACCTCTTCTCTTCTGTGCTATACAACACTGCTCATCATCTGCAGCTGATGAACCCACACCAGGTGGGCTCACAATGTGCATAAATCTGTGATCAGTGAGAGCAGAGTGGAAACAAACTGGAGTTTCTAAGAGCATCTGCTGTACATTCTGGAAATATCATAAATTGGGTCTTCATCTTTTTTTTTTTTTTCCTTTAAATATACACTGTGATGTTTAGAAATCTTCTATCTGTCTAGGTTCCTTATCCCAAAACTGCTTCCTACATATTTAGAGGCAACACCACATTTTCCACCTTTTGACCACAAAGGAAGCATTAAACGGGATAACTGCCCCCAAGCCAAGAACCTTCCATCTCTAGCCATAACAAGACTGGAGTAACTTGTCCTCAAAGAAGGGGGGGATAGCCATGGTGGATGACAAATGGCTAAGCCATATGCATTCACTTCCTATCTACAACAAAAAGAAACTAAGCATCTATCAGCTTACCACAGGAGCCAGTGCCATGAGCAATAATTTTTGTGCACAATAACCTGGCACACCTTCTTTACTGCATTGCTCATGTTGAGAAGGTCCTCAGAGCTACTTCATACCCGCCTCTGCACCTGACCCTGGTTTTTCCTGCATGTTGCAGACTTGAGCAGGGAGGACTTTGGAAGTCACATTTAGACTGTGACCACAGACGCCTTTACAGAGGCAGAACAGCCTGCGTTATTCTACATGTAAGTCAATGACAATATGGCACCAATTAAATCAGTGCTTCTTTTCTTCTCTGCATTAAAAACTATACTATCTTTAATTAATTAATAATTGGATTAATGCACATAAGTACCTGCACAGGGAGAAATTACTAGGGAGTAAAGGGTTTTCTATTCCAACAGAGAAAAGTACAATGAAATCTAACAGTGGAGAGAAGAGGCAGACAAATTAAATGAAAAATAAACAAGACATTTCAAACAATATGAGAGATAAACATCAGGGAAAAAAGGAAGGTATTGTAGCCTTTAAATCAGTATCTTCCTGGAATACAAGCTTTAGTCAAACACCAGTTAGACACCTCAGTGTAGGAGTAATTAGGTGATTTTCTACCATGTCTACAATGAAGAGGTCAGAGCAGGTGATATAATACCCCGCTGACCTAAAGCGTAAGATCTGTTCATTCACTATCCTATCACACTGCAAAAACTCCACAAAACCTCTCCTTCCATCTCTAAACCACAAAATACCACAAGCAGGAAAAATAGAGGAGCTCTCATGTACTTATGCTGGGAGGTCTAGGAAGAAAACCACCTTCATCAACAAATAAATACATAGAATTGCATTACAATAGCAAACAAAACAATAGCATGAAAATTCGTAATACAATATAGTAAAAAAAAAGGAAAATAACTATCTTCAACTAATTATTTTTTCCTAAAATCAAAGTAATTACTTAAATCCAGTAAACTTTTGAGTGGCAGAGATTTGAATTTTTTTTCTATGTTAAATTATAATATCTTTAAATGGAGGAGATAGATATGGGGGGAAGGGGTATTTCATACTCATGACATAATTTATGGTCAATATGCTGAAAGGCCATGGAAATCAGCTCCAGCTGTTACCTGAGATGAGAATTTGTCTCTAATAATTTCAAATGAATGTGGCTAAGTATATTTTCTCATTTCACACTCAGACAATCACTAAGGGTTCAATCCCACACCCATCTGCAGCAATGGCAAGAATCCCATTGACTTCACTGAGAGCAGGATGAAATTCTTTCCTTGAAGGTGTTAACATTTATAGCCCATTTTTTCCAAAGTATTCATCAGACAAAAGAATGGGGCTTGTTGTTTGTTTGTTTGTTTGTTTTAATTATTAAATTAACAGAGAAAATGAAATTGGGGTTCTTCTACAGCAGTTTTGATGAAGACAGACTGGTCCATGTGCCATGTGCACATTACCAAAGCATTCAAGCCAGGAGCCATGTTAAGAGACCACACCAAAATCTGGGAAGAATATATTTGGAAAGGTATCTAAAATGGATTCTCAAAAGTCACTTCTAAAAATAATTTCCAGGCATTTTTGGTGATTTCACTGGGGGTCTCTCTGTCATCTATCTTACAAATCAGTTTTGACCGAATGAAAGATTGGAACACAATTCAAGGTGGGGAAAGGGTGAAGTCTAAAGTAATAAGATCAGACTATTATTCATTTAGAGTACTTCCACATCCTGACAGTTCCACAGTTTCTGGGAAAGATTTATCTTGTCCTAAGAAAATAATTTCTCAAGTGTCATGACTCAAGTGGACCTCTAGCAAAGGCAGGGCTGAGGACTGGGTGCCAGGCAGGAGTCAGCACCCTGCGTTTCACCAACACACCATGGACACAGTGATGCAGGGGGGATGTGTCTCTGCAGACGCTGGGAAAAGTGATCCTGCAGTGATTCTGAAACCACAACAGCAGGGAAAAGCTACCAAATGTGAACAATTCAGTCTTATGGAAAAAAAAAAAAAAAAGAAGTACATGTAACTTGCAATTGGAATTCAATGAATATTTTCATAAGACTCACTTATGAAGGGCACTTCATGGACTCTATAAATAATTTCTACGGCACTCACAGTTTTATTTGTACCTTTTCTCTTTTTAAAGGTAACTGAATATTCAAATGCTCGTTTGTATTTTAAGTGTAATTTCTAATTACATGCACAATTGCTAATCCATCTGTTTACTACATACTGTAAATGCCTGGTGTTCTATATGCTTGAATAATTATTGAAAATTAAATATTGCAAGCAGACAAATTAATTTCACTCAGCATACCAAAATGCAAGAAGACTGCAAGATGATAAAATATTACATGCCCCCAGAAATGGAACAAGTCACTCCTACCCCACACCTCGCTGAACGTGCTTATTGATGTTTTGTAACAGATAGGAACCTGTTTAATCCAAAATCTTGTAACAAGTTAAGAGTCTGAAAAGCTCCATTACACCTTGCTATCAGAGTGATTTAAAAGGAGTATGGTCTGCAATGTTTCAAGCTGTGACAGAACAAGAAAATCACATTTCTTATGAGAGGCAAGTTGGTGCTAATGTTTTCTTATTTTAATTCTGTTAGAATCAATATAGGAATATATATAACAAATTTTTTATTCTGTTGATTTATTTATAACGTTTCACAGCATTAATGGTATTCAAGAAGCCCAGAGGAGAAAAACATGGGACAACACTGTATTTGAATATATATTATCCATTCCCAGAAGAGACAAGGCCTCTCCTCCCAGTTTTTTGTGCAAAACAGAGCTGTGCCATAAAGCCCCTCTACTGCTATGGTAATTTTTGGCTTGAACTGTGTTTATGATGCATTAATAGGATTTTAGTCCAGATCAAACCATCTGGTTTGTGCTCCTGGATAATAATGGTCAGGGAATTTCGCCTCTTGGCCTCTGTGTCTGGACCATAACCCAGCAATAACACCTTTGCAGCTATAACTAGCCTGAGCCAGAAAAATAGGACTATTTCTAGTCTGAATTTCTCTAAGTTCACTGTCTTTTATGCCTTTTATCTGTGAGATGAAAGAAAACCTTTGTCAGAAATCCTGTCCCCGTGCAGACACACACAAACTATGAAGCCACAACCTCTTAAATTTTTCTTGACAAATTACACAGACTGAAATTCTTCAGCTCCCCATGGTAAGGTAGTGCAAATTTTATGTTTAAAAAAGGGCATTTGAGAACCCCAGTGATGTGATCCTTTTAAGTAGATAGACTGGCACAGGATCCAGTAATGTTTGAAAAGAGACGAGAATCTTGCTCTAAATGTCTGACTCTGTCATTTAACATTGAGTCCCTCTGCCCGCACAGGTAGACAGGTGAAGAAAATGTGGGATTTTAACTCTGGTACGCCTGTCTATATGCACATCGTTACCAATGAGAAATCAAGTATTCAGAGGCCCTCCTGGATCCTACCCTGGCTGTACACAGCAAGTGTCTCCACAAATGCCTGCTACAAAGCCTCTGGAGCTCCAGTGTAGGAGGAACAGATGGGGATGCTCCATTAGGTATTTTATTTTTTAACTATGGTGAGAACAGTAGCCAGTTTTTCCAGAATATAAGGGAATTTCACCTTCCAGGAGCACAGCTGCACATCATGTTTGGAAACCTCAGCCCTTCCAGAAGGCTGCCCTCATGTCCCACTCAAAGAACAGTTAAGCCCTTCTCTCGTAAGACTGCCATTGTCTTTCTTTTCTCATGAAAACAGAGAAAGAAAACAGAGAAAAACACCTCCAAACTCATACACATTCCAAGAAAGAAAAAAAAAAAAAATCCACTTTGAACATTTTTTGATGAAAAATCTTTTAATTAAAAAAAAAAAAGCCAAAAATCCCCAAACAAAACAAAACCAAAAAAGAAAGAAAGGGACAAAAAAAAAAGGCAAACCCAAAACCCACTCAAACCCAACTGTTTGCAATTTGTGCTAAATTTTGGAAGAAAAACAATTAAAATTTGTATCTATATATACACACCTCAGAAAGAGGGAGGATATATATATATATATATATGCAGAACATATATATATATATATCCTGTATACTATTTGGAGCCAATCCCTTGCAGCCCCTCCATGCAAGCTCTGCAAGGGGCTGGGAGCTGCAGCCCCAGGACGAAGCCCCTGGCACACGAGGGCACCTTTCCAGCACGTGTCCAAACTGCCCACTGCTCCGTTCTCCAAAAGCCTGGTCGCCACTCCTCCGCACACCGAGAGTGCCCAGCAACAAACTTAGCACCGATCAATACCGCCTTGGTTTTTCTGACGCATCTCCATCTGCTTTTCCCCATCTGTTGTCTCAGGCTCCCCCTAAACTGAGAGCTTTTTCGGTGTAGTAGCCATCTTTTACTCCACTTACCCTGCCAAGTACGGTGGGGTGCTGCCTCGCGACTGCAGCTACGAAGGTGCCACAATATTGCAAATAAATATTAAAAAAAATAAGTCACCGTTTCAGCTTACCACAAGGCAGCACAAGTTTTGCTTTTCCTGACTGAGCTCTTAGCTATGAATTATTTTTAATTACTAAATAATTGAAATAAAAGCACTAAAGAAAATCCATAAAAACCACACACTTGTGGGAAAAAAAATAAAACAAACAAACACACCAAAAACAAACCAGAAACAAAAACACAAAAACAAACCCAACCTGAACCCCCACAATCCTTCTTACTTTTCTCTTGCAGGACTCAATGTGCAGAAATCAAGCTTCCTTGAGGATATGATTCTGGGTTGTGGTTTTTTTTATCCAAAGGAACTATTAGAGGTGGGAGGAAGCATTCATGATGACAAAAGCCGAGTCCATACATATAGATGAGTGTTTTGGACATGCAAAATTTTCTGTGTGATGCAACTGTCTTTACACAGTCTCTTCAATAAAACATGTATTTTTTTCTTCCTGTTTTCATCTCCTTTCCTCGTGTTTGTTTATAAGCAAAAATATTTTCTCTCTACATTGGAATCTTTTCTTCTCTGAAATTTCTGTCCTCCCATTAAATCTTAATTACGTTCTCAGTGCTGCACTTCTGCTGTTAATAAGGCAGCCTGGTAAAGAGAGTAGGCTGATGCCTTGCGGAGTGTTTGTAAAATCCCAGCTATTTTGCACAATGACTTCAAGCAGAAAGTAGAGACAAGTTTTGGAGGTGGAGAGGAAACCTCCTCCTGCAGGCTGAAAACAATAAAAAGTCCTTGAGATCCTCCCTGCTCAACACCAGGTTGCAGGAGGAGAGATGCACCAACTGACTGGAACTAAGCTTGGGAGTGGGGCGTGAAGACCTCCATCCAGCTTACCTAACAAGGACTGTACCCAAATCCTGCCTATTTGCTTCTCTGATGCTGAGCTGTGCATCCTTCTTAAAGGACTCTGTCCTCTGCAAGCGAACCCAACCCAAACCAAGGGGTTTTCACATATACCAATGCAGGGCATGGGCATATTATTGAGTCAAAGCTGCAGCTCACCCAATAGACTACTTGAGTTAATTCTTAAGCATGTCTTTGCCTCATTTTTCCTCCCTTTAATGCACAGCATTCCCTTAATCAGTTTGGATTACATTAAGTGTTAGAAGAAAGAAATAAAAAACCTGAGAGAAATCCCCTAAGAAATTATGAACTCACATGAAAAATATCTCAGCATCATGCATATCTAAGCTGTTAATACAGTCTAACATTTTTCCATCCATACAGCTACTTTGGGTAATCTTGTGTGTGTTTATTCTCTGTTTAATTACTCTAATTCACACCTACTCAATAAATTAAATTTAGCAGCAATTATTCTTTGAGTCATTTGCAGTGCATTCCCAGGTCGTGTCTCAAGAACTGCCTCAAACACAGAATAATAAGGACAAAGAGAAGATTCCTTATCTCTGTTTGCCTCTCCTAAAGGATCTGAGTGGGTTTACCACATTTCTTCAAAGATTTAAAAAAAACTGATCTCATTCTTCTATTAACAAAAATAACTTCAACATCTTTGAGCAATGACAGCACCTTTCCATAATAATACTTAAGGATAAATTCTTAAGGATAAGATGGTCAAATTCTCAGGTGGCACAAGCCACATAATTCAGCTGAAGATGTAGCACCACAAGCACTTGTGCTTCTTTAAGCAACTTTTGTTTTAATACTGCACATTTCATTGCATAGAGTCTGCGAATAAAATGAAGGTCAGAAACTACAAGCATATGGTGAATGGAGCAAAATTAATTACAGCCAAAATATTCTCTTGCAGAGCAGACTTACATTTATCTTTTGGGTATTGTGGCTACATTAAAAAAAACAATGTGCACGTGCACTGCTGTTCATACACTGTTGGTAAGTTAAAATTCAGGAAATAATACTTAGTTTTCAAATCAAATCCCTTTAAGAGCTGCAAAGCTACTTGCTAATTACCATACAAATAGATCACTGCAGCAGAGATTCCTTGCACGCAACTCATCCGACACAAACATTAGATTTCTCTTAGAAGGCAACAAACCCATAGCATGTCATGACATTGACTCATTTACACAGGAAGCAACGAGGAAACGTTCTTGCACAGAAAGTACAAGCAAACGTAGTATCGAGAAAGAAAGAACATGATTACTGGGGGAAGCTGGGGGACTTCCAGAGCTCTGGGTTTGCTTCCTTGCTCCATGACAGCAACAGCACTAACGCTTAGGCTTGTGCCTGCATGAGGCTGATGGAGAAGGGGGTTGCTTCACCCACTTAAAAGACAAGAGTCAGCTCTGCCCTTAGATGCCCAGGTTCCAACAGTGGCATCTGAGACTCCCTGTCCCTGTGCAAACTGTAATTCTTTCTCTCCTTTGGGCAATCCGGGCTTGCTTTTGGGCAAGAAACAAAGGCAAGGAAAGACTGGACTGAAAGGACTGAAAGGCAGGGATGGGAAATGGTGGGCTAGCTGGAAACAGGATAGGAAATAGATTCTAGTGGGGCTTCAACACGACCAGGCAACTTCTATACGCATGGTACAAAACACTGGTGCCAGGGCTGCCTTGCTGGGCAGGATGGGCTGGACCCATGCCATAAGGCTTTGCATTGCATGTGGCCATTGGCTTTGATGGTAAATCAGAACCAAAGTTTTACTGCTGGCATTGGATGAGTTAGCTGCTTCCTTTGCATCAGTTCCCTGCTTGTAAAAAACTAAAAGCGGTCCTATTCTACCCTACCAAACAGCATGAAGGACTTAGCTACCACACGGGGCGAAAACAAGTAGGTACAATAAGCAAGGAAGCAGAAGCGTAGTAGAATCCACAGGACAGTCAACGTAAAAAGAAGGTGACAAGAGCATGGTCCCATGTAAAGAGCGTTTTTTAGAGATTGAACTTCAGAGCTCTTTGAGCTCTGCAGAAAGCTGCATATAATGTGAAAGCTGTGATTAGGGGGCTCTTCTGATATTTAACCCCCAGATACTGTTTTATTTTTACACATGTATGTCTCTGGTTAAATTAAGCTCTGTGCATGTAGACATATGGCAGCACGATCTGTACAATTACACAGATAAGGTCACATACTTAACTGGCAACAACACTACTAATTTCAAAGAAGTTGTGTCAGTCTTCCCACAAAAAGAAAAACACTCCCATTAACATAAGGGGAAGGGGAAAGGAGAGGAGAGTAATTTCACAGAAAATAATTATCTTTGGTTATAACTGCATAACTCTGATGGAAACAGAGTCAGAAAAAAAAAAGGGAAAAAAATAACACAATCCACTGTTACGCTTAATTTTTGAACAGACAGGTTTAGCTGAACTGTGAGGTGATGAGACTTTGGGGGTTTAAGAGGTGCTGACACAACCTCCTATGTGATGGAAGACAAAGAAGAATTAATAGTTGTTGATTGCTGACATCATTATGGCTTATGCAAACATACCTGCCTTCCCAGTTCCCTACTCTTTTTATTTCCATTTCTGAGCTATGTTATTTTTTTTAATATCCACATGTAGCATAGGTCAATCTAATTCTCCAAACAGGAAATATCACCATTTGTACCAAGGATCGGATGTTAACTAAGAGTAAACCAGAACTACATTCCTTGCCCCTAACTTCCAGTCCATAAAGAGATTTTAGAAACTGCTCACACAACAAGGCGAAACACTATTCAAGCCATGAAAAGTGCCTGTTCTAAGACGACAGTATGACTGCATTCACTGCACCTGAGCAAAAGGGGAAAAAACTGATGTAATATTGTCTGCTTGGGATTTGCAGAGTCCAACATCACATACACCAGCAGTAACTTTGACTGTTGAGCAAAAGATAAACACAAGTTACTTGATTGACTAAAAAGCAGTAGGAAATAAAAAGGAAAAAAGAACCCCAACAATTACCCCCGTCCCAAGCTTCCCCCTCCTCTGGGCTAACCTGACAGCTTTATTTTTCTCCCTAACAGCTCCCTCTAAAGACCCCTGCCCCTGCATGAATGCCACGCTCACAGGCTCCACACCTCAGCATCCTTACCCCACCAACCTAATTCCTCCTGCCAGAGTTCAGACTTGGACCACAAGCAATTATTGTAACGCAGGGACATTTGCTGATGTTATCATAATTATGCATGGCAGGGCATGACAAGTAGCCATAGCATATGCACTGTGCATACATTTAACAGGGCTGTTACTCGGTACTTGTGGTACAATTTCACCCAGTAAGCTCAACTGTGCTTCTGCCATTGATAATAATTCTAACAAGAGAATTCGACTACCTGGAAGCGAATGGAACAGCTCTGATTACAAATTAGTGAAGGAATAGTATAGCCTATTAAAAAGATAGGGGATTCCTTGATCAGTTCTGCCTAGCCATGACTTCTGGAAATTTATGACTAAGAAACTGAACTGACAGACAAGATAGAAAAATGAGTTCCACAGCTAAGCTGATAGAGAAAGTTACTTCTTAATAGGCAGAAGATAAGCTTTGCTGATATTTTTAAAAATAATAAATGACTGATGTAATGCACAACAATGTAAATTTATGAGATTAGTGGCAAAATTGTTGCTGTTCCAGAATTGGTGCTGGGACAGGAAAGAAGGGAGCTGTCTGGTTATTGGGCAGCAATTTCTTCCATCAGAAAAACTCTGTCCCACTGGCCCTTGCCATGCTCATGCCCTTCAGATATAAGCCTGTACTGAAGTAAATGGGGAGTTCACATTAAAAAATGGTATTTTTGCATTGAGTAAGTGAGGACACAATTGTTTAGTCAAGGCAATGAGAATTCTCCTTAAACTTCTTACTGTGAAAGAGGTCTAAAGAAGTCATCATGGAGATCTAAAGAAAGGTTAAAATTTCTATAAGCCAAGTATAAATCTGCTGATTACCAAGAAATGGCATTTATAAGAAATACTGGACCTTTAAATGCCATTTTAAAACAGGCAGTTGATATCACGGATATCCAGCAATCTCAACCATATTCAGTGCCTCATGAATAAAACCCCACTGCCAGCAGAAATCAAGTCTGTTCAAGAGAAATGATAAAACTGGATTTATTATTTTATTAATAGCGGCATTACTGTAGCTGCAACTGAGGTGACACTGCTCACACCTTTATCCCCTCCACAGATAACATATACAGATTGAGAAGGAAATCGCTGCCAGGGAGGAAGAGAGGAGGGAAAAGACATGCTGGCTGAGCCCAAATTTTGCAATTTTTGGTGGAATTACTGGTCTGGCCATTAGACAGTACTTACTTATTCTAAAATTGTTTTATATTCCTCTTTATCCTACCATTTTGGAAGTGATGCTTCTCAGTTTTGTTTTTGGTTTTTTTGATTGTTTTGGTTTTTGTTAGGTTTTTTTTTTTTGCATGCCTATGAATACATGACTTTGAATGCACATTTATTAGTGCCAAGATGCCTGAAAAATCGATAGCTTACATTTCCAGAGCATATTTGATCAGCAGACTGTCTACTGTGAATTAATTTACAGGACAATCACGCAAGGCAAGAAAATACTTCCACTGAAACAAAATCAAAAAAAAAAAAAAA
>WEKY01062145.1:90749-139124 GCA_013390045.1 Picathartes gymnocephalus
AAAAAAAAAAAGGAAAACCGTGAGGTGACTTACTCAAAATAAAAAGAAGAGTTTGTGTCCCTGCTGTGCTGCAGCTCAGGATCTAATTGAAAATTTACTCTGGGGAATAAACATGCCCTGGCAAGCAGATGGACTTGATTTACATCCTCCTCGCTACTTTTTTTTTCTTCTTCTCTTTTTTCCTGATTATTAGTAATACTATTGTTATTATGACAAACTCCTTAAGGCAGGAACTTTGTCTAATACGTTGCACAGTGCCCAGCATGCTTATAGGTCCCACTGTGATTAACCACGTAAGTCCAACATCCATGGTCCTTTGATTTTTCAACTGTTAACCCAGGGCTCAAACCACTGGAAATACGGTGTCTAGTAAAGAGCAAGCCATGCCAAAGCAGAAATTAAAGCTTTTAAAATGCTCCAAAGCTCAGTTTTTAACAATGAGTGTATTACAAAGAAGTCATTAAGAGCCATGCTTTTAAATAATAGAGAAGTGAAAGCAAAGAAAGTAGATCATTTAGGGTGTGTTGATAGAACATAAATTACAGAGAATGGAAGCCAGCTAATGCAGTAGGGGAATTACATTGTAAAAATCTGTATTAGTTATGGTCACATATCAGTGATGGATATATCAGGCTGGACTCTGCAACTGTTGGTGAACTCAGGATTTGTATTAACAGCGTTAAAGAGCATGGAAGGAAAGGGAGACCAATTCCTCAAATTCACCATTGACTGGAGAGCCCCACAATCAATGTCTTTTCCCTCTGCAAGGCCCTCTCTGCTCTTGGACAGGGGAAGGACACTTACAGGCTGAATAGCATTGAGCTGTTCATGCTAGGACATGATCTGCAGAGCTGATTTTTATCATGCACACAATCTGCCAAAGAGGGCTCCATGGCCAACACACAGGAGGGAGACACCCTCCAGAAGGAGCAGCCAGTGAGACGGAGGTGACCTGCAATGCCATCAAAATTCAAATTCCTAATTTGATCACTAGAGCACCTAAAACAGACCCTGGAGAAAGACTGCAGGTTAGACTAAAAACTGAAAAAAAGCTAATGGCTTTCATTTACAGGTTAGGAAAGATCTTATTTCAGAGGTAGTTTATTAAAAGTTTAGCAGCATGGATGAAGCAGCCAGGACAGGTGAGTGTCCCTTGACCACAAGAACAGGCTGAGAAATCTAGAAATCCTCCAGGACCACTGGGAAACACTCCAGAACTCCCCAGAGCAATCCCCTCCTCAAGGTCTGCTCTAACAGCAGCTATAAAATTTAAGTGTGATAGAAGGATAATCCCTGCTCAATCCCTGGAAATGTTCATGGCCAGGCTGCACGGACTTCTGAGCAACTGGTCTAGTGGAAGATGTGCCTGCCCATGGCAGAGGCGCTGGAACTAGATGGTCTTTAATGTCCCTTCCAACCCAAACCATTTCATGATTCTATGATTTCTGGGCTGAAAAGAGGCACTGGGTATCCAGCAGTTGTACTGCTGGCAGCTATCAGGACGTGGAGCAGCATTGGACACTGGATTTGTCTCAGTCTGTGAGAGTAAAGATGTGTGGGGATTTCTTGGGACAAACCAAAGAAAATCAGCTATAAAAATCAGAATATATGACAGGAGGGTGAAGCACTATTTCGGTATGGCAGAGCAAACGTGGCTTTCAGACCCAGCAGGATTCTACGCCAGCTGGCTTTGAGAGTGCAAAAGAAAGCATAGCCCAGCCTACTGAGAAGAGTAGCATTCGTACCAATTAAATTCTGACACTCACTAACCCTGTACGAGCTTATATAAATATTAATACTACTTCAGTGTGAAAATATCCAGTCTTTCCAAATCTAGATGCAGATGTGACAGTTTGGAGACAACTTCCAGAGGCAGAGTATTGCTGCTTTGCCAAGCTGTACTGACCTACATGCACTATTTCTAAACCTACTAGTGCACCCTGCCTTAACCACTGCAGCAAATACTATTTCAGTGGTGCCAGGGGTCTACCTCTGTTTAAATGGTGCCAGCAAAAGGCTAAGCAAGGTCTAAGCAGATTTTCCAGACACAGAAGCATAATTTTAGAGTTAACTAATTGATAACAATGTGCACAGGAATGAAATTTGCATGTTAGTTAAAGAATTTCTTAAGTAATCTACATACAACTGAAGAGAAGCCTACTGAGTTTGTTCAAAATATGTTAATGCTAAACAAAATAATGCAATGGTTTGGTTAAAATTGGTTTTTTCCAGAGTGCAGAAACATAATAAATCAATGCAGTAAATTACCCCTGTGCTGTGAAATTAACACCCATATACGTGAAATAAAAATAAGAATTTACAGCTCTGATCAATCCATTTTTTTCATTAACTCCATCTTCTGTTTTGTTTACCTTTTTCCACATGCCTCTCACCCCAGAGTAAGTGACTCAGCTTGGGCCGAATGTGGCACTCCTGGGAGCTGGTCAGCCCAGCTGCTCCGGTAGCCGCTCTGCCCTCCTCCCCATCTCACACCACCCACAAAGGAGCACAGCCCTGTGACCCTGTGCTCTGCCAAAGCAACCCTAAGCCCTCCCAAGCACAAAAGTCAAGCTATGAGGAAAAGCCCTCGCTCTCCCAGCAGCCACATCAGGGTTTAGGCTGACTCACAGCTGCTGAAGATGCTGAGCTCCAGGAATGCCTCCACTGCTGCTGCGTGTATACACAGCTGGGAAACAAATGCCCAGGGGAATGCCTTTCCTTGTAGTCATGTAACCCCTGAAATCACCTCAACTTTTTGAAAAACATGTTTCCTACACCCCCCTCAAAAAACTGCGCTTTGCAATATATTCCCCTTGCCCACTAAAAAGGAAAATCCCAGCTTGCTCTCTTGGACCTGCTACACTTAGGCTGCCGTGTCCACCAGTTTGCAGAACAAGGCTGCCTTGTTCTCCAGTGTGAATGATTTATGGTTTCACACATGCTCATGTGCTACATTATTCACTTAGTATTCGTACCTATGAATATCAGCTCATGAGATAAAAGTGAGTACCAAGGCGCAAACTGATGCTTGCTTGTATTTTAATAAAAATATCAAGGTGAGGAAAAAAAAAAAAAAAGCCTTCATGGGAGGTGGCCCACGCTGCCCTTCCAATCCTGACACGTGGTTGGGTTGCTCATGTTCCTGTCTTTTTTCCTGGAGCGCCCATATAAACCCCAAGCCCGAAGAGGAGGGCCCTTGCCCCCAGGTATTTGTGTCCCCGCAGCAGTGTCAGCCCCCAGTGAGAGCATGAGCTGCCCAGGGTGACTTCAGTGCCCAAATCTTGCTTTCAGTGGCTTTTTAGCAGCTCTTCATTCCTGCAGGGGCAACTCTTCATCTAAAACCCACAGAGCAAACTGCAGGCAATAATCCTGAAAGGACTGAAGCCTGCCTTCAAACAGAACCAAATGCACGCGATACATTTGCAGTCTGACTGCCTAAAATAGTCACCGTGAGCTGCGCCAGTCTATAGAAATGTAGGAAGTGGCAACTTGTCTATTAAGAGCTTTCTTCTATCTACAGACATGGTATACAAGGCGTAATGTTGCTTCTGCTATCTAGATAATCAATCAAGAGTGTAAGATTTGGCTGCAATTATGATCCTGAATTAGAACCAGGAACAAAACCTGGACTCCCTGTGTCCCTGCTTGATTAAACACGTAGTGGGTCCATGTGTCTCCAGAAACCTGCCTGACCTGCATGAGCTACAAGGCAGCTGGAAGCAGGCTCCAGAGGAAGGCAAACACAGTCACTGCTGACCTCCAAAGACAACTGAGAACATCCCTATGCTCCAGCAAACTCCACATCTCTTCTGCCGTTTCCCACTACAAGATGTAAAAAATGCAGGATGCTGCCTTGGTGTTGACTCTCAGCAGAGGATTACTCACAGGACTGAGATGTCAGTTTGCTGGAAGGGTTTAAACTTCCAAAGTGACACAGAAAATAAAAGATCCCCTTTCTCAAATGACTGTTCTCCCCCGACAGTGGGAGCATGCTCATTCAGCCCACGTATGCAGCAATCGCAGCATATTTGGGTTCACATTAAACCTTTTCATCTTGATTATACAGCATGCTGTCTCATTTAGGGCTGCTGTGCAAAGCTCTACGTGAGTTACTGCTGTGTTGAATCCCAGCAAGCGTATGCAGCTGGCATGGTACGAGCCTCTTCTGTGTGTGCACAAGTCTCCTGTACAAAACAACTGGAGTGTAAATTACTGTCTTAGAGAAACTAGTGCACTGCAGGGAGATAGCTGAAAGGAGCCTTGTCAGAGACCCCCAGGGGCACTCTCTAGGAAAATCCATTATGCTTTTATTTCTCGGACTTCAGCATCCCATCAGGAGAAAGCCTTCTGATGTCAAGGCCTGGCGCTCCCCTTTGGGAAAAGGGATCTCTGCACACATACACTCTGTCAGCCTCATCATTTTCAAAACAAACTCAAAGAGGCCACCTTGCCCAGTTCTCACTGCTCTGTGTTTGGCACTGAATTGGACAGAAGGGGATGATTTAGCCTCTCTATGATGAATCACTGCCAGTCACCAGCAAGGATGCTCACCGAGTGTAAGGGGGCCCCTCTGGGAGTTGCCTAAGCAGCAAAGCTACTCATCCTGAAGCCTTTAAGTTCTCAGACAGCCATTTCCACAGTGCAAATGAAGATTAAACACTGCCAGTGTTAACTGTGAGAATAAGATCTCACTGTTAGGGAAAAGTATCCTGCCTGCTCTCCAGAAGGACAAAGAGCCAATCCACAGAGTGTGCCACCAGGCTAGGGTGCTGCAGGGCCAGTGTACATGCCCAGCTCCAGTCCTTGTCACAGGCTCACCCTGGCAGATAAGCAGGGCTGTGCAGAATTGCTCTGCGGGAGGAGCCGATGGAAGGGAAGCACAAGCATTAAAACACTGTGAGTCCTAACTCTGCTACTTTGCCCAGATGGGATTTATGGGGTGGGGAGGGGGAGAAAGGATGCAGATGGAAGAGCATCTTCGGCCATTCTAAGTGTTAAAAATAAGTGAGATATGTGCCTTAGGGCTCAGCAGATTGAACACAGTGATTATACATTCTCCATAATTCTTCACTTGGCTTACGCCTGAGAAGATCCTGACCCTTTCTTATGCCACACATTGCAATAGGATTGCCCAACCAAATGTTGAAAACCTATTTAGTGAACATCATTTCCATATACAAAATTAAAAATGTTCTCTCTCACATCTATTACTTCTAGTCTTTTAGCTCTTTAGAAATTTGCAGCAGATATAAATAAACTTCAAAAAAAAATCAAAACCCCAGAACAAAATTAGGAGCATGAAAACAAGCAGGAGCACTGTGTGAATTCTCTGAGCTACCTTCATGAAGATCAGCATATTGCTCTGAAAGATCCCCTCAACTCTCCAACTCCAGATCATGCTGGAGGGTCCCCACAAGCCCAATGACTGAGCAAAGCTGGGTACATGCTGGAGTGAGGGACACCTGCTACCAAGCACAAGTAGGCACCCACCAGAGCATCCATGACCTCAGGCTACATCTCCTGGGGAAATTTCTTCATCAGCCTCATTCAGCAAAGGTACCGAGGGTACAGACATGTGCAGAGCTGCTCTGCATGGGTGCCATGCTCGACTGCCAGCTAACAAGAGTATTTTAACCTAAAACAATCACCATCTCTGCCACACAGCACCCACAGGCTACATCCCCAGCTGCTACAAATCAATGCAATCACATGGACTTTTTTTTAAAGGCCAGAGGGACTTCTAGGTCATCTAAACTGTCTTTTTGTATAAAGCAAGCTGTAGAATTAAATCCACCTACTTTAATGTGGAGCCTTATTATATGTGCTGGACAACCATCATGTCACTCACTTCAGTGGTGCTACACCAGCTTATGAAGAATGAAACAGTGCTCTGTAAGCTCCAACAGCTTGAACCTCCTTCCCAGCATTGCTCTGCAGACTCAGTGCAGCAAAGTCTCATCCCTGCAGGCGCAGGGAAGAGGCAACAGCCCACAGTGATTCAGTGACCCAGGACAGAGTGATTGCTGCAGCAGCACATCTGCAGTGCATCCTCTGGCAGTGTGTTCGTGCACCGATGCAAAGCAGAACGCTGCCGACACATACAAGATGCTTTGGTCACATCAGCAACCAGAAAAGACGAGTTTGGAAAGCAATGCAACACACCAGTGCACCCTGAAGGGGTGAAAGCTGATAAATATGTAAATTGCACTTTCCCACTGCCCTAAGGCAACAGGGTTTTGTTACCTGTTTTGGGATTGATTACGAAGAAGTTCTGGGGATTTCCACTTGTAATCCGGTAAGTCAGTTTTTCATTAGTGCTGGAGTCAGGGTCCTGGGCTTGGATCTGAATGACAGATACATCCTTTGGGGAGTTTTCCATGACGACTGGGTAATAGATAGGCTCAGAGGTGAGAGGGGCATTGTCATTCATGTCCTCCACTTCAATGTAGACTTCGATGGTAGTGTAGAGTGGGACAACACCATGATCAGTCGCATACACCGTCAACCAGTAGGATTTGGTAGTCTCCCTGTCAAGAATATCTGCTGTGTAGATAACTCCTGCAGAAAAACAACAAGCAGAGAATCTCAGGAATAAGGTCAATAAAACATGACATCTATTTTCATTTGGCTGTACTACAAAAATGTATTCAGGATATAACAAATGCTCCACCCATAGAAAAATTCAAGTTGTGCAACAAATGAAAACAGAAGTCTGAGCTCAGGAATTGTTTTGTGAACCAAGCTCAACGTCTCAATCCTTTGTCCCAAGAAATCGAATGGGAGGGAAGGTAAAAGGAGGGCTCTTATTAAATGTCCTAATGTCACAGCCATTTCTTTGCTGGAACTGCAGCTGGCAGAGTAGCAGAAGAAACACCATCATTTTCTGCTTTGTGATGCAAACTTGTATAAACCTTGGTAGGGAGGGATACAACCACTGACAATGAACTGCACAAAAAAGTGGCTTTTCTTTTTAAATTCCTGCCTGTGTCCTTGCTAAAGAGGAAATCCTAGGAGGCAATTTAAAATTAATCCATCCAAGTCCAGAAAATAGATGGTAAACTTAAAATTGAGCTCACTCATTGCACAATGCCAAAATCCTGGATAACAAGTAATCAAAAGCTCACACAGTAGCACTTAGACAACGACTATATTCTCTTTTATCACAGAGGAAGGAAAGGCTTAGCCACTTTACCTACTGGTGTAAGAAAACATCAGTTGGTTTTCCACGTGGTCCTGAGAAACACAAGAGAAAGTGTGTTTGTGTTTAACAGAGCCACAGAGAGGGATCCAAGCACCACCCCCGTGCCTAAACAGTCCTGCCATGAAGGAGTTCCACCCACCTCATTTCTGCCTGAAGTGCTTTAGAAATCCATACTCCTCCTGATATGAACACCTCGTTTGTATCTGGTTGGAACCAGATGACCTTTCAAGTCCCTTCTAAACCAAACCATTCTATGATAAAGCAGAAACTGTTTCTACCACTCTAAGACTTGCTTGTATTGGCATAGTCCAAACCTTCACTGGCCTAGGCACTGATCGTGAGTGCACAGAGGATGAAATACACCAGTACCACAAACAAAATCACACCGGCATCAAATAAGCAAATGCACTTCCTCATCACTTCTATGACACATATATCAATAACATTTTTCTCTCCTAATACAGCTGTTGGGTGGAGGGGCCGGGAGGAGACAAGAAACGAGATGAGCCTTGTGGTATGGAAGCAGCAACCAAGAGCGATTTATTCCGTGCCTTCTCTTTTATCGAGGGTAGTTTCAAAGGCTCCCGGCTTGCCATCTCAGTGGCTCAGGTTATAGCCTGAACAATACCTTGATCAGTGGCGTATACTGTGCCTGACTGGCAGAGGTCTTTGACAGACAGTCTAGTAATAGACTTAGACCAGCCTCTGTACTGTAACATACAGCACTATTAAATCTTGAGAGACACACTAATACAGTGGACATCAAGCTTAAGAAATACTCAAAGGACAGTTTACAAACCATCAAATCATGTCATTAATAGATGGAAAATGATGGAGAAATTGCACGGCAAAACAGGAACACAAGAAACCTGAATTTAGTCTCAGATGTGTTTGATGCTATTTAGAACAAAATTATCAGGTAATCATTGAGGAAAGAGGTGCTCTAAGCTCAGCACTAATAAAAGATATGCTTGTCTTTTTGGATTTTGTTTTTTTTTTAAGGATCCAACTGCACTGTTTCCATGACAGCTTGAAGTCTTAGAAAAGTTTTCAAGGTAGCACAGAACCCAATCACACAGTCACAGAGATGCCAGATGTATTTGCTCTTGTCTTATAAGATACTTTTTTTTTTTAATACTACAAATTTTTTTCACGTTTTGGATTGTTTTTGAATGCCTTTTAATGCTAGTTTGAACTGACAAGTATACTCCTAACATTTCGTCAGCCATATAAGAGAGGAAGGGGAAAGGAGCAGCACTGATTCCGGTCATGTACAGGCTTAGGGTCTTTTTGTAGTAACCTCAGATCCATGTCCTTCTGGCTCAGATGTATCATTCACCCATCTGTAGGTGAGCAGGGCAGAACTGGAGGACAAAGGCAGAACATATTCTAAATATTCTTGCTGGCAGCAGCCTGTGCTATGTAATGGGTTTCTGAAGAAACACAGGTGAAATATATGGTGAACTGTGATGAAAAAAGACTACAAGTCCAGAAGAGAAATTACACTGGAGGGATGAGAAGAGCCCATAACAACCCACAGAAATAAATAAATAAAATAAATCCACATCGGAAAGGACAAGAAAAAAAAGATGAATATTAGTGATCCTAGAGAGGATGATTTATTCAGAAGACAAGAAGAATTATTTTAGATCTTTAAACAAAATTCGAAGTAAGTAGGGTTCTCCCCCAGTGAGAACACAGGTTTGAGCAGATTAACATGTGTTTATGAAGCTGAATTTCACCAATACTGAGGTGATAATAAATCTATCTTCTGAGTCATTCCTTCATTTTATAACTCCTGGCAACAGTTACTTTTCATTTCTGTATTTCAGAAGGAAAGGATCATTGAACAAGCATTAGCTACTGCCAACAGGTCTGCTACACTCGTTCTTACTTTTACTTTTGATTGATTTAAAGGTCCCAGATAAAATTAATTCCTTTTCCTCAATAAGTCTTGTCATTTTACCTGTCAACATGACACAGCAGCTTGATAAATAAGAAAGCTTTTGTTCACTTTCAGGTTTTCCACATGGAAATCCTTCCATCACCCTGGGAACACCTTCCACCATGCTCCTGGAATGTTCTGCACAAAATGCCTCCTTGCTGTACACCCACATATGAGTATAAAGGTAGTTAACACAAGAATATACAAGCTGCCCAAATATTTAATGGATCTCTCCACACAGGTATGGATGACATCCTTCCTGAGGGATGTCAAATACCTTCTTCATGAGGTGTTAACCCCTGAGGCTAATGATGACACTTGGTCATCAACACTGCTTCCTCATCACTATGGCATGAAGGCAAAGAGGCTGACAGAGCTCACATCACGAGCTGCAAAATCTCCCCTGGGCAGTCCACAGACAGGCTCTCACTCACTTTAGCTGAGAGAAACAAGGGGGATATCCTTGGATAAATCACAATAAATTCAGAAAAAAACATCACTTACTTCAGAGCTCATAGATACTAACAGATACTACAGAAAGACAGAATTTGATTTTCAGGACCAGGAGAGCAGAAGGGAGGAGAGGCCTTTGGGAGCAGGTCTAAAGGCTTTTCTTGAACAGATTTTGTGGTGCACTCTTTCCAGCTGCTTGCTAATTAAAAGAGAACTGTGAACAAAGTAATGACGCCTGAACTAAACAAATCAAGAAGAAACGGCAGCAGAAATCATGAAAATTTCAAAGGGACTAAAAACCAAAAAGTTCCAAGCTTTTGCAGACATTTCTGAACAAGACAGATAAAACAGATGTTCTCATCCACTGGGATGCTACACCATGGAGGCATTACTGTGTTTTCACATGAGACTGCTGAAATCCAAGCACTCATCTGTGAGCCAGCTCTTTATGTTGCCCTCAGCTGGATTTTGCAGTATTCCTGAAGACCTGGAGCCAGCACTACCTGAGGCCCAGGGCAGCCTCAGAAATAAAGCCAGCCAACAATCCAAAAAAGCAGTGCCACCGATGTGCTTGCCACTGCATTCCTCCAAGTACATATGCCCCATGCAATTTGCCAAACACCACATGCAATACGAACACTGTAAGTGAAAAATAACAACAGAGTGCATTAGTTGCTGATTAAAATCCTCAGCACACTTATATGTAAATTAAGTGCAGCCCTTGGGCTTGGCAATGTGCCAGCAATGCGAAGGTTGTGTGCTTGTTTCTCTTTAAGGCTTGTTTTCCCTCTTTCCCTGAGAAAATAATGGGATAATGATTTCTGTATGGCTCCTGCAATTGGACACAATGAGACACAGCATTACGAAGGATGAAGGTTAAAAAAAAAAAAAAAAAAAAAAAAAATTAAAGTAGATAAAGAATCAGCAAACTGATTTCCCTCTTTCCCACTGATTTGCTGTACATCTGTTGCCAGACCACTTCAAATGATGTGATCCACCCAAGAAATATCTGAAAGTCATGTATTTACTATCATGATGAGAAACCTGAGAGGCTCTTAAAACAAAAAGGGATTAGAGAAAAGCATTATTTCTTTCATCACCTCTTTTTTGTTTGTTTACTTTACATATTTGACAGTACTGTGTATATAGGTAGTGTGATGGACGGACCTGCCACAGCTCTTTAAGAGAATGTTTACAGGAGCTGTCAGCCTGGCTGTTTACATAGGTGCCCATCGCCATGGATATCTGCTACACACATACGTTCCTCCTAAAAGCCAGATCATCCTTCATGAATACCCTCAATAGCACAAACATTGAAAGGAGTTCAGTTCTGTTTAGTTTTTACAAGGCAAGATTAAAAGACAACTTGGTGGTCTGTAAGAAGCTGTGCATGGAAAAGTCAGAAGAGAGTAACAAAGCTCTTTAATCTAGCTGAGAAAAGCAAACTGAGGTCTGATGGCTGGAAGTCAACGGCAGAAAAAGGAGAGTGCAAATATTCAACAAGGAGGATATCTGGCAGGAGCAACTGCTTGTCAGGGACAGGCCAGAATCTCCCATCATTTGGCACCTTGGTACTGAGAGAAGACAATAGAACCTATTCTTCTACCCAAGTTATTGGCTTAGCTGCAGAAACTAATGTAGAATGTGATTTTGCTGAGTGACTCAGTAGCCCGTGTTATAAAAGCTGGCAGTAGAAGTAGCCATACCCTCAGCAAACGATGAACAAGATACAAGGAAAGAAGACTGACTAGGAAGTATCTGCTACTCTTCCAAAAACTATCACACAGAAATACTACAGAAAATACTCAGTTCTCTCTTTTTCAAAATACTGCAGTGGTTTTTCAGGGGGACATATTGCATCAGCTCAGTTATCAATTAAGAGCCTCAGTGACAAAAGATGTTGCTTGTTCTCCTCAACCCTTTTCAGGAGTATGAGCTAATTGCACAAATGTGCATCTCAGACTGGGAAATCAGGAGAGGTTAGATAAAGTGAATGGCTCATTTATTTCCAGAGCCTGGCCCAGGAGTGGCCATTGAGGTGGGCAGGAGGAGTGCGAGGTAGCAAAGGCAGAACATGCCCTCATCACAAGCTACAGCACAGGATGGAAGTGACACTACAGTAACACACTCCCAGATACTCGCAGCTGCCAGAGTGCAACATGCCCATTCCCACCCAAAGCCAGTTCCTTGCTAGTGCAAATGCAAGGTTTAGTGGTTAAAACCACTATAAAAGTATATAACCTCCAGGGTGACTGAAGGACTAAGGGTAGTACACACACCCACCTGACTCCAGACCCCAGGACACCTGCAAACTCAGTATGTCCAAGGGCCATATCAGTTTCTGCCACGAATGCTAGAAAAACACATTTTCAGAGCCCCCATCTGCCTCTCCCTCCTCCAGCTTCCAAACAAAGGGGCTCAGTGCAAACTGGCTACAAAGCAGAAGCTGGTTTTTCCCCAAATTAAAATGACAGAAATGAGACCATCAGGAATGCCGACTAACAGTGAAGTACCCAGGGCTGTTACATCCCTCAAAGGAAGAAACAGAAAAATCACTGATTCCAAAATGCTACTAATTATTCATGATCCTTTATCAAAGACTCTGTGAGTCTCCTGGCAGTAAACACAACACCTTAGTTGTCACTGAGCTGTCAGCCAAAGGTCCTCGTTTACATTGCCTTGCTGGGAAAAAAGCCATAAATAAAAGTAGCTTGAGAAGAAAACAGTTGAAAAATGAGTTTTTAATTTTTTTTCCTGTCTAAAATACAGAGGAGGAAGAAAGAACTTAGGTACCTCATCCAGCTGCCCCAAGATGAAGGCTTTACATCTGCCTACCCGTGCTCCCACCCACAAGATCTGGCTGGATCCTTCCCCCACACATCAGCGCACAGGGGAGCCATGGAAAGATTTTTGTGAGTGTAAATGCAAATGTCAGAGCTAATTCAGACTCCTTGCATTGAACAGAGATGTGATTCTTGAAGTACACTTAGTGGAGAGCTACTGTAGGCAGGAAAAGTTTAAAAAATATTGCAAGCCCATTACTCATTAAACCAGTGAATGTAAAATCAGCCAAAATGTCATGATTTGTAGACAGGAATTTCACACCCAATTAAGGAAGAATATTTATGATTTCAAGAAAACTAAACCTTTTTTTTTATATTATTTAAGTCCTTCACATAGAACAGTCTTGTGTGCATGAAAGCAGAGTGCATACATCTTCTGGGATATATTTCATTCATTATTTCCATTAAACGGTAAATTGTAAATATAACCCAAAGGATTAAACAGTTTTAGCGTAAGGAAGACATGAACCTGAGCACCAATGCCAGACCGATTCAGCACACTGGGGCCACTGAAGCCAGTGGGAATCTGAATAAACCATGGATTATATTCACCCCTTTTTAAAGTCTTCTCAAGCCATAAACAACCAGGGCCAGTTCTGAATGCGGGCAGTGGTATCACATCAGCCACAAACTCAACCAGAGCATGAAGGAGACCTATCGCTCATCCCCCCCACTGCTCACAGCCAGCAGCTTTGAAAATCTGCCTCCTTACTCTGGTGATTAAATGCTATTTCAATGCCTTCATTTAAGGCCCCCCATCGTGCAAAGTGTGCCCTCCTGCTTTTATTTTATTGCACAAATTTTGTAGGCTTTACTGCATATTAAAACACAAACTCAATTCCTATTGATGCAAGAAGAAAAATCTCCACTGACTTAAATGGAGATTAGATCATGCCCAGGAACAAGTCCAAAAGCAATATTAACTTTGTGAGGCTATACACACCTACAACTTCCTAATATTCTTATGTCTGGTTCAAACACAAAACATATATAATAAACCACTCTTGTCAGACAATGAAAGACAGGTTACGTTCCTGTCTAGGGCTTAACTTCTGATTTTCTCTTTTTTACTGATGTTTCAGATGTACAAATTTATTGCTACCTCAAAGTGCAGTTTCTGTGGTGAATATCACACCTGAGTTCCAAAAGCAGTAAAAGAGAATTAGAAAGCCAATCCTCAGCAATGCTATTTCCAACAACACCGAATAAGTCTGCAAATAAACCTTTTATCGTGATATTACACACAATATCATGACCATCACAATCAGCCAGAATCGTGGCAAGGACATTCAACATGTTAATAAATGCAATATATCTGCATGCAATAGATAAGTAGGTAAATAATGTGCAGGTTTACAACTCTGGCTGGACACAACATGACACCACGTATTTCACAGGGAAGTTCTGCTCACAGAGAAAATCACCACCAGGCAGTGGTTCAGATCAAATGTGGCCAATTGGGTTGAAATCCAGCTCAGGTACCTATGGAAACTCCCAACTTTTAACAGCTGAAACCAGAGGTCTTTTCCAATCTTAATGATTCTGTGATTCCTCTGAGGTGTTGGGCCAGCCAACAGCCCAGACAAAGTCAGGGATACTCGTGTGACTTAAATGCAAAGTGCAGCTGAGGTTGTGTTCTGTCAGGGCCATTAAATCAGGTACAGCCCATCAACACAGCTTACACTGGCATGACCTCGACACCAGGCTAGGGAGGGTTTCCTGCCTGAGCAGGAATCCTGGCCAGCCCTGCCTCAGGCTGCAAAACACAGAAGTGACCTAATTTACTACAGGTAGAGGGGAAGTTCAACAAACTAAAGGCAATAGTCAAGTTCAGGTCTGGCCACTGCCCTCTCAAACAAAAATAATTATTTTAAAATGTATTTTAATTTTAAAATAATCACATATGAATTAATTAATATTTATGAATGCATTAGTATTTATACCATATGTATATATATAGCAATGATGTGATTCCAAGGGTGAATGTTGCATACTGAATTGGCAGTGCCACCCACCATAAGGACTGAGTTTTCCCTGGAGTCAGATCACATCTCCCCAGGTGTCCCAAGGCTGACACCAGGTTTTGGGGACTGCTGCCACAAGGGCAAACTTCCCAGTGAAGCAGCATTTTAATGGTACTGAAATGAGGTACATCTCAGATTAGGTGCTTGACCTTTCAGGCTATTTATATCTTGAGTTTTGAGGAGAGTTTCTTCCTTCTTTACCTTGAAATGACTTAAATTCAATGCTGGGTTCCTTTGTTTGCTTTATTTGAGGCCAGGGGGGAAGGCTTACAACTTCACATCAAAATGAGCTATCACTTAAATATGACATCTTCAAGGTCACTTACACATCAATTTCAGAGCAATTTTCCAAACACATCATCAAGACACTGAACCAAAGGCTTAGTCAAATAAATTCTCTATCTTCTTCCACTTATGAATTAAATGAAATAAGATGTGCCAACATTTTTACCTGACTAGGCTTTATTACCATTTTTGTGTCTTCCATCACTTCCCTCTACTTATTTAAAGAAAGATCCATATTCATCTTGCTTTAATATCTTTTGCTTGGGGAAAAAAAAATCTTCTATGGATAAACAGAAATTACAGAATGGTCAACTCTGGAAGAAACAAACTGCCTTCAAAAGCACAAATATGGGAAAGAAACCTCTCATTTATGAATAATCTCTCTCAAAGCTTAACACACTCCATCACTGCCAGACAGTGCAATAAAACTCAGCAGTAAAACCAGGCTGAGAGGAGTCATGAAGCTGCACTGAAGACTGAATACATTCCATTTCCTACTTGCTCCAACTGCTTGAGAACAATGGGGCAAACCATGATGCTAGTCTGACAAAAGGGGTTTGCTGCCACTTTGCATGGCTTGAGCCATATGGTTCAACTTTTAGGAATCTGGGCTACCACTGGCATTCCTTCAGTGGTGGTAGATCCACCCTTCTCTTTGGTATCAGAGGCACAGCAGAACACAATGCTTATGTACTGAGTGAACTTTGTGCTATTCCCTGGATATGCACAGGCTCAACTTTTTATCCAAAGGGGGAAGAAAAATGAAAAGTGCCATTTTGTGACTGTGGCAGGTATCATGTAAAATTCAGATACCTCAAACTTCCACAAAATCTTGCAGGAAGATTCTACTGTGGGAATAGACTCTAATGGAACTCAGAAGGACAACAGTTGATAGTGTAATTTCACTCTACTGAGTATGCTTTTTTCTTTTCTTTTAAAGCACTTTTGAGTACTGCATTTCTAGCCACACATGAATTACAAACCGGGAAATCTCTTCATTATTATAGCCTCTCTGTATGTATTTTTCCCCCTAGCTCTGTTTCTCCCTACAGCAAATGACAAGTTCTGCATTATTTTCTGAGCACTTCGGGGATTTCAAAACTCTTGCACACCTTGTGCCCACCTCCACAGCCTTCCCAACCAAACCAAATGTGGGGATGGTACCAGCAGAAATCCTCACATTGCTGGCACCAAGGATGAAAGCTGTTAACTCTCAATAATAATCTGTTTGAATGGAGGCATTTTTTTCTCAAAGGGTCTGGCTAATGCCCAGAGTAACCCAGATTTTTCACACATCCTCCTTAGTAGATTAATAAAAAGATCAAAGTCCGACCCATGTGTCCTCTGCCTGGAGGATGGGGAAGCTATTTTAAAAAGAAGAGTTTGCTCCTGGTTATTTTAGAAATAAGATCATAAGTGCAGCAAAGCTGAAGCAGAAAGAAAAAATGGAGAAAAAAGGCAAAGGATGCTCAAAGGAATTCTGATAAAAGTCCTGGCAAGGGACTTCTGTGCAGGGTCCTCTTCCTTTACACAAAGATCTGCAACTTTTGTACTCCCTACATCATAAAACATTGCTCTGGGAGCCCTTCTGCAAAATTCGTGCCAATCTGCTTCAGATGTTTTGTACCAGTGGTGATGGAGGTGGAGGGAAGCAGAAGCAGCTCTACAGGGCAGCCTGGCTGCTGGGGAAGGCTGCCCTGGAGAGCAAGTGATCCTGCATACTGAGCAGTACTGGCCCAGGATGGGTGGCCAGAGCAGACCAGGAAGTATTGGGAATATTCCAGCTAGTCTTTCCCTTTTCAGTTATACGCATTATACTGAAAACAGAGTGTGTATATTTTACTGGAAAAAGAGTCACCTTCCCACTCACTCCCCCGCTATGTCCTTCTTGCTTGTTTCTTTTGGCCCACAGCAAATGAGCAACCCTTTGAAAAATTTAGTAACATTACCCTGGAATCTGCCTTTATCTCTCTATCCAAACATTAACCCAGAGAAGCAGTCAAAAAGAAGAGGAAGAGTACCTCTGAAACAGGTTAACAGCCACGCTGCCCCTGAACATGAACACTGCAGGAAAGAGCAGTGTGATGCACAAAGCCAGCACAGGAGCATCATTTAACCTGTCCATGTTTCCTCTTCTCAGACGTACCATGCATGACTCTGGAGTACGTTTCACAAAGCATGTCAAAAACTTGGAGAAAATTAACAAAGAAAGACTCCAAAAACAGTCTGAGGAGCAGAGACAATGATTTACAGTAAGGGAGTTTAAGATTTCAATCTGCAAAGCTTATTAAAAAGAAGATGAAGAGGCAACTTGATTAGAAAAATCCATGTAAGGTTCATGGGGAAAAAATACTGGGAAGCAAAGGGCTCTTTAATCTAACAAAATAAGGTGGAGCAACAGCTAATGATTGGAAACTGAAGCCAGAAAAAATAAAATTAGCAATCAGCTTGATACCCTTTATTATTTTTTTTTTTAAGCAGGTGATTAATTCCTGGAATAATCTCAGACATCTGCAAATGAGAGCTACAAACTGTTGAGGGAGAAACATTTCATGGCAAATGTATGCTATGCTTTGGTTAGAGAAGGATCATTTAGTAAAGACATACGAAAGTGATATAATAGACAGCTATAAAAGGGACGAGATCAAATTATCTGGTTTTTTCTGGTTTTAAGCACTACAGATCTGTGAACACTGTCCAGCTGTTTTCTCCAAGGAGTTTGGAAAGAGGAGGTTCACTAGGTGATGCTGGGCTGCTGTAGCGCTCCCAACACGCCCAGCTCCACCCCCATGGTCATTTTATGTTGTCCCAACAGCCTCACTGCCAGTGGGGAGAAAGCACATCTAATGGAAAAAAGAAGCTCCCAGTGTCTTCTTGGTTCATGTATGAGAGGGCATGCAAGAAACTGAAGACCTGTCCTAGAGATGTGCATCAGAAGCAGCACAAGTACTGCATGTGACCACTGGTGAGCCTGAAGCAATGCCCACTGCTCCTACCTGGGCAGAGCACCAGGTGGGAGGCACTGCAGGGGTGGCAGACAGTGTACAGCCTGGTCTCAGACTATAAGATGCTCTCAGACAGGCAACTTTGGGGCTTTGTAACAACAATCAATTGTCCTTTTGTTTCTTTTACAAGTGAAATTTCCAGTGAGTAAAGGCAGTATATACTTCATCAACATTGTAGCAGGACATTTCTGTTTTGCAAAGAAGACACTTTGCATTTCACCGTGAAATGCAGACTGGATGCACTGGTACCTTAAGTTTTATCTAGACCCATTTGCAGGACTTTTCTCAGGTCCATAAAAGAGGAGTTTTACCTCTGTATCACATTTGTTTTGTGTACGAGGGGCCAAGGTAATCCACAGTAAGCATGTCAAAAAAAAGGTGACTTGTTTTCAATCAGTACTACTGCTTTAAATTGCCCAGAAGCAAAGCACTTCATTTCGTCTTAAGTATGCTTTTAGGTCTACTCTATCCTCTCTTCTCTAGAGAGGCTGAAGAAGAGACTCACCACCTTTCATCCTTCTCATCCAAAGGGTGTAAAAACACCTCAAGCTGCTGCTTCTGCCCTGAGCAGAAGTTTCAGTGACTGCAGCAGAAAAAAATTCAAGAGGGTTGCCTGAAGGCCAAAGTTTTGTTCAGAACCCCTGTCGATATTGAGAAGATTAGGAACATTTATTGTGTTTGCTTCAGAAAGGACAGGAGTTCTGCTTCCCTTGTTGAACATACACAAGACTGTCTCTGGTAGCTCTTCTAAGAACAGCAATGGTTCTAACACCCCCAACCTATTTCACTATTGGGGAATTAACCTCCACAAAGCAGCCCCCATAAGACACCTTTTGCATAGATGCTGAACCTCTGCAGGGAAACCACACCAGCATCATGTTTTCACTCACACTGTCATTCTGGATTTGACCAAGTAGGGCCACAATCCCCTGTGGATGGCTGGTAACTGACAGCTGAAAAGCTGATACCCACCAATTCGTACCAAAACCTCCTATACTTAAAAGTTTGGGGTTTTGTTTTTGAATTTCTTTAATGCTCTTATTTTGTGTGAAGATGGAATGATTTTCCCTCAACTCTCTTGAAGCTCCTTCTCTGTTTTCCCAACAACTACCCCACCAGCATACACCTTTCACTAAAAACTCTCATCAGTCTTAAACGACTTCTCACAATTAAGCGGACTCTGCTTGGTTTGGAACAAATATCCAAAAAAATTGCTAAGTGCAACCCCAGATGCTTCTAAGCATCTTTCTAATAGTAAAGTCTCATAGGCAGCTACAAGTTTTGCATGGAAGGCACCTCACCTACAGCCCTGTGACTGTAAAAAGTGAAATAACTAGGATTCATTTCCATGTTGGATTTTTTCCAAATCCCCTTGAGCAACCTCGTGGTACCTCCACAGGAAAAACTGCACATGATCACTGAGATAGTTAGAAGTTTAATTTTCTACCTTTCACACAGGAAACGGAGCTGGGGTTATAATGTCAAACCTAGCGCAGATCCTGCACAAGCAGACCATAATTACACCTCTGTTTCACTCTACATACTCTGTGTGATAATAAATCCAAGGCTCAAAGACTGTATGGGAATATGCTGGAGTATACTGGTGGAAAGCACCAGTGTTTTCAGTCTTGGGGAAGCACTAGTCCTATATTTATCTTCAAAAATCTTCCAGAGGTAGGATATTCTTCTTCGGACAAGGAAACAGAAGGGAGAAGAAACCTGAGATACACGAGGGACTGTGCAAATGAGAGCACTACAATAAAAGCCTTGACTCAGACAACTCTATCGTGATTACCGGGAACAGTGCCAGTGACTCTGTGGGTGCTTCCTTTTGGCTTTGAAGAGAGAGAAGCAAATAAATGTGTGCTCTGGCTGCTGCACTCCAAAGTGTAACCTTTCATGTAAGACATAAAGGACAGCCCTTATCCCACTAGAGTCTTCCAAAGCCATGGCACTCTCCACCACTTTTGCCTGTTCACAGTTCCAGGAGATGTTATGGCTCTACTTACATCACTGGGAAGCAAAGTGGGCAGCCTGGCACTAAAGGGGTGCTGAGACTTCAGCATCCAGCCAGATGTTCCCTCGCTATTCAGAGCAAGGCTCAGATGCAATCTGTAGGAGTAAGTATTGCCTTCCCCAGCTGGTGTATATGTACATGCATATAAACTGCAGCAGCTCAATTTTAAAGTGTTTTATGATGAGGCAAACTAAGCTCCCTAAAGAGGCAGGGAAAGTGAGTGTCCTGATAAAGTAAATAATGAAATGTTGCAGTACCAATATACGCTGTGTGATCCCTTGGGGGAAACCACAGGCATGAGCCCTAATGCAAAAAGACACAGAAAATAAGGGCTTTGCTGTAGACACAACACTTATGTGCTCATTATGCACCACAGAAACTTCAATCACTTTATCACACTTAATCATCATGATGAAATGTTGTACAGACGTACAGACAGGTATGATATGTATAAAAACACATGTACATACACACTCACAGACATATATTCCAAAAGAAAGAGGGGAAAAAGGAAAGGTGATTTATTTTATTTTCTGGAAATGGGCAGACATAAATGCATAGTATGCTTTCTCTGCATGGATTGTTCTTGCAAATCTATCACTGTATGCAGTTAAATCTGTCATGGTGAGCTTTCATAAACAGCATTTGAATCTGCATTTGTTAATATTTCAGCTTTTAAAAATATATTTGTATTTTATGCTTTAAGTTTTTAAACCCTCAGTAATACCAGTGTGGGCTTTGCCTAGGGCTAATCAATAGGCTGCACTTATGAAAAGTCTATTTGCCTATTTATACACAATTTTGAAATGGAGATTATATTTTCACTGTTTGAAATGCATCAGTTTGAGCAAATCATAAAATGGAATGTAATTATTTATTTATAATGCAACTTTGCTGACTGAGAAAGCAATAAACCCTATCAAACAAAACCCGGGAAATTATCCCTGATGCAAGAGCAGAAGCATGGCTCCCTCTAATTGAGTTTCCTTTGCTCTTATCTTCTCAAGATCCCTTAGATTGTTTTCCAAATTTCATTTCCATTTCTTCCATTAAATGCTTCTAACCCATGACCTCCATTTACTGCCATCCATTTATCTTTCATTCTTAATTGAGACGCAACATGTCCACTTGTCCAGCGCTGAGCACTAAAACTCTGACAGCAGTCTTGATAGGTACTGGCTTCGCCAGGGAAGTTTTCTTGGGAAAGTGCAGTTCAAAACTTGATTCTTGAACAGGTAAGTCTGTTCCATTAAACTTGAGTTTACCTCATAAACATACTGTGGTGAGGACCAAAACCCCAATAACAAATAATAATATCTTTGGTTTTATTTGCTTTTACTGCTGCAGGACAGAATTGTATTTGTCTTGACCCTGAGAGGGTACAGGGTGACAGGGCCAGTGGGAAGAAAACATATAAGGCAGCTTTCAGCAGTCAGTCAGTTTTTACTTTAAAACAGTTTTAAATGTGATAGTTTGCAATCAAACTCTCTCCCTCAAGACCCTGTGTACAGGAATTTTTGAAGGATAGCATTCTTTAGAAAATAGTTAGACTTTATACAGCATCACTTCAGGAGCTCTTGACAAACATTAATAAACTACCAGCAGCCAGGTGCTCCCGCACCTATTCAATGGAGATATAAGCCCAGCATCAGTCAGAAATATAACAGAAGAGAAAGAGTAAAGCTCCAGCTACCAAGCAATCATCATAATCTCACAGAGCACTGCTAAGCTAAAGCAGGAGAGAACCAAACAGCCATACCTCAGCCCCTTGGAGCAGTAAAGTAAAATTAATACAGCACCCCAGGCTACTATTAAATTGTAAAATGCATGAAAGCATACTGTGGTCAGGCATTCAACCTCTCAAAATAAACAGATGAATCACTTTATACTTATTCTAAACGATTAAATGCTTGCACCAGTGATACTAAGTAAAACGCAAATTCGCTGGGATCCTGAAGGTGAACAAGAGGAAAATTTGTCACTCAAAACCATCATACCAGGGACTAGGCTGGAAAGCTCCAAAGTCCAAATGCCTGAGTGGAGTGCATGCCTACTTCATACTCCAGAGGTGCGAACTGCAAATGGTGCTGACATACACAGATGTCTTTAATTCCAGGTCAAGGCTTGGTACTGATAGACTGATAGTGGTGCCAGTCAGGCCAGGAGCAGGCTAACTGGGCAGCACTGGGCTGGCTGTGCCTGAAGGCTTTCCAGCAGCAGCACAGCCATGCTGCTGAGGGAGTGAGTGCCAAGCATCTCCCCAAACACTCCTAGGGTCAGTCCAAAGTTGAAAAAGGTATCTAATGAGGTTGCAGCATCTCAAGAAATGTCGAGAGGCAGTCAGGGGCAAGAAATATGGGCTGCTCTGTCTTACTTTTTGAAAGAAGGTGACAGGCAAACCTGCTCTTCCTGGTTTTACAGTAGAGTCTCCCCAAACAGAACCGAAGGGTATTTTGCTATGTACAGGTGCCATTCCCACACAGAACAACAATCAGATATTTGTGGCTCCCAGCTGAGCAGAATATTAAACCTTATATTACAGCCATTTATAAACTACACAGTATGCTGGAATTACTCCTGCTGTCTCCTTGTATCTGGATGTGTGATGACCACAATGAATCCCACCTCAAGACTATGTCACCCACTGCCTGTACGCCCAAAGTGACTCTCAAAAGCTTATGTCTGAGCAGCTGCTGTCACAGGAACAAGTTGGCTGACAGATCTCCGTTTACTGGGACTGTGACCATGCCACTGAAAGGCAGCACAGACTTTCCCTTAATCTCAGTTTCTAATGCCAAGAGGAGCTGTGCTATCAAGCCTTCTGATCCTGAACGCTGCCAGAGAAGATCCTGGGAAGACACAAAAGTATTACTCTGGCTGGTCAATAAGTTTTAAGCAATGCACAGAGGCATGCAAGCCGAGGTCTGAAGGAATGTTCCTTGCAAGAGACTTGAAGGCACAATCTGGAAGTAAAGCAGAGGCTGAGAATGAGGAGAGACTGTGGATGTTTGTTGCAGAAGGCACCACTTTGAGGACAAAATGAGAGTGGAAGCAGCAATGGCATTGCAACGACATTGGCATTCCCAGCATGAGCGTGCCTCTGCTTGCTCACTACCAAACAAGCATCTGGTGCCACCTAATTAAAACACCAGCTCCAGGACGTGACATACAGCACCATGAATCAAATGAAACATCTGCTAATTCTTACAACAGCCAGACAAAACAAGCCTAAAAAAGGCAAAACAAACACGCACACACATTACTAACTTTGGCACTGACATCCCGACTGAACATAAGAACTGTATAAAATTCCCACATTATTAACCAGTGCATCTTCAGTTTAACTGATTGACTGTGCAAATTTACTACAACACATGTTCAGCTGTTCAATGGGCAAAACTGGATCAAGTTTTACGGAAGTGGGCAAACATGCCTCACTGCACAGCATTGCTCTGTGGAGGGGAAGCCTCTCTTGAGCTCGCGCAGTCTAATGGTGCAGTCTATTAACTCAGGTGATTAAAGGACTGGGGACTGCAGAAATCTCAATACATGCATGGCCTATTATAGCACAATGCAGGGAGTGTTTTCCCCAGTGACAAACAGATGCTTTGTTTTTATTTCTGCTATAAATAATTCCAGGGGTTTTTAATAGGTATACATAATCAGGCATTTACATGGTTTCCAGCAGAGAAGCAATATTAAGCTACTACGTTACAGCCATTCATAAACTGAATACAATGCTGAAATTACTTTTTATTGTCATTATTATCCAACAATCTCTACAATATGTATTGTTACCACAGCAGTAAAATGATTAGATTCTGAGAATTGCTGGAAGTCTGTAAGTAACACCATGGAGGTGAACCCTTAGCAAAATCAAGTATTTAAGAAGAAATTCAGATGGTCTCATTTTCTGAACACCATGGGCTCCTGAAAACAGAGCAGGGACACACTTCATGGACTCAGTTCTGTCATCTTTTACACCATTTTATACACCAGCAATACTTCATGTACACGCTTTAATGCTACCAGTGAGTGTAACCTACACGTGTGATGACATTTCTTGAAGTGCTCCACCTCAATACTATAACAAATCTCATTAGCAATGTTTTTTATCTTTGCCTTCCCTCTTGCACAAACTACTTGTCCATCTTGCTTGGAACTTACCTTTTTTCCTAATTCTCTACTGTAAGACTTTGCAAGCAGAGGCTGTGTTTAACCTGAATGAACCCTCTAGAATATAACCTCACCTCTGTGCCTGGTTACTGATTTTCAAACAGCATTTTGTATGACCAAAGTAATCAGAAACCAAGTGAAAGGACAAAAGACATCTACATCGACTCCAGAGAACACTGGGCCAACCTGGCAATAAGGGTGGAGATACATGAATGCATCTGGAAGTGCTGCAGAAGGAAAATCCTACAGTAACCCTTAATGACCTATTTATTCCCAGTCAAAGAGAAAGAGTCTGGGTTTACTGCCTCCCCCACACCTCCATGATGAAAGAAATAGGAATTTCATGAAGGGATAATACACAAGCTGATTGCAGCAACTTGCAAATGAACTAGCAGGGGGTGTCTGGGAATAGACAGCAATTTTCATTCCAATCGGAATGGAAATTTCTATGTTAAAGGGTATTACTTCTGATCAGCTAGCATGGAGGGGGAAGCTGGTGCAGTAAGAAATATGAAATTTCTAAGTGATTGGGACCGGGAAGAGAGAAGGAAAGCAACTGAGGCTGCAGCCTTGCTAAATGCTAAGATGAGGGGGATATGGAGAAGATGCAGCTGCCAAGGCAGTCGCTGAACAACACACTTCAGAGATAAGAGACACCAGCCATTCTTCGAAGTAATTGTAGCTGCCAAGAGCTATTGAGAAAAGAGTGAATTGAAGGGGATAGAGGGGTCAACTGCAGTGAATATGAAAGCAAGTCAAGGCCAAGGACAAGCATGATGCTTTGGGATTTGGCCAGGAGGTGATAATTTGTGGGTTTAGTCAACTGTAATCTCAGTGGAGTAGAGAGGGCAAAAACTCTGAAAGAGAGAGTTGGCAGTGGGAAGATGAAGGCGGCCAGAATACAGAGGAGGAATAAGGAGCTTGAGTAGGAGAGAAAAGGCGAAGGGGCGCCTGGCAGTAGCAGATATGCTTGGAGAATTGTGGGGTTTTCCCTGTGCAGGGACACAAGGGCGGAACTGAAAGCTGAAGGGATGCCAAGGAAAGAAAATAGGGTTAAGTGAGGTGGCACGAAGAACAACGAATAAAGGTCACTAGGGATTGAAGGAGGAGCAAGTCAAGAGCATGAAGAATGAGGTTTGTCCATCATGGGTCTCACATGAAAGAGCTAAAAAAAGGGATTTCCATCCCAAAGCACTAGCAGTCGCTGCACCTTGGCCATGAGGAAGCGCTGTGCCCTGCCACTGCATCCCCCTCAGTTGGCCCTCTGAGGCTCATGTGTGCCTGCAGTTTGGGAAAAGGGGTATCAGAACCTCTCAAAGAGAAACGGCATCCTTTCACCTCTTCTGTTTCAAAATATAAACTGGATTTATATAGCACTAGGTTAAATGAGGTACAGTATATGCTTATCTCCCTATCCCTTCAAGTTTAAGCTCTGTCAGGTTATAAGAAGCAATGACTTAGATTTGCTTTCATCTTCACTTGCTACACTCATAGAGGCGTAACACGTGCCAGTTCTGAGAAGTCTATTTACCTCATTTTCCATTAAGACCACAGCAATAACCTCTAAGCAAATGTTGCATGAAATCACAACACCATTCACATCAATGCTGAATCTCTCATGCCTCTGAAAAAAATCCAGATCTCACCCTCTGGTTTTAAAAGTCTCCTGTAAGGACAGCTATAAAGCTTCTCCACTGGTCATATCACTAGTGGAGACCATGTGTCAACCAGATCCCCATTTTCAGTGGACATATTTATTATCAACTTTGGGATACAGTTCCTTACGCTATTTACAGAATAGAAAAATACATCCTTAGAAAAACACGTCCTGACAGTTTATAGGGGGAAAAGTGTTATGATTAGACAAGGACAACACCATTACAACCACAATTACAACAAAGCTGCACTTACTGATCCCAGCAACAAAGGAAGAGTTGGAGGGAAATTCTGTGTAATATTTTATATCCCGAACTAATTAAAGATCTCATTCCCCAAACAGTCAGATAGCAAACATAAGCACTGCTTCCAGATGAAGGATTCCTATTTTGATGGTTACTGTAATGAGCACATTCCCAAAGGAAAGAGCCAATAAAAAGCATCCCCTATCTGGAGGATGCTGAATGAAAGTTGGACTTTTCTTAATTTTACTGCAATTCCTTATTGCATCATATCAGCCTCCTCCAAAGGTCTCAGTTCAATTTTTCTGTAATGAATTTGGAGACTCAAAAGAAAAATTCCATCCCATCTCAACCAGGTGAATTTCTCTCTTTGACTTAGAGCTGACATTGATTATGAGTAAAACACCATTTTTACATCACTCTATGCAGTTTTAATTAAAATTTATTAACTTGAGAGAAACAATCTCCTTATCACCAACAGACATTTAGAACAAAAATGCCTTTTATTGTGTTATTAAACTGTTTCAGACAGAACCATCACTACAGCACACTGTAGCTCAGCTACCTAGTGGCAAATTAGACTGATTTTTTCCTCTGTCCCCACCTTTCCTTTCACATGTGGTATGCCTCAGCAGGGAAAAAAAAAAATCACACCACTGCCTTTTGCAAAATTTTGTACCTACACCAATAAAAAACACCTATGTACCCAGCTCACTTCTTTTAATTAAAAAGGCAAATAGCAGAGGCCAGGTTGTGATGCATCAAGCCCCGGACCCTGTGTGCTTTGAAAGGACCTCTGGAGCCACTTATAGAAATGATAGCTGCAGCTAAGATCATCAGAGGGACAGCACATAAAAGTAAAAGCATTTTTTTAAAAAATACTTTTAGAAAAGGAGAATATTTTAAATGCCAGTGAGTATTATGACAGGGGGTTAGGCTATAGGGAATGATGAAGGGAGTTGAAAAAGTAAGTTGTAAACCAGGAGAACACCAGACTCCAAAGTCCAAACAGGAAGAGATGAGCATGTTGGGTAGATTGGCAAGATATTACTTGAGACAAGGGATGAAGGGAAGAGTTATTAGTGACCTGACTAGTACCTTCAGTGAAAAGGAAGAGACAGAAGAAATCAAGAAAATCCCTCACCTATTTGAGGGACTTGAAGGGATGTGCTAGATGTGTGGCTACATATGAAACTCAACCTAGGATAAGAATGGTGAAGTAAATTATGTCACCAGAGCAGCAATCAGACAGAAAAGAGAGGCATGATGGAAGAGGAGGAGAAAAAAATAACAGAGATTTCCCAGGTTAGATGGCAGAAGAAAGCTGCGGGACCAAAGGCTGGTCAGTCAGAAGAGGCAGGATATGACACAGCTAAAATTGTGATTAAAACAGAATCAGCAGTGCTCTCAGCAGTGTAACTCTTAAAATACATTTTACATTTGGAGTTCATTCATAATGTCTCTCTTGCACTGGATGGGGAGGAATGGGGACCACAGACAGAGAGAAATACAATCATCATGACCACTTGCATTTTTTTTTTTTCTTAAGAAGTAAAACTGAGTAAAAAATGGCAGAATTGGCAGAGAGGTGAGAAGAAGGTTTTTCTCTTTGGGGGAGAAGAGAAACTAGGTACTGGGTAAAGCACAGATAAGCACAAAAAAGGAGAGGCTTCCCAAAGGGGGAAGGCTCACTGGGCTGAAGTGGTTAAGATTATCAAGAAAAGCAGAGCCAGGAATCAAATTGCTTCGGTGAGAGAGAGAGAGAACATTCAAGGTGAAAGACAATACACTGGAATAGGTATTTACCGTGGCAGACTGAGTGGAGTGGGATCATTTACGAGAGCTTTGAAAAACAGTACAAACACAGCAAGCAATTACAGCACAATAAATAAACCAGCAGCACACGTGCAAATGAGGCATCTAACAGAGTGTGCACAGGAGATACAGCAATTGCCAGGAGAGTCGGTATTTGAGGGGCCCCGAGGGTGCAACAGCGATGCTGTCCCCAGCAGAGGCAGAACGAAGGAAGTGCTGCCCTGCACAGCCCTTCCTCTGCTAACCTGCTGCATGCAGATAAAAATGTCAAATGCCTAAATTGGGAACAAAAAAGGATGTTTTCAATTCTCTTTCTCACTGCCTTGAAGATACCCTGCAAAGTTATGCAAACAGTTAGTTCAGGTTGCTGATCATAAAAATCAATCCACTTCTGTTTAATGGGATTTAGCAATTAGTCACATCCTGGTTCCAGTAATTTTGCATGGCTTTCTAACCATCTCTCAAACAATATTGTAAAAGCACAAATAGCTGCCATATCATAAACGTTCCACCTGCAATGTGGTCCTTGTCTCATCTTTTATACCTAGGACAGACTCAAGATGGCCTCTGCCCTATACATGGATTCCTGCCTAGGTATGTGCTACCAGCCACAGTAAAACATCCCTGAGTTTGGTCACATGGAATATGGCTATTTTCATACATTATCTAATATTACCAGCTCTTAACTCATATTTCAGCTACACTCAAAGTCCTCACAACATTCCTGGCAATCTCATCACCTGCTGTGGCTGGTAGCACTGCACAACACACCACTCTATCCCAGGCCTCACCTTTCCACCAAGAGCACACTTCTTGCCTGGATGGGTTAAAAGTTGATAAAAACAACCAGGTCGTCCTCTTTCAGTAAAACCTAGGCACAAACCCATAGTAACACGAGACAAAAAACCTGCCATCTGTATCTCTGTCTTGAGTTCAGGAGGTCTCAGGTCAGGGCTGAAATTGAGGATGATCCTGGGCACTCTCGACAAAATTTACCAGTGAGAAGATGAAGTTTAGATAATTAATAATTATTAATAATACTTATTTTATTCAGAATCCATAATTTTTAATCCTTTTGGGCAGGGCTGATCATGGAATGCAAACTGAAAGCATCCTTAACTTCATGGCTTCCCTGGAAGTTGTTAAACAGGCCTGAAAACCTCTTTTATTTCCCTACTCACTTAAGGGTCTTCTATATGTACTGGCTCTTGCTTTGGCTGCTTAGCGTCTGTGAGACAAAACAGGATAGGTTTATGCCTAGCTGGAAAGAAATCACGTTGGACTGAAAAGGTGGGAGTCAAAGCAACAATCCCTCAAACCCCCCACTGCCCCTCTCCAAGCCCTGGTGAAATTGCAGCTGTCCAGTCGTGCTGGAGCTTTTGGAAACACTGCCCTGTCGGAGTTAGGTGTGCAGCATTCTGCCCTCACCACCTGCAGCCTCTCCTCCTAATGACCTGCCATTTATACCTGCACAAAGCACTCACCCACACAGCATTCCTGGGACTCCCACATTTCATGCTGCACCGCAAGGTGCCTCTAGAAATCCCGTCATCTAAATTAATAGCACAAATGAGAGTCTGACATAAACAGGACACCTTCTAACTGATTTTTGCCCATTTATGATGAGGCTGGTGGGGGGAACCTACCTTCTCAGATGTAAAGCTTATATGCAGCTTCACTGACTGAGCTAGAGAAAAGCCTCTCTCTTCTTTACTCACAACCATCACTACTTTGTCAAACTGTCTGTCGCAAATGAAAACAATCCTTGTATTGATTGGCACTGGGATGGGGTTTAAGGCTGGCAGGAGGATAAGCACTTCCCCACCTTAAGCTCAGTGATTTTGACAGAGAAATGTGCTTGGACAGCTACAAGTCTCCTTTTACAAAGTCAGTTTTCAGAATAAAATAACCCAGTAAAGGCTTTTCACTGACAGTCACAAATAATTCCAGCAGCATAGTTATAAGGTGTCTAAAAGATGTTTTAACCTGTCTTGAAGAACCTGTATGAAATCTTTGGCTGTCATGAGAAGGAGGAGGAATAAAAACATAGTTACAAGCATGAGGGGTTACTTCTGGAAACTGGAATAGTAGGCAGTCTAAAAAGATATATAGAAAAAGGCAGAAAAACAAAAAACCCCACAGCTCTGGGAGCCTGTCATGATGAGTCCCCAAAACAGAGGCTAGAGCAACAGGCTTCCCCAACCCAGGACCTGGGTGCTACTCATTGTCCCTAGGACAGAGAAATTCCACAAGAAATGAGGTGCTCATGTCCCCACATCACAGCTGTCAAGAACTGACCACAGCATCAAACTTGTCTAACTTGAATACAGCTGGGGAGAGGCATGCTATGGAGTGAATTGAAAAGGAACCAGGCAGTCCTAAAAACAGTAGTTTTAACCTTTCATTAATCAACCCCTCAGGTCCTCCAGCTATAAAAACCTCTCCCAGTACAGTCTTGTCCTCTTCACCCCTCCAAAACACGCGTCTCCATGCTGACCACTGATGTGCCACAGCCACCAAGCCACACTGAGCCTGGAACACAAAACACAACCATTCAAATCACAAACACACTGAGAGCCTGCACTCAGGCTTATCATCGTTACTTAATCACATGTTAAACAAGCTAAGAATTAACAGTTAACACATGAAAAAAGTTGGCTTTCCATCAAAAGCAATTATAATTAATTCCTAAGAAACGTATTTCTGGATGCCAAATCAGATGGAAGAATCAACTGGGGGATAGATATGCTCCCTCCATAGCTCCACTCGAAATTCTAATTAAGAACAGAAATACAAAAGTGGTTGTGGTGGAAAGGTTAATAGAAGAGGAGGAAATCTCTAGAGACATCATGCCAGATACTCAGTCTCTCTTTTTGGCTCTTCCACACTTTTCCCTTAATAGACAGTCCCTAGAGATGCAGATACGCAAACGCACACAAACATACTCTACCACGTGGATATTTTAGCAAAAATAAGATGACCACAAAATCATGTGCTCTGCCATACTAGAGATTTTGTGGACGAAGTGGCTTTGAAATCATGGGCTCTGCTGTAGTCAAAAATCAGCTGCGTCAGAAAAGTTGAGCTGCTGGGGAAAGGAGAGAAATGAGAGATCTGTAACTCTGAGGATGCTGAGTATGCAACCTACTCCCTAAACAACAGCGGCACTGAACAATTACAGCTCAGACAATAGGAAGGCGGTGTGCAGTCCAGAAGAGCAAAGAATGCTTTTCAGCTAAAAAGCCCCTTTCTTTTGCACAGATTCTGCTGAAATATTCATAAGTTAAAGAGAACCTGCACAGAAGAAAGAGCTTTCTCGATGAAACCTTCCCCAGACTGGGAGCAAAAATAAGAGGCAAGTGCTTCCAGCAATGTTTTTCAAAGCTAATGGTCTCCCAACAAGCATGCAGAAAGCAAGCTTTGAGATATGGGAGAGGAGAAGACTTCCCTGACCTCCTTAACACATGTTACCCTCATTAAAACCTTCAAGACTGAGCTGGGTGTCCCCAGTTTGCAATTCCTGGCTAGGTTTGCAATAAAACCTGACTGCAGTACCTCTGAGCCATGAACTACCCCCTGTATTTGAACTGCAGGTATTCCATATAGTGAGAAAAACACTTTCAGTATCACTGCTGTGAAAACCTGGGTTTGCTCACCATGAGTAAAAGCAGCCTGGTTAAAGCCAGACATTTTTGAGGACAGCAAAAAGAAGCTTGGGGAACAACTATCAGAAGAATAGTTCTTTTCAGATTTTTGTTTTTCAACCGCTTCTCACATAGCTCAATGATGCAGAAGACAGGGAGGAACTAAAGCATCCAAACCAACCTCTGCTGCCATCTCCCAAATCCTTGTGCACATGCTGCACAGTTGGAAATTCTGAGGGAAGGTAAGGCTTACAAAGACCTATGAAACATTGTTCTGTGAGAAAGAATCATAGGACAAAGGTATTTTTTTTAACTTCCACTTAAGATATTTTCCTCTGATGAAGAACATACCCTGAAAAATCACACCACCATGGTTACTCAGACCCACCCATGAATGATGCAGTGCTCACCTAACAGCTTAAATTAGTTCTGTAAAAAAACTGTTTAATGTTCTTCTTTTGATGACTCAAACATCATTCATCTGGAAATAAAGCAGCACGGAAGTCCCAATGCCTGTGATTTCCATAAACATTTAGGCTGCTTAACCAAAGTACTGTGCATAAAGGTATCTTCAGGATTATTCTATAGTTGTCATCTTATCAAAAGAAATGCTTTCCTTCTTGTTATTTATCTTACATAAAGTGAGCCATAGTGTTGGGTTGTGTTTTGCTATTTTAAGATTAATTTATTGGAAATTCTCTTTCTGCATTAAGATTAATTTAAGACCACTAAAACCGATAAACTGTTGTTATTGGCCTCAATCCACACTACCTTTTAAATCTTTGGATTTTCATTATAGGGCTCTGATGAAAGATTCATTCCAAGTACCTAAAGTAATCTTTACTTTCTACTCTCTCTCCTACACACCACATTTTTCCAGTATAATCCATTTTATGCTTTCAGTTATAAATACATAGTTCTGTCTACCTGGCACTTCAGATAACAGAGGTCCCCATACAGCACAGTCTGCCTAGACCATGTTTAATGTCAATCACGAGGACCTGCTCTCTTATTGATGCTGGTCATCTCACCCTTGGCTTTGTAAAGCCAGAGTGATGAAGAATTTCCATATTCAAGGCAGAAAAACAGAAATCACAACTCTATCAGGTTTCCACACCTCAGTAAAATACCATAAATAAAACATTATAAATCTAGCAGTTTCGGGATCAAACCGGGTAAAAAACTGACATCCAGAAGAAATGGGATCAATTTTATGCAAATTCAGGTTATTTCATGCTTTATTTTTACTATTTAAACTAACTGAAACAGGTGAACCAAGTGATAAATAGAGAACTGACTGCCACAGAACGCTATGAAACCAGGTGGAAGGTTTTTGTAAAAATACATTTTCAACAATATGATTATTATTTTCTTTTTAAATTAAAAATATCATCACTCTGGAGAATTTCTGATGCCATGGGAAATAATAATCTGCAAACAAAAAGTCTGTCCAACTTGCGATACACACACACTGGTGTACAGAAACCAACACAGTATCACACTGAGAGTTTTAACTTCACTGGGCGTGTAGTTGAATTAAAGCACACACAGGTACATAATATTTCACCACACAGGCACTAAACCTAAACTAATATTTAGCATCCTATGATGTAGGGCAACAAAAACCAGGTCACAAATGTAGAAACTTCCTAATGCAATATTTATACCAATCAACTTTATTTTTTATGACACCCTGCAAGACATAAAATGCTTTAGAGGGTTAAATAATAAATGACAGGAGAGAAATGAGAGGGAGAACATTCTAAGGACTTAAATTTATATCATCTGATGAAATATAAACTGACGTGAACTCATTGAGGGAGGCAGATACAAAGAGGCTGGCCCAGATAGGGAAACCTGCAGAGGCCCTTTAGTGTTAATAGAGTCTGTTTCTTTATTTTTATCTTGAATCTTATTTTCATTCTAGGATAATACAGTATTCAGAGGCCAGCTAAGGGGTAAGAGCTTTGTCAAAGGACAGCATTTATTAAGATATTATCAAGTATTCTCCTATTCATGTTCTGTGGTGTTTTCAAATCATGGATCAAATTTTGTGCTTTTTAAAGAAGCTTTGCAGCTGGCAGGTTGTTTGTTCACTGTCAGTGCACACAATGGAGAACAATGGCACATGGCCACCTCCCAGACCTTACAGGAGAATGGTGGCTCAGACACATTTCTTATAGTTATCATCATAACATAATTTATTATTATAGCATTGGTGTTATTTATTATTTTATTTCATTTAGCATTATGGAATTGCTTATTTTGTTGTATCATTGACAACCACCTGTTCCGGCAGGATCACATGCTCCAGTGATGCTGAAACACCACCTCCAGAGTCCCCTTTTCACTGGAAACCAAACTCAAGAAAACATTGTTACCAGATCCAGTGAATTACTGTGTTCCAATTATCACAAAATACCAAGTTTCCTACCTGTGAGAGTATTTGAGTGATACCTCAACAGGCTGGTTACACCACTCCTGCTGTGCTACCACACACAGCACTCACAAGGCGATACTGCATAAATAACAAGTATTTTCTTAACTGGGTCTTTAAATTATTTAGAGATACTTGTCGAATGCATTGCTAACAGCTGTTTTATAACAGATTTCATGGTACCATACACCTGGTGCTAATGCTTCAGCATGTCTAAATGGTTTTCTAAAGATTACACAATCAAACATCGTAAGATAAGATCACTGTAATTGGAGCCCTCATCAAAGAAGAAATTACCGTTACACTTTACGAACCGAGCATACGACTTTCCAAGGTAATATGATGATGGCCACAGAGCTAAAACATCTCTCCTAACCTTACCCCAAATATAGGGATCCCATTTCTTGCTGTGATTCTGTAACAGGCTTACAGGGTCCACCTGATAATAGGAAACATAAAACCCATCTCTGATGCACCTACTTGATTTTAAGCTAAAGAAATATTCCGGCTTAATATCCAAAGCAGAAAAATATTTCAAATACTGTGTCACAGTCCCCTTTTTGCTTTTCTGGAGGCAACTCTAAGACTCAAAATTTATTAGTGACCGTAGAGTCATACCTTAAAAACTGATTTTCTCAGCACTGATACTAGGATGAAAGCAATTATTCTGATCCCTAAATACTACACAAATAAGTGAATATTTTTTAGATGCTGAATATCAAATCTCTGCCAGATAACTGCTAGTTTCACACAGGTGTTTTCAATAAAACAAGCTGGATAAAAGTAATACAACACAGACTTGCTGAATCTGGTGATGGCTTTAGGGAATTTGCTACTAAAACAACACAGGAATTGCACGTGTATCTCCAGGTTTATAAAATGCCAGGAAATCCATGAACAGGAAGAGAATTTTTAACTATGTTAATTTTTGCCTGTATTTGAATGTGGTAGGATTACTGTGACAGTGATTTGCACAGAAACGGTGTCTCTGCAGGTGTTTGGGTGTGCAAATATCCATACCAGGAGAAATCTTAGGTTTATTGAAATTAATACCAACCTTGCCACTAACTTCAACTGGGATTCTGAACACAAATAGGTTATGTTAGATGAGATCACATAAGACCACAGCAGATCAAAGACCCCACTGAGCTGAATAAAACAGAAAGGAGATAACTGATGGGCAAAGCCATGGTCATGCAGACACATGGGCAGCTTCTCCTGAGCTCTCAAATCCCACAGGGTCAACTGGGAAAGTCACCATTCTCAACAATTAACTCCTAGGAAAAAGACCATGATATTGGTCAAAAAGTAGCCTCCTCCCAAGGGTCATGTCACAGGGGACCTGCAGTGAAGCAGCCACCTCGGTGCAGACCGTTTCACCACCACCAAGATTAAGCACAGAGTTTGACGTTAGTGTGAGTGAAACTGAATACCCACTGGCTCCTTGGAGTGGCTCAGCAACACTGAGTTAAAAGAAGAGTTATTCTGATTAACCCTCACTCTGTTGTCTTCTCTTTGGGGAGTTGTGCACCCGCTCCAAAAGGCTGGAAATACACTGTTTATATTAAATCACGTTCAATTACAATGGTATTTATTAAAACCAATAACTGCAACTGGTAAGAATCCCCCTGTGCTTGTTTCTAGGTATTTAAATTAAGTTAAATGCACAATAAACTTTGCATTGTTTCAATTTACATGACCCCTGAGTCTTTAGACATCCCGTAGGCAAAATTCACAGACTTATAAACTTCTATTAAACATGAACATATGGTGGACTTTGCATCCTGTGCTGTTTCTGCTCTTACTGAAAGCTTATGAAGTGCCTTGCTGCCGCTAAATCCACTAAAGCAGCCTTCCACCAAGCCAAAATCCTCTTTCACCCCAAGGAAAGGTGCTTTATATCCAGCAACAGCTCTGGTGAAACGAGGACAGTCCCACCGCAGAGACATTTGTTTTCTCTTTGTCCTCGCACATGCCAGGTTCTGGATATACCACTGGGCGTGCATTTTACATAGCAGATATGCCAATGTTCTGGTATCTGGGCCACTACACTATTCACAGACCTCAGACTCCACCAAGGACATGGGTTTGCACAGGTTCAGTAACAGGATAAAGTCTCCTTACAGAAAGATATCCCCTCAGCTGCAGATGGGGAGGTGTTTCCCATGGCTTCTTTCCAGTACCGTCTTACTGAAGGCTCTCAGGGTGGTGGTACCCAGGCTCCCTCACCCACGCAACAAACTGCTTGTATTCAAGGAGAAACTCCTTGCCTTCACTTGGCAACCACTCTCAGTCCTGTGTGAGCCACCACTCTGCATCAGCTTTCCTTGCATTTGCATTCAGGATAGAAGCAAATCACTGAATTTCTCTGGCCAGTTCTTGATATAGCTCTTCTTTCTGCCCTTCTTTTTTCTAATCTCATTGCAGGGTTCAAGTCAATATCACATTCAGAAAAATACCTATTTTCATTCCATTCCCTTGGTAATTCTCTCTATAACATTTTTCTCATGTTCAGAGTTTCCCATAGTCACTTTTTCAACATTTTACACATCTTTCACAGTAGAAGCGCCACTTAGTTTCCCTGAACTAGTCTGAGTCCTGCACTGAAAGCAAAGACTTAACTACACACAATGTAACACATCTTCCCTGTACAATAGACAGTTCAGACAGTATTTTCTGAGAACTCACAAATAGGGTCATTTGTCATTTTGTGAACAAAAATGTGAAAATACATTGGTAGTAACCTTCTTCAGGCACTACTCTTAACCATATTTTCATCCCTCAGGCAAAACTTAAGAGGAAAACATAATTTAAAAGATCAATTTAATCTGTTTCAGGACTTTAAAAATAATAAAACCCTATTATTCACTCAATAATTATATAGCTATTACATGACCTCATTACAGAACAAAGTCAAGATTGTTTGGGTGAACTGACTGTGCATTTCCATTCCTGAACATCTTTGATTTATTTTAAGGTTAACCTTAATTCTAGATACATTGCATCCATTAGGTTTATTTTAGAATATTTGCAGTATTCCTGTAATGTGCCCAGCCCTAAATTGCTTTCAGACACTCTTAATCCTTATCTGCATTTCTATAAAACTTTAATTTTGTAATACATTTTAAATTAGCCCTTTGCAGAACAAAAAGGAAATTCAGGACTCTGTGACTCTTAGGAAACCTTTATTAGAAGGTGAAACACTGTTCAACGTGCCCATTCATGTCTATTTTGCCTTGCTAAGTCCCCACCTCACTTCAACAGCTTAAGAGCATCTAACCAAACCAATTTCTTCTGCTGAAAACTCTACTGTTCCCACTTATGCCACCTGCTTCCTATGCAGTTTTTCCCCTCCTACTGATATATAATACCTTGCAAAAACTCATTCTACTTTCAGCAACTGAACTGAACACCACAATATTTGCGCAATACACTGGTAAAGAAAGAACAACACTATTTATTCAGTCATCTACATGATCGCCTGTAGTACCTGGATTTGTCACTAATGGACTCTCCCCAAGTGCTGATTAAGTCACATAGTGCTTATCTTATGACAGCAGGCATTACATGGCAAAACTCAAGTAAGGAAAATAATAATCTCAGCCCATCTCACAAGAATTTTAAAATGTCCTTGCCATTAATTGCTACACTCCTCTCAACAAACTTTATCTGGCAGCAAGACAAATCACCAAAGCCAGAGCCTGTATCAATATTAAAAATAAGATACTATGGGAAATTTCCCCAAAGAAATCTAGTGCAAAGACATAAAACTCAGATTCTACGTATCAATTTTGACTTTTTTTTTCTCCAGACAAATAGTATCATAACCATGAACTGTGTGTAACAGATAGGGGTTATCCACATCTAAAACAGAAAATGGCACGCAATAATAGCATTTAGGGTAAAAAAGAATCATGAGATCACATAATCTGACCTCTCATGTAACACAGACAACATCATCTCACTCACCTGACCTTTGACTGGACTTCAAAATCTGCACTGTGCTGCTTATGTATTTGCTTAAGGCTTATTTTCCTGAGGACATGGGGAGATGGGGGGTAGGTTTCTGAAGCGCTGGCTCTGACATTCACCTGCAAGTTATCTGACTGCAACCCTCCCTCTCTGGGGTCTTTCCCTTCTTTCTGTGCTGTGCTGAAGAGTCTCATAGCACCTGGCACTGTCTCTGGGTGAAGGCTTCTATCATGCCAATCAATACTTCATCTGTTTAAGATAAACTAAGCAGAAAAAGTTCTGCAATTTTGAGACTTCTCATGGAAAAACAGTATCTGTTACTTCCACGACTCCAGTCATTTTTCTGTTTCCTAACCAGGTTTTCTGAGTCAGGTGAGGGCACAGATACCCCTACTCCTAGTCTTTGTGGACCACATTAAGAAGTCACTGAATTTTCTTTTTTCTCGTTTCCTTATGCTGTCAAAGATGAATTATTTCATTAAGGTTTCAACCAAACCAAAACTTAAAATATTCCGTTCTGAACTATATAAACTAGTCAAAATATAAGTATAGGTCTAGAGAAACAATAGGTGGTTTTAAACTTCTGTGACAGCTTGAGCCAAAAAGGCTGAACTGTTTCCATATACCCAAAACAATACTGGGTGCTACCAGCATTCACACCTGTAAACTTTACTATCCCTTTTGAGTCTTAATCATCAACCAACTAACCAACCAAGCAAAGGCAGTGTTCAGCAGCTATGAAACCCAAGGGGAGACAAAGAAGAGTGTGCTGCTGTGAATTGCTTTATTTGATGTCAATGTTAAACACTATAACAGTAATTTTCAGTTGAGAAGGAAGGTGAGAAACAAAGGTGAATTTTTATTTATGGCATGTTGCTTCCTTTTAAGCCATAAATGTAGAATTACACATGCACCTTATTTCACATAGCCTTAATAGTCTAGGGCATTTATTTTCTGACCCTCTGCTACTGAAACCTCTTCATGCTGCCATCTGCTCCCAAAAGTTTATCTCACCCCTTCCTGGGGCTCAGCAATAGTCTCCTGCTCTGGGAGGCCTCACTTTTCAGACAAAATCCAAACCAAACCAAACCAAAAAAAAAATAAAAAAAATCCCTGGCTAGTCATAATGCTGAGGTGAGGAAAAACCATCTGCAAGCTTTAAAAAGCCCATGTGCAAGTACACACAGAGATAAAACAAAGAAACCATTTGAAAGCTATAATAAGAACAGCTTTTATTAAAGTCAGTAAAAAACGTGGCAGAGGCTTGGAAGAACCAACAGCAAATGAAAAAGTACCCTCTTAATTTTTTTCTTTTGATACCTTAGATTCAAATACATATTTCTTATATATTTATAAAAAAAAGAGGGGGTAGCAGTTGCTAGCTTCTGGGCACAGCCATTAATCCAAGGGAGTACACTGACATTAGAAGTAGCATTTTCCTTTGGTCTTGCTTCCCAGAGGAGGGAAGGTGAAGCTGCTCATTTAGCCTCCAGTTGCTGGAGGGAAAGAAACTCAATGACTGGACCAAAAGCAAAATTACTTTTAGGATGTTGCAGGAGACACCCATTTTTTATCCTTTTTACTGATTTTTTTTCTTTTTTTTGCAAAATTGGGGAAGTTAGAGAATTTGATTATGTGTATAGATTGACAAACATTGTCTATGAACTGACACATTGACTGTGGACACTTGTCACAGTAAAACTACAATAAATAATCATATCTGTTGAAGTCTGGGTGTACTGTACACCACTGCTTTGCTGTTTGCTCCCTGCCAGGCTGGTGCAATGGAGCAGTGGGGAAGAGAGCCCAACGTGCTCTGCAATCACCCTGGGCTCACCCCGTGATTTCCCAACCATGCAAATCCCAGTTACTGCACTACAAGAAACCCCCAGCTCTCCACACATGGCTTTAAAATATTCTAGCACCCTCTGCACAGACTGTCTTTTATTTGGGATTTTTTTTTTTCTACTGGAAAGGTTTTCTGAACCTGAAGTCTACTGTAAAAGACCATGAAGAGGACTTAGAAATACAGTCACAGATAATTTCCAGTGACTCACCTCATGTGAGATAAATGATTAATATTAGGCCAATTATATCTTACAAATTTTTCTCTTCTGCTTCTTTGCTTTGCCAAGGAAAGGCAGATGGTAAGTTAGCCTACAACTAAGACATGAAAAAAGAAAAAAAAAAACCCTTCAAGACAAGTAAGTGCAAACTGACCTACTTCTAAACGAGAGTTTTAAGGAGTTCTGGAGTTTAATTACAGTTATATTAAAGCAATGCCTCCTCAGAAACTTCGAAAATATTAAAAAGAACTAATTTAAAAGCTCAGAAAACAAGAGGCACAAGGAGGTCTGGACTGAACCAAACCATGAGCTCATTTTTGCTGCTGCTTGGAGCCAGATGGAAGTCTATGGCATGAGAACAGGGAGACCTCCCGGGCAGGCCTTACAAGCTTCTGGCAACCCAAAATTAGGAGGATTCCTGAGCCATGAGGAATAATTATCCCTTGGTTAGTAACAGCTCCACAAAGGCTTTCCATCCATGCCGTTCTGTAGCCCTTTTGTGTGCCCATTTTGGCCCTGGCAGGCAGAGCAGCCAGGGGTGCAGAGCCATGCAACCCCAACACATGGTGCTGGGGAAAACGGGGTCCCCCTTTTTTGCTCCGAACCTGCTGCCTGGTTATTTCATCTGACACACCTACACCTTTTAGCAGGCATACCCGTGAAAAATCGCTTCTTCCTGCCTCCTCTCTGCCCCCTGGAAATGGCATCTCCACATGCCACAGCCCCTCTCCATTTAATTTCCTCTCGCACAAAATCCCTTTGAGGAACACGAGCGTCACTATCGCCTCGCTGCAGCTTCCCCGTGGCACATCCTTTTGATCTAGCAACGGGTGTATTTTTACATGCATTTCCCATTTTTTTCAGCCTCCATGCCTTGGCAAAGGGTGATACTGATGACTCAGCCTCGCACGGTGCACACACAGACATACGCATTTGCTCACATGCTACAGAAGGGGAATGTGCACTTCAAGTCCATTCACCAGTAATGCAGAAGCTTTTGGCTGTGGGACTCTGCTCCTCCACATTTTGCCAAACTTAAATGACTCAGTATTTAAACTTTCATACTGGAGATCTGTGTCATCAGTTTAATTACCATCACTCTTTATTGCAGGCCAGAGCAAAACCAGCTACCAGTTCTCTGACTGGAACACTTTGCTTTGTAAATTTAGTGAGGTGAGGCTGTGTGTGATCTAGCTTTCATGGGATGAGTAGGTACGCATTTGTGCTTGACTCTATGGGATGCTCTTGGTGTCTGAGCTGCAGATCCAGGGTGAGATGTCCCTGTAGCTGCTGCTCTGGCTGCAGCACTGCCAGTCACTGTGCAGGGGAGCAGCAGTATTTTTACAGGGTATGTTAAGTGCTGTATGATTCACAGAATCATGGAATTGTTTAGTTTGGAAAAGACTTATAAGATTATTGGGTCGAACTGTTAACACAGCACTGCCAAGTTACCAATAAACCATGTCTCCAAGAGCCATAGCTACACATCTTTTAAAGACTTTCGGGGATGGCAACTCAATCACTTTCCCTAGGCAGTCTGCTCCAATGCTAGATCAGGAAAGGGAAAGCTTGGTAGCATTGGATTGGGTAGAGATGGACTAGGACAGACAAACGAGATTGGGAGAGTGAATGATTGTGACAAGCCCTTTCCCCACACTTGAGACTGGAATATGGAAATGTCAGACTCACCACTTCAGAGTTTCTGCAAGTATCTGCAAAACGCACAGGCAGGCTTTACCCCCCCGCTAGCCCTGCAGGGCTTTCCAAGCATATGTAACAACAACAACAACAACAACAACAATCATTATCATCATTATCCTCAATGCTAAGAATTGCGACTGCAAAGTCAAGCAAGTCTAACTTAGAAAATACCAGAAGTTGTAATCATACAAAATTTAACTCATCCCTACTTCAAACTTTTTATTTTCTTTCGGTTTTTTTTTTTTTCTCCAGAAGTTTGTATCTTGTATTAGAGACTAGAAGTTACATCTGTTCCTTCATTTGGGTCCCACAGTATCATCCCACTATAAACATCCATGTTCCCCCACCACATACAAACTCAATTGAAATTACCAGCACAGAAGAAAATTACCACCTTGTTTACTGCCTAGTATACAAAGGCATCATGGCTCCTATTCCTACTGAAACGAAACAAAACAAATAAAACAAGATCCCAGGAAGAACAACAAAAAAACCCCTATAAACCCTCTAAATAGTGTCTCCATGTGAGAAGTCACCAATGTGGTACACACACACAGCTCTAGGTAAAGGCTTGCACACAGGCTCAAGCTGAAGAAAAGGAAAGGGGGCCAGGAAAGGAACTCCTTACAAAGCAAACCTTACCAGCAGCAATGCATCATTTCTTCCATAGCACTACAATTTTGTTGTTTCCCATGCTCTGGGTTTTTTCACTTCTGTTTTGAAACAGAGGGAATAGATGAGGGACTTATTCTATAAAACGCTTCTGTGTACTATGTTAAGAAGCTCATTTGCACTTTAAAAATCCCGTTAGTGTTACTGGGTTTGCTTGAACTTTGTGGTGCAAAGCAAACAGGAGTCTCTCTAGACTCTCAAGACTCAAATATAATTCCATTAGTCTTCAATTAGTAGTTGGTCCACGTACACGCAAAATAAATTATTTAGCACCTTAGTCCTGAGATACCACAATCTAAATGGAGGGGTTTTTCTTCCTCTATTGTATCCTGTCTGCAAATATTAGTTACCATAACAGAATATCACATAAATCAAATAACTGCCTCTTTTTCATAATCGTGCTGGCAGCTGCAGTGCCATGTTTCAATGGCTATCCACTGGAACTCATTAAGAAAGCATTATGTATAGTAAATTAAAATGCAGGGTGTATGATCTGCAGACAAAAGAATGACAAAGTTTATCAAATGTGTGCTGTGGACTTCTCATTAACTCAGGGCTTTAAATGGCATTGTCCTCTCCAAGCAGGGTACTGTGCTCGAGCGTCTCTGTTTGCAATGAGCAGCCTGTATCTCACAGAAGTTGCTCTGAAGAAGTCTGTGTTCCTTATGCAAAATAAGATGAAATTTTGATTTGCATGAGATTGCACCCTGAGCCAGCTATTAGAAATGCCCATGCATGTGCAGAGCCCCAGCACACAGTCTGACTCCAGGCAATGGGTGCCAAGTAGAGGTGAGCAGCATTTGTGAGGACTTGTTTTTGTAACCTCTTGTAACTTTAGGGAAGCAAGAACTGTGGCATAGCAGCAAATGGAGGGACAGCCAAGAGACTGGTCCCACTGAAACCACCAGTAAACCTCCAGCCCCACAGACCCCAAGGTCAGTGCAGAAGGAGGGTCAGGAGGTGCTCCAGGCACCAGAGCTGAGATTCCCCTGCAGCCCCTGGTGCAGACCATGGTGAGGCAGCTGTGCCCCTGCAGCCCATGGGGGTCCATGCTGGAGCAGAGATCCACCTGCAGCCCCTGGAGGATCCCATACCAGAGCAGAGGGATGCCCAAAGGAGGCCGTGACCCTGTGGGAAGGCTCCTGGCAGGACCTGTGGGACTTGGGAGAGAGGAGCTCACGCTGGAGCAGGTTTGCTGGCAGGACTTGTGAGCCCATGGGGGACCCACGCTGGAGCAGCCTGATCCTGAAGGACTGTGCCCCATGAACGGATCCACACGGGAGCAGTTCATGGAGAACTGCAGCCCCTGGGTAGGACTCACATTGGATAAATTTGTGGAGGACTGACTCCAGTGAGAGGGACCCCAGGCTGAGGGAGAAAGGTGTGAGGAGTTCTGCCTGAGGAGGAAGGAGTGGCAGGAACAATGTGTGATGAACTGACTGCAGCCCCCATTCCCTGTCCCTCTGTGCCACTGGGAGTGAAGCTGAGCCCAGGAAGAAGGACAGGGTGCAGAGAACACATTTTAAGATTTCAGTTTTATTTATCATTATGTGACTCTGATTTGATTGGTAATAAATTACATTAATTCCCCAAGCTCAGTCTATTTCACCCGTGATGATAATGGTGAGTCATCTCTCCCTATCTTGACCCACAGGAATTTTGTTATATTTCCTTTCCCCTCTCCATCTGAGGAAGGGAGTGGTAGAGCAGCTTTGGTGGGCATCTGGTGTCCGGGCAGCATCAGCCCACCAACAACTCCTGGTTTTGTGTTACAGATCATTGTGTTTTCATTATAGATGGTGTACAAAGCTACTACACCTCACAGCATGGTATATTATTGTGAAAGAAACCTGAAATCCAAACAGCTGACACAAATTTTCACAAGTTTAACAGAGGAATGCAAAGAGCATTTGTCAGCGCATCTGACAGATGTGTAGTTATCTTTGCCCATAAGCTCTGCCATAATACTGCTGGACTTGCACTGAACATGACAGTGAAGACAACACTGGTTGTCACTTCAGTAAGCTCTGATTTCCCCAATGAGTGCTATTCAAAGAACATCACTCACTCACCAGAAAATTAAAAAACACATCAACAAACTGCCCAGACCATCACAAGTGCTTAATTATCTACAGTTTCCTTAATACAAATTGGGGCATCGACATTGATGCTCCTTGACTCAGCTTCATAAAGAGAAAGAAATAATTTATTAAAAACAGTCATTCAATATTCATCTTGGCTGCAAAATTTGCAAGCAGAAAAATGTAAGGAAGGAATAAGTGGTAGGGACAAAAAGGTTAATAGCTGCTGTTTAAACACTAACAAATGAACATGTCTTAGACCTTAGTAATTGAAAGAGAAAATTATCTATTTTCAACTGATATTTCTATCTATTTTCAAAGCATCTGAGTAATTTCTTTTCGTTACTTCCCAATGCTAGGCATGCTGACAGGCAGTGCTACATAAAATACAGCACAGCAGCAGGAGAAATAGCACATGGCAATGTCATGTCTTGAAACAGCACAAGACTTCGGCGCCTGTTCAGATGCCAACAAAACCAGAGGTTTCCTGTTAGAGGCAGCCACCACAATGACAGCGAACCAATCACCAGGAGGCCCAGCTTCCAGCTCCGTCAGCCTTCACAAAGCCAGATTAAGACACCAGCCACACAAAGGCACCCCTATGGTCGCCCCATTCCATGTGCTAACACCTCCCTCCTGCAGGCTCTGCACCGCAGGTAGGTCACCGGCCCATTAATCCAACTGGATGCCCACATCAAAGCAACCACCTGAGTTCTCCCTATTTTCCACTGCTGGCTCTTCAAAAGACCCTGACCAGGCCTGATGCTGTTGAGAGCCACAGCCAGATGTCCTCACATCAACCCAGCCTCTCTGCAACTCTGCCTATAGTGTAACCACCCACAGGATGGACCTCCTAGAGCTTATGAAACCAAACCTTCAGCAATTAAAATGTGGAGATGGGAGAGAAATCCTCATTTATTTAATTTTTTTCCTAATTCCATGGTGTCAGTATTTAGCAAGAATTACTGTTCAGCAAAACGGTATCAGAGGCTTTAAGGTGGAGGATGCTGACCACACGCTCCCTTGCCCAAGCCTGCATAACACACAAGGTGTGGGAGATGGCATCTACAGCCCACTTAGACCCCCAACTCCCCTGCATCACAGCCAACACTGTCCTTTAAAGCAGTTATCAGAGTCCTCCCAGAACCAACTTTAGTAAAACTTTGCTGTGTGGACAAAGACTGAATGTGAGCCTGCCAGCCCACCCCAGAGTAAAGGGCTTGGGTCAGACCCCACTGGCTCGTCAGATGGATTAACTCCCGCTTCATCTTCAAAGAGTGATCTATAAAATCCGTCTTCTCAGTGACATCTAAAATATGTGTAACTTTTCCCCTTCATTTTCCCTCACCTCTTGGCTGTCTTCTACTACGAGACTGAGAAGGTCTTGGTATTTGTTCACATTTAAGTGAGGTATTAACATAGCTGGAGAGGGAAACAGAAAGTGAATATTAAAGCCCCCGACCTTTGCCAAATGAGTGAAGCTTATACAAGCATTATAGTTTTCATCACTGTGCACAGATCTGACTGAGGATATGGGATTATTACTACTCTTCTTAAATACTGGTAGGGCTGAGTGCTATGAGACCCCTTAGCCAGCCTCTGAGTCTAAACAAGCTTTTGCACTTTCACAGCGCTAACAAGCAGTAAGCATCCCCGTGACCATCCTGCTTGGCACTTCACTGGCATTTGATGTAGTGGTCAACCCTTGCGTCCAGGGTTTTCAGTGGAGATAGTGTCCTGCTCCCTGCATCATCCAGCAGCACAGGACCCTGGTCAGGCTGCTCCCTGAGGAGGACCAGAGATTGCAAACAAGCAGCCCAAACAGGACACGTGTTCCTGCTGCAACACCCTTCCAAAGATAAAAGAGGAAAGAAACAGCTTTGGAGGAAGGGATGAGATGAACTCATGGACACTCTAAGACCTGTATTTTAAGATTTCACATACGTTTTTCAAGACTGTGCATTTGAAGATTTGACTGGGTGTGTTCCTCCTCACGGACAGGACACTGCTGTTCAGTTCTGCTTCACAGATGTACAGAACAGGGCCCCTATGGAATCAATCACCAGGCAAAGGTTCAGCTGTCTTGACAGAGTAAATAATCAAAACAATAAAAAAAACTCTGTGGTTTTAATCTGCATGGATCTCCTAGGAGGCCTAAGGAGGCCAAAGCTGGACTGAGCTGAGCTGAGCTGTGCCATCAGACAATGACAACACCGCTGTGCCTGAGCCGTTTTATTGGTTTACCAGTCAGAGCAACTAGGCTGCAAAAAATAATAGTACGTGGGGTTTGGCTTGTTTTTGCAAACATTTCATTTTTTCTTGTGGGTGTCACTAGATGGCAGAGCCCATCACAGGGCTCCTACAGTTACATTTCTAGAGCTTTCAATATTTGGATTTCAATTAAGCAGTACATTCCTGGCGTTTTTGGTGGCTATCTCTGGGGTAATTACAAAATCAATATCCTTTCAAACAAAAAAAGAAAGCTCACAAGTTAATGAGATGAATGACTGACCTATCTTAATATACTCCATGTTTGGGATGATGACATAAATTTAACCTTTGACTCAAAAATTATTTAAAATATCATGCCTGAAGACTGAGTAGCCTCTGAGAGGGCACTATTTAGTGCTGCAACTGGCTCTAACATCTGAATCTCTGTGACACTCTCCAGAGCAAAGGCAACCAGAGAGTCAAGCTCCTCATGCTGGGAATCTGCATTTCAAATGCAAAGCAAAACGTCCCAGCCTGGATGGTTAATCTGCAGTTCATTTATGCACTACAGTTAGTGACAGCAGAATATGAAAAGGACAAGTCACGAGAAGCAGATAACCTGGGAAGCAACCTCCACAAATCCCAGCATGAAAAGCTTACAGCAGCTGTGTCCTGCCATTACTTAAACTACCTGGGCTGAAAACAGGCTTTAACAAACTGCTACTTCATTATGTTAGACTCATTTAAAATATTAATAATACGGAATCCACTTTGTAAAGAGATCAAATCACATTCTCAGCAACTGCTGGCACCTGCAGGGAACCCCCATCACTTGGGGAAGGACCTTCACTGTCACACTGAATATCTCCAACACAGGCCCACGACTGGCAATCACCACAATTCAAATAGGCACACAGAGACACACAGAGAGGTAAGTCTGTGTCCTGGCTCCGGCCAGGACAGGGTTAATTGTTGCAGTAGCCAGGAGAGGCTACGGCCAGGACCCAGAGGTTATTCTATACTACCCTACATCACTTTCCAGGGATGGGGGAAAGGCTCACTTCTGGGTGGCACAACATGGCAGAGGGAGGAGTTGGGCAGAGTCAGGGGGGTGGTTTCCTCATAAATAATTTGCCTCTTTGTTGTACCCTCTGTCATCAGTATTGTTGTTGTTACTGTTTGTTCTCTTATCTCATGGCTGTGTCCAGCAAATTGTTCTTTTCCCAAGCTGTGATCTTTACCTTTTGTGCTTCCATTTCTCCTCTCGATCCCACTGCAGGGGAAGGGAAGGGTATGGGCAAGGGTGGCAGTGAGTGAGTGCCAGTGTGGTTTGGAGTGGTTTCAGTGGAAACTGTAAATCGGATACCATTTCTAAACCACAACAGTATGATGAGATATACACAAACATACACATGTAGAAGCAGAAGAAAACATCTTAGCCACCAACTACTGCTATGAACAATGGATTGCTCAAAAATGGCAAAATCCTGCTGCACACAGCTCCAAGTTGTTTTGACTTTATTTCTATCTATTCTTCAGTAAAGGCTCCCCTTTACAATAACATTTACTGTAGGAAGCTATATATATCAACTGGTTGTTAAGCTCTCACAAAGGAAGACAGAGGCAATCTTTGTCAGTCAGAGTTCAGCAGGAAACTTTTGGCTTTTTCCAAAAAGCAAAGAAACTGAAGTGCTTCATACAGCTTTGAAAAATCATGGGAAATTGTTATCCAGGAAATTAAATCTCTGCAACTCCTTCATCCTATTAGTCTACTTGACAATTACTGCCCTCCCCAGGATTGCGAAGCTCTCAGAGAAATGAACAAGCTGGAAATATGACATGCACCTTTTATACGTGATAGACTATCATTACCCTGCTCCTGACCAGCCAAAGCCCTCGTGTTTTAAGAACTGCTCTTTTTTTTTTTTT
>WEKY01062145.1:139160-152316 GCA_013390045.1 Picathartes gymnocephalus
TAACCATGGGAACAATCAAGCAGGCCAAACCCTCTTTATTCACAGTGCTGCAGGTGGTGAAGAGGAACTGCAGGGTTATGTCCTCCTTCCTACTCTAGGATGCCTAGGGGTGCTGGGAATCACTGGGGTGTTCCCACATTGGAGGTTCTTCTTTCTCCCCAGCAAAAGCAAAAGGGTCCCAAGGAATCCAATTATCCCTTAAAATCCACCAATTTTAATCAATGTCTCTGGTGTGAGAGTAGCACCATACTCAAATCCAGGGATTATAGATTCAGTCCTGAGTAACCCAGCAATGCCACAGCAGAAGTTCAAACAGCTTCGAGAGACACTTGGGGTAGAAGATGCATCTTTGAAAACCTATCTTACATGGCCCCTTAAGGATGTCTACATTGAAACCTGCAGGATGTGAACAGAATCATATAGCAGTCAGCATCAAGGGTGACCATGTCAATACCTACAGGAAAAAAGGCAATTTCAGAAAAAAACCCCAAGCCAGCTGTGTTACTGACTTGGTCTCACTTTCTGCAGAAAACTGCTTTTCCAGGGTATTACTTCAGGGCTATTTACTCCTAAGTGCTGGCTTTCAATTTCATTTACCCTAGAATTTCTTTTGTTTTGAGGAAAGGCGGCATTGATCACTAAATGCATCCACAGCCGTTGTCTGGTTATCTCCTGGAGGGAATCATGTGTCTTTAACCTTTCTCCTCTTTTTCTTTTTTTTTTTTTTTTTTATATTCAGCTTCTTCACAGGGCTCATCAGAAAAGTTTACTAGGGATAATTAAGTACATAAAGCACCTTAGCTAACCAAAATGAAAGAGCTCCTTAAATATGCACAATCTGCAACCACAGGAGGAGTTCTGAAGGACATGAGGACAGCTGACAGTGTCTTGAGTTTGCATGTGCTGTGGCCACTAGGAAAAAAACCCAAAACAACAAAATCCCAAGCACTTGAAAATGCATATTCACCATTAAACCTCATCGGAACAACAAGGAGCAGGAGCATTTTCGAGCCAGTTCTAGAGACAATGAAATGTGAAGTATGTGAAGGTATTAGCCTTTCATCTTCCAGCCTGCTTGTGTGAACCCCAGGTTAGCAGCAGCAGGAAACATAGCACTCACAGGGCACAGGTGGTAGTATTACCACAGGCCTAAGCTGAAAGAGTATAAGGAAATACTGTGCTTTTTGCAGGATATCCTGTCATGCCCATTTTTTGTTAGGAAGGATTGAAAACTTTTGTTCTGCATTGATGACATGGGCCTGTCTATGGGAGAGAAATTCTGTGAGCTGAAGTGTCCTTTTCCTTTTGATTACAAATTTCCCTTTAAATATAAATTGAAGAACAGAAGGAAATTGCATACACAATGAAATGCCTAGAACCTGCACCCAGATACACTAAACTTCCATGCATTTTCTCAGCAGATGCCTTTGTCACTCATTTCTGGGAATATCATTTGCCCATCCCCATTTCGAACACTTTAAGGAATGATTTTACCACAAAAGCTTTCAAGAGACCTCATGTTACTCTTTTTGGCCTCTCCCTGCCATGCCCTGTCCCCAGTCTCTCTCCATTACCTGATCACCCTGTTAGCTGTGCTTTCCAGATCCTTAAAACAGATTATTTAATCTTGGCTACACCTACATTTAAAAAGAATCTTTAAGAAAAAGTAAGATTTTTATACAGTCTTGATTTTAGTACTTGTGTCAATATGGTACTCTCAGCAAGTAACGCCTCCCAGTATTTGGAAGTGAGGATACTGGTATCAAAGATTCCTGCCTCCAGTGCACAGCTCTAAAAGGCCATGCACAGAAGCCTCTGCAAAAGGCTAAAACTCTGCAATCTGCCACTAAACTGATGTCTCAGCTGCTCACCTGGCACAAGTACCTTCATAAATCTCCCCGGGGCTGCTAAAGTAGGTTATTCAAGGATGTGAGGGGTTTTTTTTCAGTTTTATTTTCTGCAGGTTTGGAGGCTATGTCAGGCTTGCAAGGCTTCACTGCTTCAGAGGGAATGAGCCCAAAGGGCAGGTAACGTCGGTGTCATCCAAGCACAGTGTAGCTGGAGCATGAGCATGGCTGATACTGATAATGGCTCAGATATCACCACCTTGACAGAGGCTCAGATATCACTGCTTCCAGTGGCATCATCTACCGGCTGCATATTGGTGTAGAAAAAACTTGTTACTTTAAAGATTTCTTAGCAAGTGGCTAGACTTCTTTGTGAGCAGGAAGGAGGACTGATGAAAGATGTTAATACATACATTTCACGTGATGTTAGAGACATGGAACAGCCCAGGTTGGAAGGACCTCAAAAGACCATCTGGTCCCATCTTTCACGGGAAAGAGAGCTTAGCTGAAAAATGTGGTTTGAAATCTAATGTCATCCACAACCAGATAATCAGTTGTCCACATCCTTAAACTGCTGCATATTTAAGCACTATAAAAAACGTTGAGGACAGCGATAAGGACACTACTAATCATTCTTTTATTTACCTAATGATCATCTCTCTGACATACTCCTGCTGGTATACTCGTCCCGTAAGTATTAGCAAATGGCCACCTAAAATTTGCAAAACTCCAAAATATTAATTTCACCCAAATAAAAAGCATCAATACAATAAAAAAGAATCAAAAGTATAAGCAAAACAGCATCCCATCCTACTAGATGACTAACAGATTTTTTAATGATTTTTAAATGGGATTGAATACAGGAAAATTATTTGAAAGCCTAGAATACATTGTCTAATTTCATTCCTAGAAGCACATTCAATCAAGACCTACTTTTGGCTCTCCAAGCAATGGTGCTGCCTCCACTGACCTCAGGTCTGGACCTGCATGCCTTCAGTTATGCCAGTCTTTCACTGCCTCTGGAGGGGCCCTCTTAATTCTCAGCTGTTGCACGGGATTAGGAAGACAGAGGAAAAGCCTGGGCTAATACACTCTTGCTAAGGTTTTCACATTTCCTTTGAGCTTGTAATTAAATTCAAATATGAAGACAGCAGAAAAAAGAAAACTCAGCAAACCACTTCTGCATCTGAAATGTACTGAATTGAACACAAGTCTCTTTCTGGTGGGTTTTGACATGAGCTTGTCTATGGTTTTAACCCTCAGTTATATACTCCAGTGGTCTCCTGGACTAGCTCCTTCCTGCCCCCATAGACCCACAGCTCCTCCTGCACAGATGGAGGATGCTCCACGCAGCCTCGGCCATATCGTGGCTAGTGGGGTCCAGGTGACACCCACAGCACCATCCCCTGACATTATTAAAAATTAAGGACTTGATGAGGCTGTATTTAATGAAGCTGTATTTAAATAGTATCATAAGGCCTCTTCCTCTATTTTTCCAACTTTCTGTTATCTCACAAACATTGATGCTCACATGCTGGCAGCAGTTTTAGAGATTTGGAGTTGTTTCATTTACCAAGACAGAACTTTCATTTAGTTCAACGAAGTTCAGCCGTACAAGGTGACTGAGTGTGTTGCCTGTGCCATAAGAATCAGCCTCAGAGGTTTCCACAGGTCAGCAGCAAATGCATTTCAGAAATTGCGGTTACTGGCATCATCTGACAAGTGCCCAACTGCTGGACAAAAAAAAGGGAAAAGGAACGAAAAACATTCTTTTGCATTATTTTTTTCTAATGTTGTTGTAACGGCTCATAATCATCATGTGAAATGAAGGCAGACAAATTATTCTTACAGGAAACCAATCCAGTTTTTACTGACAAACTTCCACAGCCAGATAGTTTTGAGAATCATTACAGAGCACATGCACTTCAACACAAATCCCAGAACATTTGCAGAAAGAGCCATTAAACCCAGTGGAGGTGCTTGGCCAATTCAAATCTCCACGCAGGTCTTTGCAAAGATCACAAACCTTTCTTTCCCTCCTCACCAACAGCCCATGTGGCAAGACCTACACCTAGTGCCAGGTGATAAAAGGCAGCAACCCTGCCAGTCACAGCTGAAATGAAGCTCAGCCAGACAGAACCACAAATAACTCCTCAGATTTGTTCATGGGGCACCCTCCTGAGATGCCACCTTTCCAAGTGATGAGTTTGCCAGGGTACTGGTCAGCGATGATTTAAGGTTGAGGTGCAATCCATGGCTGGTGCTGAACACTTCTGAGCATTGTTTACTGTCTCTGGGTGATGATTTACAGGGTTTGATTACCCATTTTTCAAAACGCCCAAATGTGAGATTAAAATGTTTTAGAGGCAACTGCTTGTATTAATCTCTGCAGCAGGGACTGAAGCGGAGCTGTCACTCGGGGACGGGGTGGGATCCTGGCTGCCAGCACTGCTACAAGGCAAGAATCATTAAAAGCAAATACCTTCTCCTCAGACAGACTGGCAACCGGGAGAACCAGAGCCAGGCAAAGAGGGTTTCTGAACGGCAGCCAACACACACACAACAGCAGTCAAAATTCACTGACCATCGTCTGCTGACTACATCTCAGAAAGGTGAAAGAAAAGAGTGCTATAACATTGCCAACACTTTGTAGAAGTATAGCACATGCATTTTAAATATCTGTATTTAAATCATCTGCTCCTTTGCACCTAACAGGGTACAAAAATTAAAGCCCAGGCAGGAGTAAAAAGCTGGATTGAAGGGATTCACTTTTGTGAGGCCCCAAGAATGGGAAAGAAACTCCAAACAGGGAATGTTGAGATGTGGACGGGAGCAGACAAGCAGTGGGAAATCTTCCTGTTCCCTTCCAATCTGGGCCCTCTCTAGCTGGGATTGGTGGGAATTTATCTTATCCTTCCAGAGGAAAATACAGGAACAAAGAGGGAGACAGAACATCAAAGTAACTTCTCATTAGACTTCAAATTACACAATAATATCCTCTCCATGAGGGAGAAAATATATTAAGAAAACCCCTAACAAACTCACCAACCTACAAGACATTTTGCTATTTTCAAGAGGTTTTGCAAATACCTGAACAATCACAGTTATTAACAGTAGCTACATTTTTTGTGCCTGATCCACAGAAGCAAGAAATGCAGAGATGGAAGCTCAGTGTGCTGAACATCAAAACTAAATAAATCATAATTACAGACTGCTCTGTTCCATCACAAGGAGAGACAAACATTACTTTCTCTGCTGGTCTGCCCACCCCACTGCCTGCACTACCTTTTTTTTTTTTTCTTTTTCATTCCTGAAAATAAAATGTAAAAAAAAAATAAAAACAAAAGCATTTACTGTAATAATTTGCTGCTGAGGTCAAGAACACGCTCCAGGGGTGGTAGTGGCAAAGAGGAACTACAGTGGGAATACAAACAGATACTTTCCTCCTAAGCTGCTTTGATGTGCCATTCCTGGAAGACTGGCTTTCTTCCCCTTATAGCTTCGGGCCTGTGAAGACTTTACACTTTTTATTTTCTTATTATTTTTTTTCTTTTTTTCTCCTAGATATCCTTTACACAGGACCTTTTCCTGACCTCACAGTAATAACAAACAGGAGATGAAAAATCTATGTGCCATCTTATCAAAGCCATCTGCAGAATTTAAGCTTCCATTTAAAAATAAAAATTAAACTTCTAGCCTTTAAAGGTTGCAGCGATAACCTTCTCTATGTGAACTGATCCACAGCCATCCTCTCTTTCTATCCTCTTTGTCAGACTTTCCTGAGGTCCATAACTGCTCCCCATGATCAAATGGACTATTTGCAAAAAACTATTTCACAGATAATGGTTGGCTTGTCTTTCCCAAGTGAAATACCATTGGTTTCTCACTGCTGATACGTAATGCTGATAAGCAGAAGCAAAGCGAGGCATTTGCCATACTTTCCATGGATCCACAGCACCAAAACACAGACACTTGTAACACATTCATATGTAAACTCATGAGCCTCATTACAGTTCACCAAGAGAAAAGACCACTTTTGGGTGAAATTCATCTTGCCAGCCTGTCAGGTCTGCAGGCAGAGGCAGGCACTACGAGGTGTGACTCCTCAGACACATCACAGGCACTGGCCGTAAGGCGAACTGCTCTCAGGCTGCCTGACCCTGAAGGGAAAAAATGGCCTTGGTGCTCATAGCTCCTACTGGAGACATGGCAGGGAAATTATTAGGGAAGATAATGGCAAAAATGACTGCCCCAGATGATGGATGAGCCCTGTTGCAGAGATGAATTTTTTCCAAGTTCTCTGTTAATCATGCGGCGGAAAAAATCTCTCCTCCCTTCAAACAGCTATCACTGCGATCATGACCACAGAAACAAACCTCCCTGGCCAAATTAGTAAGACTAAGCATTCGTCCATCATGCTCAGTTTCTTATCTCCAAATGAGGCCCCTCTTTGCCCAAGGAACAGACAAGAAAAAAAAAAACCTTAACCAAACAAAGAGAAAAACAGACAAAGAGAGATACAGCACATCCCCAGTTAATTATGTATTGATAAAGCAGGGAGTCATCCATTCTGAACCTCGTGGAAAAGTTTGAGAGAAGAAACACAGAACTGATTTTATTTATCAGCTGCACAGAAAGCCTCAAGTATTAAAAATTTCCTGAAGACAACACTAGTAATCTTCCTTCTCGTCAAGAGCGATAAGGGGTCAGGATGAGCAGGTGGAGTGAGTGTGTGTGTGTATATATATATATATGCTTCTCTTTTTCAAAATAAGTCTTTTTAGATTTTCCAAGCCATGAGACTATCACCTTCCTTTGCAACCATTCTGGTAGCTACTGACTTTCATTAGTAAGCAGCAGTCCTCTGTGTAACTACATGGGGGGATGAAGACATCAAACAATGTTCTCCTGGATAAAAGCAACTCTTATGGAGCTCCTTGCTTTCTATCTCCTTGCAATGACTGAAGTCTCCTCTCGTCTCTGCTCAGTACGCCATGCCTAGCATCAGAATATGATACCTTTATTTTATTTTGTTCTGGCCAGTATATTTTTTTATGCTTCAGGAATTAGCTGGTTTTTAACTCACATTAACAAATAGCCTCTTCATCTTTAGCACCCTCACCTATCTTTATCTCATCTGTAAAGATTTCAGATCATTTTCTAGGTTGCTGCCAAAAATACTGAGCAGCATCAGGACAAGAACTGCTCCCAGGAGTATCTACTGAGAAGTAACCTCCTCATTGACACCCTCTCCCTAACAATGACATTTTGACACACATCATTAAACCAGTTTTTAATCCATCTAGCATGTACTGTTATGCCTACACAAGTCAAAACCAAAGATCTGGTGGTACCAAGTCCAAAGCCTTGTAGAAATGCAAGTACACTGCAACAGCAGATTTTATGTTAGAAAACATGTCTCTCAATCCCGGATTGGCAGGAAGCATCTTTACAGATATAGCAGCTTCATAATGAAGTGACATCAAAAACTTTTTGCCTTACTTATTGAAAGTGAAGCATGCAAGAAGATGCAGAAAATGAAGTAATAAACCCTCAGAACAGTGTCAAAAAAACAGCTGTCAACAGAAACAGGAATGAAGAAGAAAATGTCAGCAAATTCAGAGTAGAATTGAATATTTTATTCACAGTGAGAATAAATCTAAAAAAAAAAAAAATCCAGCATATAATTCAGTAAATTATTCCATTGTTTCCTAGACCAAAACTGCCTAAGCTACATTCTGTCACGAAGCTGGAAAAATCAGAGTAATGTATTGTTTCCATTTTTCAAAAAGATGAATAATGATCCTTTCAGGTCTTAAATTCCCTGTCTCTAACAGACAGAATAAACCTTGCCTACGTCAGCAGCAGTATGATGCAACTGGAGCATGTCAGTACAGCAAAGTAATGGGTTCTGAGGAGCCCAAAGCCATATTCTGTGCATCGGGGGTGTGCTCCAGCCTGCTCCCGTGGCTGCACACTCACACTACTGGAGTGCACCAGGTGCTTATCTCTCAGTTCAGTTTTCCAAAAAGGCAGCACATTTGGGCCCTATGAGACCTTTTCCCAATCTGGATCAAAGCCCAGTAAGTGGGGACAAATGGATTTGCTTCCAAAAATCCCTCAATCTAAACATATCCACGCACACACATAGATCCCCAACTGCCGAAGGAGGCTGAAGTCTGGATGGAGAAGGTGAGCAGGGATCATTTAAAATGACTGAAATGTTTTTAAGAGTCAGGAAAGCCGTATCTTTACTAGTGTGACATTTTTGGGTGGACTCCATACTGATAAAATGGAAAGCTATTAGTAACGTATGTGAGCAGAGGAACACCATTAATAAGCTTATTGACAACAAAAATCCCTATAGGATACAACCGGCACTGGGTCCTACCGTAACAACCACTGCAGGAATGGAGGGATGCTGCTGCCTCAAAGGGAGCAAACAGCTTGGTGATCTACCCTCAGGATAATAAAATACAGATAAATCTGCCTGGATCTGGGGGAAAAACAGTTATTTTTGTGTCATGCACATCCCCCAGGATGAGCCTGAGCACTTACTCCCACAGCTCACCGCCTCCTGTAACCACTGTGTAGGAGAGGAATGTGGTTCCACCACAAAGCCCTCAATGTGCATGAGAATGAAGCATAAGGCACTTGGACTCCCACTAAATATCACAGTATTTCCAAACACTTTTTCCCCCAGCTATAAGCCAATTTTCTGAGTTTTGGCCAATATATTTGATTATTTCTAATTTTACCACAAACAAAATAGGCATGATCCACAGACTGGGGTGCACCCCCAGTCTTTTTTTTTTGGCTTTCAAAGCAGCCGTTTTCTCCATTAGATCATATTTGTTTGCTTTAGACTTCAGAAATAAGTAGCAGATGACATTATGCTGCAGTTATGTGTTTGCTTTATCCACTTTTTTATTTATTGAAATGACAATTTCCATGCATGAATTTTTCCCCAAATGATAACACCCTCCCCCACATGTTCCTATTTATTTTACACCCTGGAAGTAATGTTTCTGGAGGTAACCCCACAGCCTTCCCAACCACTGTGGCCAACTGTATATAATGCCCTCATAGTACTAGGGGGTCTGTTCTTATTTTATCTTGTTTTAATGCAAAATCTTTTTGAATTGGAAACTATTCCTTTAACCCTGTCCTCCTTGAGGAATGGAAAAGAAACAGGCCTGGGTTAGTATCAGCTGAAATATTGTATTTAAACAATTCTCAAAGGATCCCACTGGAAAACAAAAGAAAACAATAAAACCCCCAAACAAATAAAGCTCAGGCTTTCCCTGCTGCTAGTGTTCTTTGCTGCTCTGTGACACAGCACGCTCTAGAAATGGGCCAAAACCCCCAAAACAAATCTCAAGTAGGAAGAAATCCCATCATCGAACAACAGCCCTGAGAATCCCACTGATGAAAACAGGACCTGTTTTTTTTTGCCACAGCAGGTCTGAAAGCTTTGACTCAAGGTCAAAAGCCTGGGAAGAACTGAGGTCCAACTAATGGGCAAAGCCTCGAGCAATTTCACAGCAGCCAAACACCCGTGCCCTGCCGGCCTGACAGTGTTGTGTGTGGTGAGGAGGTGGCAGCATCTTCTCCACCCAACTCCCCACCCAGCATCCTGTCCCTCACAGCAGCCTCCAAGTCCCGGGCTTGTGCTTAGGAAAGACAGGAAAATGTGTCCTCTTTTTGTCTGTAATGATAAAGCAGGACTGTACAAGGAGGAACCCAACACAGAAGCCTCTCTTCCGTCCTGCTTCTGCCCATCCAGCAGAAGAGGTGTGTCTGCCATGAGAGTTGAATCAATGAGTGCTACAGAACATGCATTCTTGGGGCCCAGTCCAAGACCACAAATTTAATTCCTCCAGGAACACAGGCATGGAGCAGATATGCATATTTAAAAACAAAAAGCAAAAACTCTACCAAGCAAAACATCTTCCTGCACGCACTCACTGCTCCATGCAGGCAGGGAATAAACCACAGAAGACGAATTCTGGCAACCCCACTTAATGCCCAAGATGACAGTTATGAAAAGGGAGGCAGCTGAGCCAGATGATGCAATCCTACATTAGAGCATCATCACTATGGTCTAGCGTGAACACAAGAGGACTGCATCTCAGACGTGTACTTAGATAGGAGGAAAAGCACTGACACTACAGAACACCTAAGGACATACGATGGGTAACATGCCACGGAACTGTGCTTTCTGCAATACGTTTGCATGCTACATGGCCAGACTAGTATCATCTTACAGCCAATATACAAATTGAGGAGATTGCAGGGGAGGGAAGGGTTTCACTCCTTTATCTTAAGATGTCTAATTGCTTTTGGTGTTTAGAGAAATATAAATAGCTGTATCATTGCAAGGCAGAGATCAGATCTAAAATATCCCTTGGAAAGTAAAAAACAAATTCTTAGAAAGCTTTTTTCTTTTGAAGCATGTGGAATAAGGCCATCATTTGATACACTGCCCAAAGAAGTGGCATTTCATGGAGGAAAGATTCATGTGAGGATTCCTCTTTGAGACAGCAAAGACAATGATTTGTTCCTCAAGAAAAGAAACACATTACTATCTCATCTGGAGCAAGAGTGATTTCACTCTTTAATATTAATGTGAGAAGGCAAACAGTTCATCCTTTAAAGTTTGTTTGTTTATCCATGTAATGAATGTCATGCTTCACAGAAAAAAACTGTTTGGTGACGGTGCAATTTCTTTGTGTGCTGGTTTTAGTTCTCCCTTTTTTTTTTTAAGAAAAACCCCAGAACACCAATATTAATTTTCTGCTAAGTGATCAGTGATCCATTTAATATGATCTGTTACAGAACAAAGCAGCCTTAGGATGGGCTTGTTGAACTTTAGCAGGTTCGGTATTGAAGTCTCTGTTGATTTCTTTCTCACTTCCTCCGGTGTATCTTAGAGTAAGATAACTGGCAAGTTCTTAAGCACTTAAACTGTTTTTCCCAGGATGATCAGTCACACTAGACATACTTCTAGTGAAAGCCCTGATTAACATTTTCCTCAGAAATCCTGACCAGTGCCATTAATAAGTCTTTGAAAACCTTGAGAATTGTGGATGCCCTCTCCCACCTCACTGGCAAAGCAATGTCATCCCAAGTAGGAGGACACCCAAATACTGTTTTTAGAAGTAGAGAATCCCAGTTGGACAGTGTGGCCAAGGCCTGTCGCTCATGTGTGGGAGTGAAGGCAGACTGGAGCCTCAACAGCTGAATACTTACCACAAAAAAAGCATATTAACTCTGTACTGCTGTACCTGGGATCAGCATCAGGTGCTGATACCTGCTGCTCCCCTTCTTTCTGCTGATCCATCAATGAGAGACCGTCAATTTTGAAAGCTCATCAACCCGTATAGTTATGACAAAGCATATCCAGGAGAAAGGCTGAATTTGCATGAGTATTCCCCAGGGAAGCTGATGTTTCATTGTCCCAGCCAATTGACTGCAATGGAAACATCATCAAGCCTCAAGTGTACTCCTGCCCTGAGAGGGCTCTCATCTCCCTGGTACTGGAGGACCTCATAAAAGCTAATGTATTTACCACCAGCATCACTTCTGTAAAAGAATGCTTTTATCCCTGCTGACAGAGAGAAGCACAAATCGGAAATACTCCATACCAAACTGTGACCAAGATCAGGAGGAACTGCCTATATACTTTACAGGGGATCTGAATCTACAGAGTTGCTGAAAATCCTCCAATGTATCATTTTCAGGTAAGAAAAGGGACTTGAAGCCCCCGCCCTGTAGCAGCTCATCCTTTCCAGGGAACTCACAGTCCCATGAGCAGGATGATGAAGGTGACAAGCAGGGTGCAGTCCCCAGGAATCTGAGCACTGCTCATATCACATCAATTTACCCCAATCAGTCCACGGATGCTCTCCACCATGTCCATGAATTGTGAAAAGAAGAGAGGCATCAAAGAGGCCTGCCACAGGCATGTCACCACCAAAGGCAGGGGTGTGTGCAGTGCACCCACTAGCTGATCTGGAAACTGCCTTTTTTATTTGGAGAACACATGACTGCCTTCCTTTCCCACGTGTAGGCTGGAGGACTTCAGATTGGAACAGTATTCCAACACTATGGAGGACTGCAGGAGTCCAAAGTCACATGTGGGTAGTTTGCTTAGTTATCCCTAGCTCAGTCTTGACCAGCCTTGCCAGGGCAGCACTTACTTTAAAATCACAAAAAGGTATAAACAGAAAATAAACCCATGATGTCTGTAAGTTGAAACAGAGTTATAAATAATTCTCCATCAAGAACACTGAAAGCTGACTGGCAAAAATGGGTTCCTCAGGTCCTATAAATGAGACTCAAGTTCTGCCCAGTTCTTGTGCAATACCGTTTCCTTGAAGCTGCTCTCTTGACTTTGACAAGCTAAGGATCACCAGATCCTTGGGGTGTAATAATGTACATGCAGGACACATAGAGCACACAGAGAGCCGGACAGATGCAGATGCACAGTGAGGTTCTGACCCTCTCATCTCAGTTCACCCTCCTTCAGCACCACAGCTTTATCTAGTGCAAACAAGGACATGGTAGAAGAAAACTGAGCATTGAGATCTCTTCTTAATGCAGAAGTATTAACACTCTGTTGAACAGGTCTCAATTTTGAGACAAAAACATGTATTTTTGAGGCAAAACCAGAAATATTAGATAGCATAACTAAAAATCCTTATCTAGCATGGGTTGTTTACTCCTACATTATCTGTTTAGTTGTAATAACATAGAAAAGTTAAAAAAAATTAAAAAAAAACTTGAACCAAAATATGGGTACCAAAATACCTAAAAGTGCCATTAAGTCTGGATCATGCTCCAGCTTTCCTTATTTGCAGAAGGACCTGGCAGGTTATGAGTTCTCCATCAATAAAAAATAAGTGCTTACAGTGTACCTCTACAGGACTGTCAGATCTCAGGCTTCCTCTAAACTGAAAATACCATCCATATACAGCATGCAGTCAACTGAAATATCACATATCAACTCTGTGTGATACCCACACAGGATCCCAACAGGATCCCAACAGGATCCCAACAGGATCTTGAAAGCAGTTTCTGAAGACCTCAAAGTTTCTGTTCCCAGTGGTGCTGTGAGACCTTACAAACAAGGAGAAGTGTGGAAAACACATTATTTTTATTGTGTAAATCCAATGATATAAAGTAGCATGGCTGATGAAGCCACTATAAGACCAGTACCCAAAAATATAGTTGATGCTCTGCATGTTTTTCTCCTCTCTAAGTAAGTTGCAACAGACTATTCAGCTGGTTTACCATCAGCCCCCCCC
>WEKY01062145.1:152325-174449 GCA_013390045.1 Picathartes gymnocephalus
CCATTTTCTTCTTCCTTTTTATTTTAAATCCCTTGGGGCAGAGCCAGGAATCTCAATGTGCCACAATAACCACGTTTACTTATTTCCAACTCCTGTCTGTAGTATCGTATCATATCAGCTCAACCTGGCATCAACATGGTGCTCTTCACTGATGAGCCCAGTAAGGAATCCAATCTGTTCCTCATTATGTGATGCTCAGGAGATATGGGAGGGTGGGAAAAAAAACCCATAAAGGAGAGAAGGGGGAACTAACCAGGGCAGCAGTGGACAGAATGAGAAATAGGAAGCAAGTAATGACTGACAAAAGTGTGAAGGAGGAACATGACACATGTATGCAGAAAGAATGAAAAATAAAAATGTGAAGCAGCGAGGGAATGGGACAGGTGGGAATAAAGGCAACATGATAGAGTCAGAGTAAGGGGAAGTGAGAAATCCTAAAGAAAACAAACAGTCCTGGAACAGAGTCCCATTGCTTCCTAAAGCATAGGCTTTCTCACTAATTCTTCCCAGAGCTCAATTCACTGATGGACTTGAAAAAAAACCCCAAAATACCTACTTCCAAGGCCGGTGAAAAGTGTTCCCACACCAACCCACTACCAACTGGCTGTGATATCCTCTAATTGCAAGTGAATAATCAGGTTCCCTCCTGGGCAAAATGTTAGTGAAAAAAATAGAGCAGAGTGAGCGAGGAAACACCTGCTTAATGAGCGGATTTGCCTTCCTAGAAAGGCTGGTCCGGTGGTGCATTATGCAGAGTCACAGCAGAGTTAGGTGTGGGCGTGAGCTTACACAGTCTATTAAGCATAATTCAATTGCATTTAAATAATTAATATTGAAGCATATTTTAATTGCGTATAATTTCTTTGTTGCGCAATACCATGCACCTTGCAAAGCCCAAGTCACAAACACCCAGCAATGCCAGATCTCAGCATGCCCCCAGGCTGTCTGCAGTCACCTGTACCCATGCCTTTAGACTCAAAGTACAATTAGCCCAATCATGTTATTACTTCCTCCACAGCCCTGACTCCCCCATGGGCCACAGAATGGGAAGGGGCTCCTGAAATGAAACTGCTGTTCAACATATCTTTGCTATCCAGAGGGGCTTGGACATGCTGGAGAGGTGGGCCCAATATGAACCTCATCAAGTTCAACAAGGCCAAGCAGCCTTGAGGAAAAGGACCTGGTGGACGAGCAGCTCAGCATGACCTGGCAATGTCACAGTCCAGAAAGCCAGCTGTGTCCTGGGCTGGTGATTCTGCACCTTTCCTCCCCTCCAGTGAGACCCCATCTGGAGTGCTGGAGTGTCCAGCTCTGGGGCCCCCAACATAAGAAGAACATGGACCCGTTGGAGTGAGGCCAGAGGTGGCCATGAAGACGGTAATTGGGCTGGAGCATCTTTCCTACGAAGACAAGCTGAGACAGTTGGGGTTGTTCAACCTGGAGAAGAAAAGGCTCCAGGCAGACACCTTGCAGCACCTTCCAGTACCTAAAGAGGCTACAACAGATCTGCAGAGGGACTTTTCACGAGGGCATGTACTCAAAAAACAAGGGGGAATGGTTTTCAATGGAAAAAGGGCAGGTTTAGATTAGCTATTATGAAGAAATTCTTTACTGTGAGGGTGGTGAGGCACTGGCACAGATTGCACAGAGAAGCTGAGGATGCCTCAATCCCTGGAATTGGTCAAGGCCCAGCTGGATGGGGCTCTGAGTAATCTGATCTAGTGAATCCCAGCTCACAGCAGAGGGGGTGGAACTACATGATCTTTCACGTCCCTTCCAACCCAAACCTTTCTATGATTCTATCTGCACATCATGTACCACCTAAAAGATAAAGGCAGAGGCAAGAAGATCTTGACCTTCTATGTAAACTGAGCTCAACTGGCAGTCAGGTAAATGCATGCATGTGATCCCAGAAGCCCGCTCTCTGATATAACCTAAACCGAGAGGTAGTTCCCAAGAGTTTCCTTCTCAGTCCCCCAACAAGGCTCGCTGCTCAGCATATGGATTCTATGATCGTTCACTCTTTAGTCATAAACATTTTTCCCCCTCTTTTTTGGAGGGATATAGTAAGGGTTTCCAGATGCTCCATTTCATTTGTCTGCTGGAGCTTCATGCTTAGAACTAAGACTTTATTTAGCTATCAAAAGTATGCAAGTATGGCTCTTGTCCCTATGCTTTAAAGTATCCCAAAGATTTCGAAAGCAGCTGCTTGCTTGGTTTGCCATATTTGGTTTGCACGATGGTGTGATTAATTTGGGTCTCCTTGGAACTGGCTCAGGTTGGTTTCCACATCTCACAGCCAATTAATCAACAAGCAAAAGAAGCCCTTTCAGGCCAGAGGCTGATACAGAGTGCATGATAAGGGCACTGAGAGATGCCTGAGGCATCTGCAATACAGGGAAGCAGTTATTTCCTTCCTTTCAGAAACCTCTTATGCCTGCTATGCTCAGACACTGTGAGGCTCCAGGTCAACTGAATTGTGTCAAAGCCCACCAAAACAAATTTTAAAAAAAGGGTCTGTGCACCAATGTGCATGTACAAGGTAGCTAGAAATCAAGAGAAGAGACATGGCGGATAACTTGGGAAGAAGTACGGACAAGTATTTGCTGCTAAATTCACAACAATAGTTCAGAAAACTCCATCAAATTGTGTAACTTGATCTTTACATCACAGGTAAACATACATCTCCCAGCTACTCCTCCACAAATCCCAGTACTTTCTGTTTCATTGAAGATCAGTTTTGTTAGGCTAGAACAAGACTTAATTTGAAAACAGAAAGAAAACTCTAACATTTCCAAGGATAATTTGTTCCAGTGGATTGTAACTCTGTTAAAAATGTGTCTCACTTTCTGTTCAAATTTGTCTGCCCCAACTTTTAGACTCCTCGTTGTGGTCCCTTTCTCCACTAGATAGGAGAAAGGGCTGAAGAGCCCTTTAGTGCTTAATGTTTTCTCTCCTTGAATGTCCTTAATGCTTGCAGTGAAGAACTCGCCATTTCAGATAATTTTCCTTTCAAAGCCTGTTATTTCAGAGTAACAGCATACCAAAGTTAAAAATCACAAAAAGTGTCTAGACTAGTGTATTCCTTCCGATAATATGCTTAATAAGCAGGATTACTGGATGAAGCTCAACTTAGCTGGTCAACTGTATGTCTTGTTTATTTAATACCATTTCCCGAGGCTTTACAAATTGCTTGTATAAAGAAGACTGCACATCACTGGAATCGTCCTATTCTTCACCACAAATTGGTGTCTGGGTGAGCCTGAGCCGTGCTCCGCAACAGGGAGTGAACTGGCTCCACCCAACATGCTGTGGACGTCTATGTCTTGCTTTTCTACACTGCTTCCTGAATAGACGTTCACGATCACAGAGCTTACAGTATTCCCGTGGAACAGCTATCCAAAACCAAGCTGGTATCCTGATCTTCATTCGTAACACTCCACAGGAGCAAGCATCTTGTTGATTGCCAGCTGCATTAAGTGCTACATGGAAATAACTGGTTGTGCTATGCAGGTGCATGAACAAGCCCACACGTGTAGGCTGCTGGTTAAACACCTGGTGTTATGGTTGCCTGAAAATGCCTTCCATAATTACTGTTTTTGATGGCCTACTTGCTGCTCATCCAGACTGTAACCTGTAACTGCCTGAGGTTTTCCAGGCCACACTGCCTGCACCATGGTGAGTACCTCTGAAACTTACTGAAGACAGAACAATTCCTTTTTTATGACCCATAATAAATCAGAGCTGTCTGAAGATTTCTACTGCCCATGTCTTCTGCAAGATGGACTTTGAATCGGCATGGGAGCAGACTTCAAGTCCCAGTATTCTATTTATTTTCTCTCTTAAATGCTACCCATTTTCTCTCCCAAATTACAAGCCCTCAAAAAACTGTCACTGATGAATAGTTGCTGTTCATTTCCTACAAGATCAGAGGTGATCTGTGCAATGTCCCTGCAAACCAGATGTGATCTACTCCCTATCAGATAGGATGTCACATGCTATTGCTGTTACTGGCTGTACCAGGCTTTGCAACCTGTTTGTCCCAGAGATCAGTGCAGGCACTGTGCTTGTCAGTGCTCTCTGCAGTCTCCCAAGGCAGTAAAAATAAGAAACACTTTTAAAAAACATATAAAATTTGAAAAAAAAAAATGAAGCCAGTAAACGAGGATTGGGGGAGGGGGAGAGGGGAGAACAGAAAGAAGAGGTTGTGTCAAGGATGCTGAGGAGAAAAACTAGGAAAGGAAAACCTGAGAAGCAGGAAGAGGAGATTTGGACCTGTAAGTAAAGGAGGAAGCTGGGACTCCCACAAAACCAAGAATATGGTTATCTGGACACTGGAGAAAAAGATCCAAAGATGGGAAAGGATGTAGTTACGGGGTCCAGCAGGGAGAAGCCTGGAAAGCAACAAAAACCCTGACAAGGAGCTTGAGGCTGGAACAAAAGCCTAAACAGTAGAAAGTATGGACAGCTAGGCTGAGAAAATGAGCCAGAAGAGAGGACAGAGAGGAAGGGAAGGGAGGAGGATGAAAAAAAGCTATACAAAGGATAGGCAGGAAAAGCCTAATAAACTCTCATCCAAAGCCTATAGTGAGAAAATTCCTGCACCTCAGTATTTCAAAGAAAACAACAGCAAAACCCAATGGAAAAGTGTGCTGCATGCATACCTAATGATGGCTGATGTTAGACAGTCTGTTACTAAATGGGTTTGCCATTTATCACTACCACACACGGGTATTTTACATTTATTGTTCCCAACCAGGAAATTACATGCTGAAACATTGCTATTGTGAGTGTCCAGGAGCAGCCCAAGCTCTTCATCCCACTGTCTCCTTGCCTGCAGGCAATGAGGCTGCTCTCAGGTAAGTCAGGAGAATCACAGAGCTGCGAGGGCTTCTTCATCGTGACCATATTCATGCTACCTGCTGCATGAGCTGGAAGGCAGGCAGGGAGGACAAAAGAGGGTTAGGAGAACAGAAACTCAGCTGAAGGCTCGATGGGCAACTGCATCCCAACCCTTCTGTCACAGATATATTCTGAAACAAATGCTTCATGGGCAGCTTCTACCTGCGCACATCACACCTCCATCTACGCCGGCACCTCCAGGTGTAATGGTCCTCAGCAGATCCAGCTGGCACCAGCTTTTCCCAGCACATATCTGGTGCCTTCTAGGGGTTCAGACAAGTCAGACACCCAAAACCATCTACAGAAAGATGTCTTTTGGGATGTCAATCATTCCCTATTCAAATCCTGCTCTACAAATTCAGTTGGAGTATGGAAGAGAAAGAAGCTGAACAGGCATTCAAAGCCCAAGCACCACTCAAGAAAGGAACAGAGTAAGATAATCGGTTTGCAGTAAAAGTGACTGTTCAATCCCTTAAATTCAAGCCAGAGAATACCACAGGGCACAAGAGAGGAAGGGCACCATGGGCAGCCTTCACCCTGCAAACACTTAACCCTGAAAGCTTGCTTTCTCTGCCTTATTCATCTTCTTTCAACATAATTGTTTGCAAAGAATAAGCAAAGACGTGGTTTGTTCTCCTAGTGACAGGCAACTTGATTCCTTTATGACTGTGACACCTTTCTTTGTATTTTATTTAAACAAAATAATAAATGCAGATCACTGGTTTGAAATTTACCTGCCCAAACCTAGACACAAGCTGTATTTACTTTTACTATGAGACATTGTTTCCTAACAGGAAGGCAGAATTATCTGATAGAAAACACGGTTAACGTAGCACAAAAAAGTTATTAACTGGAGTCCAACCAGGCACGTTGATGAGCAATCCTAAAACCACAATTCAATGGGGTAAAACACCATCATCCAAGTGAGCAAAATAACCTGCTTCCAAGGCTTAGAGACTGCATGGGATAGAAATAATTTTAAATCAATTGAGTTACTGTTTCTTGGCAATTTGATAGAAAGGAGAAACAGTGTAATTGGCAATCAAGTACTCCTCTGAGAGCTTCCAAACAGCCAGCTGGATTTGTAAATGCATGTTAATCTGCCAGGACCAAATCCTGCAAGGCGCTTAGAGCAATGGGGTAAACTGCAAGCTGGGTGTAAGTTATTACAAACAGGGATGTAAGCAGTAAAGGAGTACAACTCACATGTCAAAGGAATGATGCTTTTGTCCCTAAAAGTAAATACAAACCTGCTTTCACTCCCTCCCTTGCCAACACAGAGAGTTCTTTTAATGTAATCAAGCACAGATCTACTCACCCTTTATTTGCTAAGCAGGAGCCAAATATAGCTCAGGGACAAATATGCAGTCTGCATGATTAATTAGCTGGTGTCTTTATCTAACTTTCCTTCAACCTTTATATGCTTAATAATATCTATTTATTAAATCAATGAGCTTGTGTATAAAACTGAATCCATTTGTTTATTTTAAGTCACTATATATAGACAGGATTTCATTGCAGGAGCAAACACTACGGGCAAACTATTGGAGTCATCGGGATCCAGCACTTGGGAGTGAAGGGGGACACTGATGATGACCTCAACTCGAAGGGACAGTTGTTACAGTCCTTCAAGGATTGTTCCAGGGTTTGTATGGAAAGGAACAGTATTCCAACTAAACTAATAATCTTCTTGCATTCCTTGAAACAATTTCCTTATAGTATTGATTGCCTTTATTGGAAAACTATGAAGTTTTCCTAATACCCTGTGTTGTGAAGGAAGGTGAACTAGAAGTGACTCTTCTTGTTCACCAACCAGACTATTCAGATAAATAAATTCAAAGACAAATTCTCTTCAAAGAGAGATATGCTTCCTGCCCATGACTGCATCTCTAAACCGTCCAATCAACCAGCCATCCTAGGTATTCCCCTTGGGAAAGGTGGCACTGTGTCATACAGAGGGCTCTCTCCATTGTTTTTATGGCAAGAGCCCAGACGACTACCCAAAAATACTCATCTAACTTCCAGATGGCTAAAGTCAGATGGGATGAATCCCACCTCACTCTGGCATGTCTCTGAAGAAATGGCTGGCATTCTGTAGAGCATCTCCAAAGAACTTCACTTTAGAATCATAGAACAGAGTCATACCCTGAGCTGGAAAGGATCCACAAGGACCATCTAGCCCAGCTTCTGGCCCTGCACAGGACAGCTCAAAGAATCACACCATGTGCCTTAGAGCATTGTCCAAATTCTCCTTGAACTCTTTTAGTCTTGATACTGTGACCACTTCCCTGGGAATCTTGTTCCAATGCCCAATCACCCTCTGGATAAAGACACATTTCCTAATATCCAACCCAAACCCTGCCCAACACAGCTTCATGCCATTCCCTCGGCTCTTATCACTAGTCAGCAGAGACAAAAGATCTATGCCTGTCCCTCCGCTTTCCCTTGTGAGGAACTTTGCTTGATTTCTGACAAAAACCTCACTTTTACATAAAATTTGTGAAGGTTTCTTCTGTCTTTTTTTATCATATATGTCCTCCAACAGTATTGAAAAGGTGAGGCTGCACTGAGTCCTCATCCTATTGCTGTCCCCTGAGAGGTGTTTGAAATCATTCATAAAACCAGACCTTGGAGGTGCAGGGACAGGCAAGCCGTAAATAAATCCTTCAAGGTTACTGGGAAAGGCCAGGCCAGCATCTTCTGGATGACCCAGGCAGTCTCATATCCCACTAACTCCGGCACTGAACAAGTTATTTCTGAGGGATTTGCAAGCCAACATGTGTTAAATATGAGGAGTTTGGGAAATGACAACTACTTTGGGACTGGTACTTTATGACCAACACAAAAGGTGTGGAAGAATAAATTCTTCCCATGTGAAGAATAAATATAATTATATCATGCTCCTTGCATTTCTCCCCTGGTAAAGAACAGACGCTGCAAGAGGCCAAATTTTCTCTGACCCGTTAATATGCAGCCCTTCACATTAAACAAAGCAAACTGAAATTCTACAACTGCAAAGTAATTCCTGAGAGGGAAAAAAAATTAAAACCAAAACCACAAAAAAAACCCACCAAAGTCCCCTCCCCAGGTTTCACATCCTCTGAGGAAGCAAAATCGTGATGTCCATGTCAGTTCCAAAGTTACAGAGTGAAATTAGATGCCTCAAGGTGTAGCAATTCAGCAATATGAAGATGCCTTTTGTTATTTCTGAGACATTTCAGGAAGATCACTCCATTCTGCATCTGGCCTGTAATTATTATCTGAATGCATCTCAAGGAAAGTGCTGTGACATCCACAACAAGCAAGTGTTTTAGAACCAAACCGGACTAAACAGTAGAAAATACAATGGAAAGTACAATACAGCACTGTTTCCCCAGAGACGGCTCTATTACAGCCTCCAGTAGTGCAAACTACCAGAGGATTACTTCCTTCCCCCTGGTTATGATTAATTTGGAAAAATGTACCATAAAAAACCCCAAATCTTAAGACTTGAGAAAATACTTCTATGGTCTTAAACCTAAGGCCAAATCCCAACACAACCGATACAAGCTGCTGCCTTCCTTCACTTACACTTTCTTTTCTCATTTTGTCCTAGATTCATACCTTTTTTCTAAGTTACTTCATTGGCAAGCCTCCAAATTGTCCCTTCTGAGCCCAGAGCTGGCTGGAATACCTCTAGCCACTCTTGCTGTATATCAGCTACCCTGCAGCTAAAAGGTCAGGTCAGTAAATCTCCCTTGGCATGCCAGGAGCAGGACTGCAGGAGCAGCACCCTGGGGCTCTCTAATTTCTGGCAGTGGGATGCAGGTGTCAGTGCCCAGGAGCAGCCTGGCCAGCCCCCACTGCTGGGTGACCATTGGCATGACTCAACAAGGCCCTTCAGAGGGATGCAGCCAACACAGAGATGTTGGGATATGTCCCCTGGCCTCTTGTCGAGCTGGGTGTAAACCAGCAGGCATTGGTGGTTTGGGATGAAAAGTAAGGCAATCCACTGTTTTTCTCATACGAGGGACAGATATTTGCTGAAGACGGAACTGCAGCATGCCACCAGGCAGCGGAGCTCCAGCACGAGTCTGTCACGGAAACGTGAAACCCACGAGTCTCCTGAGATAAGGAGCAAGAGATGAGCTCCCCAGAAGACATGGGAGGAGAAGGAGAGGGATTGACAGCTTATTTTTGGCTATGACTAATACAGCATTCAGTGTAAGTGCTTCCCACCCAACTTGAAAGAGGAAGGGAAAAAAAATCATTTATCTCTATTAACAACCCTAAATACAGTACTTCACTAACTACAGTTACTCTTTGACTAACACCGTGATTAAAAAGTATATAAAAAGGGCAGGGATTTTGCATTAGAACCTGAACAGCAGGGATGAAAAGTCATCCCATTTTCGCTGTATAAAGATTAGGAAGTCTATTGTAAGGTAATCATTTCATTTCAATTCCTGAAGAAAGCAGCCCCCTATGCATGCCTCCAAAACACAACTTTTTAACTTCTAGCATTAAAACCCCAAGAACACTGTTTTTGGAAACCTAAGAGATGACCATGTCAAGCAGTCAAAGACTCTCAGTATGACAGCTACTTGCTCTCCATTTTCTCGCAGGAAGCTGTCTTCAGTGGAGAAACTGGAAATAGTTAGTAATTTTACTCCTAAACTGTTGTGGAACTGGACACACCTTTTCCCTTGTTTTTTTTACTCTTCCTTTCCTTATTTTTTTTTCCGTGTCCTAAAACTACAACTAATAAAATTAGTTTAAAATTGGGAAGTTAAAATCTTTAATAATTATAAGAATTTTACACTTCGAGAAACTCAGAATTAGAAATTCTGTTTCTCAGTTTATTATAAAAGCTTAAAATCAGCTTAAAATCTAATGTTAACTACAATTTAAGCACTGAACTGAATTAGTTAATGATCTTGACCTAGATTTGCTGGATTCTAAGTTTATGAAAATGTTCTGTTTGGGCTTTTTAGATCAATTCAAGAAGGAAGAAGCTTCAAAATATAGAAGATACTCATGGATTAAACAATTCCTACCAAGACAACACATCCATAGATCCTAGTCCCTACCTGTTTGGAGCAAAAGTAAATGTAGACCCCCAATATTGTTAGTTGCTTGGCTTTCCAGAAACTTCAGAGGGAAAAAAATAATAATAAAACCTACCAGAGCTGCCTCCCTTGTCTTCTAGGGGGTACCAGAGCTATCTCTGAACTCAGCCTTTCATTGTACGATGCTAAATGGACTGTGAAATTGTTTACCTTAATGGACAGTACTACTTTCTCTTAGAAACAGAATGAAATTTATGGAGTAATCTAAAGCAAAACCACCAGATTTTATCCCCTTACAGTGGAATTGCTTCTGTCACTTCTCTCCTCACATGGACACTAACTCAGCTGAGAAGGTGAAACTCCAGCAGTCACATCTGAGCCCCGGTCACACACAGGCAGCACCAATGGAAACTCACCAAATCCACAGCACTGACACTTACTAGTGTGAGCAACACATCCTGCTGAATGGAACACTGGGAATAGCCTCTGGACTTTAATTTCTGAGTCTGGAATTGTCATTTTTCAGTGACCACAATTTTATACACATAAATCTTCAACCATTAAGAAAAAAACCGAAAGGCATGCAAACATAAAATGAAAAATAAGAACTGAAAAAACACTATGTTTTCATCTAAACAGGACCAGATGCAAAATACTTCCAGTTTACTGACCTTCCTCAAGGATTATATATCAGCAGGTCCCTATAGAAACATATGGAATAATCTCCTCTTTTCAATTACTGTGTCTGGAGCAGTAGTCAGACACTGGTCTAACTCAGAGCCTAGGAAGCACAAGTAGATTATGGCAGTGACAAAAGGGGTTACGAGCCATCCAGACTTCAATCTCATTTGATGTTTAGGTTATTATTACAGTAACTCAATGCCACAACAGAAGATAATTCAGAAACTGTGTGAAACTCTGAAGCACAAGATCTAATATCCCTTCTGAAATTCTTATCATCAATAATGCTAAATCTTCATGGCTTTCAAAAATTTAGTTTAAAAAACAGGGTACCTTCAAATTACTTTCTGCAAGTTATCAAGTTGACATCATGCAGCAATGTTATCAGCCAAGGGCTATAAATTAATAAGTCTATTTCCACCAACAATGCCATAAGCCCTTACAAATTTCTTCAGACTTCTCTTTGGAAATTCTGCCAGAGGTAATCCTGTGACACAAGATTAGTACATGGCGTGCAAGGAGGAGACCTCCATAAATCCAAGCACCTCCCTTGAATCTCAGGAAGTGCAGTAAATCTAAGTGCAAGTAGTTGCAGACCTGGTGTGGCCAATCCCAGACATGAGCACAGACTGCAAGAAGAACTCATTGAGTGAGAACAGCCCTGTGGTGAAGGACGTGAGGGTTCTTAAGGATGAGAAGCTGAACATGAGCCAGTGGTGTGTGCTCACAGCCCAGAAAGCCAGTTTCATCCTGGGCTGCATCCAGAGCAGCGTGGGTAGCAGGGTGAGGGAGGGGATTCTGCCCCTCTGCTCTGCTTTGGTGAGACCCCACCTGCAGTGCTGTGTCCACCTCTGGGGTCCCAGCACAAGAAGGACGTGGACCTGTTGGAGTGAGTCCAGATGAGGGCCATGAAGATGATCAGAGCGCTGGAAGCACCTCTCCTGTGAAGACAGGCTGAGAAAGCTGGGGCTGATGAGCCTGGAGAGAAGAAGACTCCAGGGAGAACTTCAAACAGTCTTCCAGTACCTAATGAGGCTACAAAAGAGCTGGAGGACAAGGGCATGTAGTGCTAAGACAAGGCAGAAAAGGGAAAAAGGGAAAGTTTAGATTGGGTATTATGAAGAAATTCTTTGAGGGTGGTGAGGCACTGGCACAGGTTGCACAGAGAGGATGTGGATTCCCCTTCCCTGCAAGTGCTCAAGGCCAGGCTGGGTGGGGCCCTGAGCAACCTGATCCAGTGAATGGCATCCCAGCTGACAGCAGAGGGAGGGGAACTAGACGATCCTTCAGCTCCCTTCCAACCCAAACCATTCTACGATTCTATGATTCTAAAGCTGCAAGCTGTGGCATCTGTGTTCCTCTTCATTTTAGTTTCTGAGGGAATGTAAGAGGGAAAGAAATTTGAAATTGCTAAAACTGCTATAAATACCAGATGGACAAAATACGGCAAGCTGTAAAGATGAAGGGTAGAGAAAGAAAACGGGGAACACTCCAGGATAAAGGATTCTCAGATTCTCCATCTGCCCTCACTGTCCAATTCCATGGAAATAAAGAAACGCAGGAACCTCACAGCATGAAAAATAATGAAAATGGAGAGCAGATGATTTTCAGTATAATGTAAATGCCACAAATGATACTCTCTAACTTCTGAATAAACAAGTTCAAATCCAAGGAAAATTAGAAGGGAAGAGTTAAAGCTCTCTGCTATTTATTCTCATATAATTTATACAAACAATTTACAGAATGTACCAAGCAGTCCTATAAGCTTTGCTTTTAAATCCATCTTCCTTTCAAATTAAAAGGAAGTAACACACTTTGATTTCAAATGCATTTAAATTAGTGTCTTAACCTGAAATGTGCTATGGAAGAAAATGCAAGACTTTATCTTGAAATCCTCAGGAATAAAAGCTCTTTTTTCAAGCTCACAAAATTCAGACATGATTCTGGGTGAAAGAGGAGAGAGAAGTCATCTTTTTCTGTAATCTCAGAAATATAAAACTGTAGTCATATTTTGCCAAGACTAACAATAAAACAAAGACCATACAATGCATCTAAAATTGTGGCAAGGAAAAATACAGTGAAGAAGAAGAGGTGAAGTTCATTCAAATCAGATGGCAGCAGACTAGGAAAGTTCACCAAACCTGGACATGGTGGGAGACACAGCTGACCCTCGATAACTCAGGGTTGACTGATCGATATGCATCATCCCTAAATCTCTCTCGATGTGTCCAGATGGTTAAGAAATTCCTGGATGATATTCCAGTTACTCCCATCATTTTGCCAGCACATCAGCTCCACTGCGTGTATTACCCATCCTGCCTCCACACCAGGGCTCAGCTGGGCTCTGCTCCATGGGTTGGGTACATTTTACCCAGTTGATTTGATTTGGCCACAGCTAAATAAACTGACGTTAACTAAAGCTGCAGATCACAGAGCCCACAAGCACAAATCAAAAGGTTTCTGGGTCTGTCTTCCTAATGAGAAAGGCAGATGTTAAGTAACAAAACTGGTGTCATTTCCTGAAGTCCTGGAAATCAGTTTGTATTTTATTTAAGGGTACAACTTCTCTACAATTATCCTTACATGTCTGCAAGTTTGGTGTCTGGTGCGACCTGGTCTGATAAACTTGCTGTGCTTAGAGAGAGAGAGCCATTTCCAGAGGGCAAATCCTCATCCTCAGAAGAGCCTATCGTAGAGGAAGCTCAAGGGACTGGACACAACAGGCAATATCTATACAAATTACATCAGTTGAACACATGCTACACTGTCTGACTGGCAAAACACCATGCCAGTAAGCGTATCAAATACGTAATCCAGACTAGGCTGCAAATAAACTTCTCCTTGATGCACTCTGACTCCCACAGTCAGGCAGAGCTTGATCCCTCCCACCCACGGGGCTAAGACCAAGCCAGTACTCCACAGAGATGCTAATACCAGTATCAGAAGTTTATGAGGGATAAGACCAAAGCATGCTGACACTTATCCTCATACCACTGTGAAGAAGTCTTCTAGTAAATATGACCACTATTTCAAGTAGTAAGAAAGATTCCTTCTGCTGATGAACAATAAAAACTCTCATTACAAGCATCACAAGTCATCTTTTCAGTTCAATGTTATCTTTGCAACCACGGCTGCTTTCCCTTTGTAATCATTACACTTCACAGCCATCACTGAAAGCAGTTTACTTCTACACATAACTTAGGGAAACAGCCAGTTTGTGAAAAGGAAAGTCCTCACACTTGGCTTCGCTCTCACATCACAAAGTAAGTGTACACATGCAATTTTATAAACACATTTTATTAGTTTGGCTAAAATAGCTGGGCTGCAGTGCTGACATTAAAATTGCTAGAAATTAATTTTTCAAGTACCTCTCTTCATTTGTTTGAAAGTTCACCCTATTACTAAGCATTTCTTCACTAAGTCTTCTATGCCACATACCTGCCTTCAACTCAACGTTTTCCTACAGTTCAGCTTAAAATGAGAGCACATTCAAGAACTGCATTGGTGAAAACAATTTTAAAATGTTTTTTTAAAAAGTTGAAATATTTTCCATGAGAGGTCATAGCATTTCCACGATTCACACTGGAAAAGTGGTCAGAAGCAGCAGGCAGGTACAGATGTAACCAAAGTTTCTGAAGAGCTTGGTCCAGGCTGCTGCTGCCTCCCATTGGGAGGAGCCCAATGAAGAAAGGACAATCAGGGAGGGCATCCCATGCTGATGAAGTGAGCAAACTGTGCTCAGGAAGCAAACGGCAATGTAAGGAGTTGCCAGCCAAGGAAAAAAATTCTACAAAGGGTAAGAACAGCCTTGAGTTGGCCTTCCCACCCAACCAGGAGCATATAGGGATCTACCAGTGGGATATGCCAGTGGGATCCAGGTTGTTAAAGCAGATGCTGGCATGGCTGCCAGCTGAGCCTGTAGTGTCGGATCTGCATGGAGGCACCATGCTCAGCACCTGCAACAGACTGTCCTCCAAAAAAACCACGAGGTGGGTGGAGTTCTCTTTCAGTGAGAAGACTGCTGAAGTCACAGGTTTGGTACTCATGGGGGATCTCCCAATGACCAAATCAAAGCTTTGCTTCAAACACAACTCAGTATGGTTTTCCACGGCCTTTGCAGCACAAGTGAGACGATTTAGACTGGACAGGTGGACAAGGTGAAGTAACTGGCTGGACTAGTGGACACAAATAACAGAGGTCTGTTATTAGTTCCAAGTGTTCCTGGCTCATCACACATCCATGGGTTCATTGTGACAAGGGATCCTAAAAGGTCAGGAGTGGAACTGTTGCTGTTCAGCCACAACCAGGATGGTGGGTAAAACCCAGCCTCACCCAGTTCACAACTGACAGCAGTTTAGAGGAAACAATGGACACTCTGGAGAGCAGGGCTTCTCTTCACAGGCACTGCAGTAAGATGGAAGATTGACTGACATGAAAATAGTTGACAAGAACCACCCAAAACTTCAATGAATAAAATCATGCACTGGTATTTGCTATTCATCCACTGGAGTCCAGCAGGAATAGGTCGGAGGAGAAAGTCATGGTGGCTCTGGTGGGTAACACAGAACTAGCCAGCAGTGTCTCCATGCAGTGATGATGGAACAGCAGGCACAGTTTTAGACTCGCCAGTTCCCCTAATGACAAACTGATATCTCTCCAGTAAGACTATCAGAGGGCCCAAGCATGCAGTGGATGAGAAGAAGATAAGGGAATTGGGTCTGTACAGACTGGAAAGAAAAACGTTAGTGGTGGCAAAGGGAAATCTCATTGCAGTCTTCCCACCTAAAGAGAGGCTGCAGAGAAGACAAAGCACAGAGAGGAAATTGTCACGAGCAGCCGCAAAATAAAACTCTGTTAAAACTAAGTGAACACTCATTGCCAGAAGTGTGCTTAGCACTGGAACGCCTTCCCAGAGACATTTGCTCAACTAATTTGGACAAGGCCTGCCTGGAGCAACTGGACCCTGAGGTTAGATGAAGCTGGAGCAAGAGGATGGGCTAAAGGACCTCCCAATCTGAAAGGTTCTGCAATTTTCTGATGTGCTTTGAAATACAGATTGTTATATTTTCTGAAAAATCAGACAATACAATTTCTGTGTATTTCCTGTCTTAATTTCTTCAGGCCTCTGTTCCCCATCTGCAATGTGTTATTAACATTATTATCAAGGATGGAGTCCAAGAATCAGATTCTTAAATGTAGGTGTCTCGACGTGAGCCAAACACCTACGCTCCCCTCATGCTCAATGAACATCTGAATAATCAGTTCCCTCCACTGTCATTTAGTGCCATTTAAGGTTCCTCAGCGTATTACCTGAGGCATCCTCAAGGGGCTGACAGATAAGACAGAAATTATGCATGGATTGATACTCCTCTGCAGTCCTAGCAGGAGACGGGGTAGGCAATGCTGGGACATACAAAATGGCCCTGCCAGCCCTTCAGCTGGCCATATGCAGGTTCACACTGAAGCGCCTGACATCATGCTCACAGGTCTCCACTTGCAAGTCTCAACTCTAGCTGAATCCTAACCATGATTTCCACAGCCAGTCAGAGTTGTCTTGAAAAAAAAATTAGATATAAGATACAGTGGGGAGTGAAGAGCATCAAGGGAGTATGAGTTAAGTATAACGGAATTTATCTTGTTTAAAAACATGTTAAAAAATAGTGAATTGGGCCACAATAAATAAAAGACAAGGGAAAAGCAAGTAATGAGCAGTCCCCAAAATATCGTGCTTTGAATAATAAAGACGATGCAAAAATGCTACTGCTACCACTAATTATTGCACAATTAAAGTGTACCTGATAATGCAGAGAGTGGACAGACTAGATTCACAAAGGCATTTCCCTAACTTGCAAGTTTTCTGACTTTGTCACCTTAATCACATTCTTTTAATGCACTTTCAGTGTGCAGTGTTCCAGGCACAGTCATGAGTATATGAATACTAAAGGGTGAAGTTTTCAAAGACGCTCAGTGTTGGATTAACATTTCTCTCCCTGAAGACCAGGGTAATTTCTTTATCCTTCTGACATCTTCCTCCCCCTCCTCCTCTTCCCAGCTTGAGGTTTATAATGTAATTTTATACAGCCTTACTTTTTCTTCTTGAAATCATTCTTGCCACTTTATGAATTACATCCATGATATCATGTTCCGAATACCTATTTTAAGGAGTTTCTTTTGTCCTAATACTTCACACAAAAAATAGGTTGAGGCTGGCAACACTCCAGTAAAATCCACATTCAGTTATTCCGTTAAGAAAAGAGTGAATACTTTTGCATATGCACTAACCTACAATACAAACTAGCATATAGCTGTGAAATAAGGCCATTTATTTGACAGCACCAGTATAGTTTTCTACGAAATGCCCTAAAATGAAGGGTTTCTTCAGGGTACAAAATAAAAGCACTCAACCTTAAAAATTATAATTTGTCAGCACTTAGGTGTTTAAAAAAATTATTTCATTTCCTAGCATATTAAATAACACAAATTGACAACAGCTCTACATGCTGAATGCATCCAGATGCATTTCCTGACTGTAAAGAACCAGCGATATAATGTAGCAAGAGACTGGTATTGTGCTCATTAGATCACTAAGCAGCAGTGCTTACAGAATATTTAACTACACTCTACAAAGATATTCAAATGTAGCTGTCAGAATGTGCTTGGAAAATTTCCACCTAATACAAAAATGCAAGAGATGAGAAATTATCTCCCTTTAAAGGAAAAAAGTTCAAGGTGAATGTTACCTGATTAGCTCACTTTGTTATTAATTAAATTCAATAAAAATCCCAAATATGGCATGCCATCTTTTATTAGCATTTCTGCAGAAATAAGAACCACGCTTATAATTTAAAAAAACTTAGTCAGAATTAATGAAATATCAAAGAATAATAATAAAGCAGAGGAAGGAGTTAAGTTCAAAACATGACACTGAAGGAAGAAAATTTAGTATCTCCTAGAGAGATTTATAAAAAAGCCCTAAGGAATATTATTACATGCAATTTGCATATATTTATTTATACATATATAAAACATGTATTTCTATTACATGCTCCATATGTATTGCATGTAATAGAAATAGAAATTCCTTTAAAAATGCTTAAGATATTTTAAGGGGGAAAATGTCCATGTAAGAGCAACATGATACCAGAAATATGGTCCCTTACTCTCCTTTCCATCCCAACTGGATTTTTTTTTTACCTCTTGCCATACAGTACAAAGGTCCACTTATTTGTAATATGAATTTGCCAACAAATGGCCTGAATAGTATTTGTCTGTGAAGTGACTCCAGTTTCAGCATTCACATTAGCCTACTACCTAACCTAGCACACCCTTCCAGTAGAGAAGACAGACCTACTTTAGCATGTAAAATGGGCAGCATTGCCTCATTCACTCTGGACATTAACAATGAAGATTAGCCCAGGGAACTTTGTATCTCTGTTGTTCTGCCAAACTTTCGGGGTATAAACACAGAAGTAGATGTCTTCTTTCAACGATACAGAAATGAACACCATGAATATTCCATACAAATCTGTATTTCCATGTAAAGGGAATTTTAATTAGTTGAAAATATTCTTTTAATCTCAAAATACTTATTCTCTGAGAAGGCATATTCCCAGTTGAAAGAACTTTCCATGGTAGAGCCTTCTAGCATTAGGACAAAAAAGGAAATCTCCAGGTATCTGAGCAGTAGTAGTAACACAGAAAGACTCACTTCATAGTTTAGCAAGAATTACAGCCCACTTAATCAAAAAACACTGCTAAATCTGTGGCTTACCAGAAAGCTCTAACGGGTATTAATTGATGTCATCTGTACACAAGGAAGAATCCATTTGTGACCCAAATGTCATGAAAATCAGCATAATTACACACTTTATAGTTCAGGTGATTTTTCCATTAAATTAGGAGTTCAAAGTGTGACTAGAGTTTCATCATTTGATTAGCTTTATCTCATGGAGAGCACTTCCTTCCAGCTAAGCCCAGAGAGCAATGCTGAGAGTTAAAGATGTATGTGTAAATTGTTAAATATACAAATGACATTAAGACTTGAAATACAACATTTTTCAAGTTAATGAACTGGTAATCAACCAGAAGATACCAAAAAGCTACCAAATTATACTATATTGCTGGAATGTAAGAAATAACCAGCTCGAACAAGGAGAATAGGACTCTTAAAGGACTAAGGAGATCATCAGGAGAAACATTAGGAAACTCCATCCCATCCCTCCTCAAGAATGAAACAGTGCTAGTCCTCAAAAAAGAGAAACTTCAAAAAATGTGATATTTGAATCAAAACATAAACATGCCTCAAGCTAAGAAGTTATGAAAAATGTTCTCAGTAAGTTTATCTGTGAGACAAATCCATCACTCCCATGAAGCACAAAACAGATTGTATTTAGGAGACAGAAAACTGTATTCCCTCATGGTGCAAGTAATTTGGAAGGCACCATGGTATTTAGTTAGGGAATGACTAATTAGGTATGAAGACAAGGGGAAAAAAAAAAAGTGGGGGCCTCCTAATGTGGTAGAAATATAACTATTTTTTTAAATGCATGAACTACAGCTCTAAACATGGACTTAGGGAGAGGCCAGGCACACGTCAGGATTCAGCTTCAGCTTTCTGAATCATTTGAGTGTTAAAAAGGTTTATCTGTCACCATGCCAGACACTGGAACATCACTCAAGTAATTATGAGACTGAGGAAGAAGGGGCCAAAGTGGCAAAAAGGAAACCCTCCTTTATCAGTCCAGCATGCACTGTGTGAAAGAGGGGCAGCCTCTGGGCATGAAGTCAGCCCCAAGATGGATGGTGACAAGGGGAAAGGCTTCCTGTGACAGGGAGAGGAGAAGCACTCTGCATACTGACTGTGCCCAAAAATATTTGTAAGGAAAAATAGCATGAATTTCTACCTGCTGTCCAAACACAGCCCCACATCCCTGAACTAATAAAAACCTTCCAGAACAAATGTCCCTACACTTGGGACATTCAAAATGAGGGCCTAAGGTCATAATGCAAGGGGTCAGGAAGATCATTAAATTACCTGTAAGGTCAAGGTAATTATGTTGACTGATACTTATGACTTCATCATGTACTCAAAAAAACTCAGGAACTGAATTGGTTCTATTAAAAAAATGCACCATTCAGCAGGCTTCTGTACACCCACACATGTACTTATCCAATGCACCACTACCCAAACAGAACAAAAATATATTTTAACAAATCTTGCACCAAGTCAAAACATAATTCCTTTTACAGACACGTTAGTCCACAAATCTGCTTCTTCATTCAGCTCAGACGGCTCGAATCTCTTATGGACATCTATTACAGAGATCTGCCAAATCCATAATTTGCTTCTTGACATTAACTAATAAATATATAATGCAGGCACACATTTGTCCTTTTCAAAATTCAGCTGAAATCCATTTCTTTAGATAAGATCATGACCTGTCCAAGTCACCTTCCAAAATCCAGAAAATCTTCCTCCACTGAGGCATGCACTCCAATCTCCATATTCTGGCTCCTACTTGAAAGAGGAGCTATGTACCTCCAAGCATTTGACATTAAAGTAAGAATTTATGACTGCTTTGAGTGCCACTGGCATGTGGTAGTGCCATTCATAAAGCAGACACTCATGGCAGGGCTCACTGTTCAGGCAGAACCAGAGGACATCAAGATCCATAATTAAAATTTTCACATGGAAAACCTCACGCAGGCTGCTCCTAAGCCTGGCAAGTGTTACACTTTAATCTGTTCAACCTTATATGATACCTATTAGCCCGGGTTGAATTAGTGGTGAGCTTCGTATTGTGCAAACAGTTACACTCAAAGTGTCTTCTTAAATGTACTTCTAAGAAGGGACGTTGATGCTGAGACCAAAGTTCATATAAGAAAGTATCTGGCTCTCTATTGCACAGAAGTGCTGCCTTTTGGTGGCTAATGTAGCTGGAAAGGGGTCTGTACTATGCAACACTTAAAAAACCTCCTGGATACTGGCCCTGCTGATTAGTGCTTCAATTTCATAGTCAAATGGAGGTCACTGCAGTAGGTGTTTTTCAAAGGAAATTATTAGGATGGAGAAGGATGTAGGGAGGATTTGCTGGAGATGAAAACAAATGACACTGGCCTTGCAATAAAAATTCTGAGTGCAGCAGGGAGGGAAAGATGTATCATCATTAGCTCATTTACCGGTTGTGAACTAGCAAGGGCTCATATCCATGAATCTTCTCATGCTGCATGCAGTTTTAAGAAGGCAGCGAGCTCTAGCACGCACAAGTGAGATCAGACCCAGTGACCACACAAGTAATATGCACTCAGAGAGAAAAATAACAGTGGAAGTTTTCTAGCTGGAATACTGTTGAAGTCTGTTGCACTGCAAGTGGAGCAAGAGACATGGCACACACCTCCGAAAAAATGAGCCGTGCTCTACTGGGGGAATTCTCCCAATGGAAGAGGCAGAGCATTTGTCAGCTACTGTTGAGCAAAATTAGAATCACAGAATCACAGGATGACAGAATGGCTCAGATCAGAAGGCACCTTAAAGATGCTTTCTTTAACTAAAGACTTACTTCCAACCCTCCCACCATGGACAGGTGTATTGAGTTTGCACAGCCAGGTTTCGGTAGCAGGGTGGGCTACAGGCGTGGCTTCTGTGAGACAGTGCCAGAAACTTCCCCCATGTCCAGCAGAGTCAATGTCAGGCAGCTCCAAGATGGATGTGCCACTGGCCAAGGCTGGGCACTTAGAAATGGTGGTAACAGCTTTGATAACACATTGAAGAAGATGAAAAAATAAGAAGTACATTTTCTTGTTAGGTGATGTCAATTAAAGTACTGGCACTTATGACAAGGCAAAGCTGACTGTTAACTTCCTCCCCCATGCTCAGTGACTTCTTCTCCTTAGGTATGAACAAGACTGTTCTAGTGAAGAGGAGAAGAGACCCACAGCAGGATAGACCACTCTTGTGACTGGTCAACTGGATTTGAGTTCTGGAAATAGGCATTTGGATTTATAGATGAATTTAAAAGCCTAAACCATACAGAAGACTCTTCAACATTCAGAAGCTGCAAACTGACTGTGAGTACATCTTTATTCTCAGTGTTTTCTTATCTCTGGCTCAACTCTTCATCTACACAACTGTAGATGTAGACAGAAGCACTGCTTTTATAATAAAGGGCTTCAGTAAAGCTAATTCCCTTTCAAAAGACTCAGACAGGTATTTAAATCTCACTGGCTTCACCGGGTTAAAAGCACTCAGCTAAATAGGAGGCCAGTGCTGGTGGCAAAGAATAAAAATACATGACGGACAGACAGGAAGAGAGAACATACTGGGGTAAGCACAAATTTGCTAGAGAAGGCTTTGGAAGGAAATAAAACACAGAATTAAAAAATGGGAGAAAGCTTTCTTCTTAATTGAAGATTAAGAAAAAGTAGAAATAGCAAGTGCCACTCAATGAAGGTACGACAAGTTGACAGAAGAAGGCAGGAGATTACTTATAGTTT
>WEKY01062145.1:174922-215233 GCA_013390045.1 Picathartes gymnocephalus
AATTGCTACTATTCCTTCACATGCTCACTACCAAATACTGTAATTCCTGCTGGCATCTTGTACTTCTGCCCCAGGTAAAACAGCAGCACCCTGAACTGGAATTGGGGCAAACCCAGTGGGTGCTTGCACGCCAATTTCAGACATCATGGAAGAACCAAGGCCACCCTCAAGGTCCACCACTGTCCAAGGCTGAATTCCCAGGGCTGCAGGTGCTTGGCATCACCCAACTCCATGCTGATGGGCAAGTGACCTTGCCACCACCACGACACAGCCATCTGAATTGCATCATTTCATTTTCAAAGACTGATTTTCTCAGAATAGGATATCCTGATGAATAACACAAATAGGCTACATTATTTCCCTCTGCTCACTTTATATACAGATATACAGGAATTTTGATTACAGCCTAAACAGTTCCTGTTTCACCCTAACATCAAGGGTACAACCCATCATGCCCAGCAATATGGAAATCTCAGTTAACAACAAAATAGAAAGATTAATTCATCTAGGAGTTGCTTCATGTGAACCAAGATATCCATCTATTGCTTACTGCCCCATGCTCATTCTCAAGAGAGAAACCACATCTAAATAAATAACTAGAAATGAAAATGCCAATGCCTCCCAGAGTAAAGAGATCTGAAGGCAAATTGCAGGAAGCCTACAGGATACAGATACTGCATTAATGAAAAATCTGGTCTCGAGGATTTTGTGCTGAAGTTTCAGGACAATAAAACTCAAATTCAGCAGCTGCTTCCGTGATATAACAACTGGCAAGACAAATGCTTTTCTTTAATATATTTCTTTTTCATTTGTGGCACTATACATTTTGTTGCCATGACAACTGAATGTTTTCTGCCCATCTGTATGGTGACAGAATAGACACAGACATCTGTTCACAGATCTTGTTTTTAAAAGACAGATAATATTTTCCCAACTTCTGTATGTTTTTAAATCTCTCTTCAGTATGAAGCAGAATACTGCAGTTTCTCTAAAACAGTGGACCATAAATCATACCACTCAGGCAGTATGTTGCCTAGGAGACACTCAACATCACTCATAGCCACCACAAATGAAAAAGTCAAAACGGAGGCTGGTGACAAGGACCAGGGAACATTACTTTCAGCATGCCTTCCTCCGTGTTGCATTCGCTTATTGCCATTAGCAATATCACTACCAAGAGACCAACTTCCTTTCTGGCTGATTACAAACACAAAGCCATTTTCACACACACAAAAAAAGACAATATATGAATGATTAGGGATAGGGAAATCTTTTTTTATTGCCATGTAGTCTAATAACTCTTTAAAGCCTTTGTAATATTTTCTATCCCAAAGGTTCCACACCTTTTGAACATATAATTCAGTAAATAAATAAATTAACTTCAGTGACATCAAGCAACTAAACCAAGGCTGTAGTATCAATAATGTTTGTGTTTGCCTAAAACTTAGGTACCTCCACTAAATAAAAAAATTCTTTCCTGCATTACGTAGCCCTGTTCATACAGATGGGCTAGGTTATGACACTGGCACATGAAATTATTCCCAATCACGACAGATTCCTGGAATCTTTAGGAAGGTTTCCAGTCCTGTGCTTAGCTCCAGTTAGTGAAAAACTGAAAAAACTCACCCAAGTGGTTCTGGAGTTAAAGCAGTGCAAGGTGGAGACAACCGGGGTTTTGATAGGGAACAGCCTGGAATTTAGATTGTACTGAGAAGAAAGACACCTCCACAAGAAGATAAAACCAGAAAAATCTAATAAAAACAGAGAAGGTCAAGCATCACATGAAAGAAAGGAGAGATCTGCAACTCTGCTTGTGTGGTAGAAGTCGTAAGTTTAATCAAACACAGTGGAAAAATGGGTGGAATATGAGATGGCAAAGCATACTTCCCTAAAACAACTGCTACATTCTATGCCACACAACATAGCAAATGTTTTGGCAAGGCAGTGAAACCATGGTAGACCTGTCTTCCTTCACCACATTTTTGAGCCAAAATACCACATGCTGCAGGCAGCATTAATCTGCTTCCCCAGCTTCTGCATGTTGCCTTGAACTTCCTGGCTCTAAGCCCAAAAATGGGAATTAGTTGCTCAGATTAATTTCTGTCACTTCTGGTGAGCCTCGTACTGGATTTAAAATGAGGACACTGTGCAAGGCTCCTCATTGACATGGAAAATACTCTAAGCAGTCAAGTCAGCCAGCAGCTGCCAGAACTATTTATTTATGTAAACAGAGAGAATCTTCAAAGGAGTTTCTGCTGTGCTTCACTCTCATCTGCAGCTTTCCCTCCTTGCTATGCTCACATTACACCCATAGCATGGACACAAAACCTGTACGCTTCTGGCATGGTGTGCTGTCTACTGTCCTGCAGCCAGGCACGCTGGGCGGGAGGTCTTCCTGCTTTCCAGGGGATAATATGGCACGAAAATTCTGGTTCTGGATAATAGCAGAGTCCCATCTTAGCAGGGGCCCTTGATAAATTATATGTGGTATCACAAAACGTATTACCTGTCTTAGGAACACTGAAGCAGCCTTTTCCCATGGTACCTGAGAGCCAGAAGCACAACTCCAAAAAATTCCGAGTCCACCAAAATGGTCTCCCATTAGGTCTTAAAAGGAATGCTTTCCTAAGGAAGAAGTTCAACAGCTCTACCCATCTATGGCTATCAGCTCCACAACTGCAAAGAATGGGTAAAACCAATACTGTAGGTTTATTTTTTACCGATTTAAAATGATGCATCATAGGACTACTTGCAACATGACGCCACAACCAGCCCCTTGGCCAGGTCAAACAGAGACACATCGATTATAGCATGCAGGGAGCAACAGTAAGGATTTGTCTCACTTAATCCTGAAATTTCTTTAGCATTTTGTTTCTACCCAGCACTGCAGTGAGCTGGGATTTAAAGCATCACTCACCCCTGGGAGGCTGAAAGCAATGATTGAGCAACCTGAGCACACGGCTGTTGTGTATGTCCAGTGCAGTCAGTGTAACATTTCTGTAGTTAATTATTTGGAATAAATGTGCTGGCTTAAATAGGTCACTGTGATTCTACAGTTTTCCTGGGAGATTAAACTGGGAAGAAGTGACTCCTGAAGGGACTTCTCCTTTAACACCCTCCAAATACCAAGTGAGTCCATTACCCAGTTGCTGCAATGCATTTTAATATGTGTTTCCATCAAAATCACTCACAGCATTTTAAAGCCATTAATCATGCAAGTATCACAACTGGCACGAAACTGCCTTTGACAATTTGATGATCATTAGACTTATTGTACAGACAGGTAAAGTGAGGCATGAAAAGGTTAGTTATATTGCCAGAGGGATTCTGTCTCTCTCCCTGACATGTAGTAAGCAGCTTTAGCCATCTGATAGTTGTTCTCACTTGTGATTTCAGCCCGAGGCTCAGGGACCCACACCACAAACACCACATAGCAAATAAGCATCCTAATCAGCTAACACACCATATCCCCATGTTAGCACACATCTTGCTCACTCCATCACAACTGCCTCTTCCACACCAAAGCCAGGACAAAGCAGTAGTTTTGGCATGTGCTATTTCCAAGCCATTCCTCCATCCTGCTAAATTCACTTCTGGTTTATCAGAATGACTCTCCACCAAGCAACTTCTTCAAAAAAGGGAATTACAAGTTTCCCATATCGACAAGTAAATGTCTAATATGTCTCAGTATGAATTTCAATGACATGAATTATACCGCTGCAGCTCTGTGCATGGATGCTCTCAAATCCACAGGGCCACAAGCATCAAAAGGGCAATGGAATACTTCATTTTGCACCTGATCTCCTTCTCTAGCTCCACCAAAACGGCTTGTGTTTGCAAGGCCCATAAATGCAACCAGGGAGCTGATCCCCCCACTCTTTTCCTCAAAAAAAAAGATTAATTCTTCCCTCATTGCTGTCTTGAGCTGGTTCACCAGTGGCTGTGGGTAAAAAACAGAGCCACTGAGGGAAGGTAGTAGGAAACAGCACTCAGGACCAGGAACAGGCTGCTTCTGTTGCTGTCAGAACAGATATATGCCAGGTATAATTGGAGCTGGCAATCACAGTCTTTTTTTTTATTGAAAATACTGAAACATTGAAAAATTCAGAAGCAATTCAAGTTGCAAAAGCTTGTTGTTAGTTTGCTTGGTTGGGGTTTTTTTTATGTATACATCAGCCTTTTAGGAAGCCCATCGGTAAGATTGTATCTCCTGGATCCAGGTGACCAGGGAAAGGGGATCCATGGCCCTACCAGATGTTCCCATCCCCTCCAGGGACTTGCCTAGAAAGTCCAAACCCTCTTGTTAAAGGGGACTGAATTAGGATTGACAGTGTGACCACACAGTTATTTCTAACCACATTCAATGTCTAGATAGAGCTTCCAACTGTTATCAGATGAGTTTTAATTTGTGGGTACAGAGAAAGAAAAACAGATTTTCTGAGAATTAGCTGGATTTTATCTTTGCCAGTGACAGATTAATGTTCATTATGAGAGATTAAGCAATTAAAGGAAATCCCCATGAAAGAGCAGAAGCATATGCAGAAAGTTTTAAACACTGGTATGTATGTTTGCACAAAGACAACAGGAACCCTTCTGTGCTCCTAACAATATAGGAGTAAAGCACTATGCAATGCAGCAATGGTTACAGCCAGAAACATCCACCAGCTGAATGTTTTTTTCCACTTCCAGCACCAACAAATTCAATCTTTATAGCTGAGAAAATTCCAACATTATTTAGATATTACCTTCCATTTTTAGAGAGAAGCTGCTACGGGTTTTGACAATAAATTGATGGAGGGGCAAACTTTAGAATCAGCAGTCCTAAATTCATTAAGTCTCATTACACACATTTTGATATTTACGCTTTAGCCAGCACAGCTAAATGGCAGTCCTGGCCCTGCCTCACAAACAGCCCCCACCTCCTCTACAAATGTCACTATGGGCACAGTCTTCCTTTTTTGATTATTTTGCTTGTCTCCAGCATGACACTCTGTACCTCAGAAGCAGCTTGCTGCCCACACTGAACTACTGCCCACACCGAATGTTCCAAAAAGGAAGACACCTCATTAAAGGCAGAGCCACACTGGGTTGCAAAGGAGCCACATACTCTCAAAAAGCATCTCATCTCATCAGCAAATGGCTGGTGCAACTGCTCATCATGGAGATGGAGACGCACCACTAATTTGAGGTACAGAAGGCACGGAACAGACTGCCCTATCCTGGTACTGTGGGAGCAAAAATAGCACATTAAATGTTGGTTAGGTTTCCAATGGAAGCTGTACCAGTAGCTCACAAGGGTTCAGTCTGCTGTTTTCAGGATTTCCTTAAAGAGAAGAACGAGACGAGTGTCTCTGAAGGGCAGTGCTGGGAGAGGGTAAAGTTAGGCAGGCTGCTCCATACTGGGAAGTCTGCCCCATGCTGGGAAGGCCCCCACAGCCACTCAGAGCACTCAGCAACACCAAGAACAATCAGCTCCAAAGGCCTGCTGAGGTTTCTACCCAGCTGCCCAGGGACTTTCGTTATCCCTGGACTGACCCTCACTGCTGGTGCTTGTGGCTATCCACTGCTCTTTCCCGCACAGCAAAACAGGTTATCACCCCACAGGAAGTGGCATTAATCACTGATGATGGCTTAGATTACAACCTGCCCTCATCAAAGAGTTACTGTAAAGAAGTAAAAAACAAAACAAACTAACATATCCAGTGGAAGTAGAGCAGAGCAAACCAAACCAGTTCATCCTTACAAACTATCTCAAAAAGAAACTGTAAAATTCAACCCTTTCAAAACCAGCTACAAGATCCTGTACAGTGTAAGAAGGGTGGTCTCATGTGGAATAACATGCTGAGAGTCAGACGAATCTGTCCTATCCACCACTACTTGCTGTGGCTAAGTACAGCTTCATGATGGAGATGCCAAACACCTGAAGTTCCCACTGCTTTTAATGAATTTCTGCACTGTCATTCTCCCCCTTCCAAAAAATGAGAAAAAAATCTCAAACTATTAACTTATCTACACTTTTCAGTAAAATGGGAAACTACATAAGCATTGTACATCAAAGAGTTTCCGTCATTAAAATGTGGAAAATAATTTGTGTACTTTAGATGAAAGGTGTTCTGGGACTGTGAAGTATTCTGGCAAATTTAATTAAATCCCATAGTTACTCTCTTGTAAAAATAAAGATTTTGGGGGAAAAAAACCCCCCAAAAAACCCCCTGATTCACAGTAACAGTTTGTTTTCTTCTTTTTGCCAAATCTTTACCTTATAAAATGAACCACTGGTGAGAAGCAAAACCGTTTTAATGACATATGTGCAAAGTTACACTTCCAGAACACGAATTCTCAGTAAAATTTTCAGATGAAGACGAAAAATCCCCAAATAAAGACGCATATAACTCATTATGGGCTGCAAAGATCTAAAATCAGAAATTAATTTGCTATGCATATTTTAGCAAAACTGAAAAACCGAAGGCTTCCGTTGTGAAAGATAGGCAGACCTTGCCATCACACTGTGGAACCAGAGAGCTGCTGAAACCACACACAATGAGATTACTTTCACCTTTCCAGTCCATCACCTTGAAGAACTGTTGCTCATACATGTACTGTCTGCTCAACTCCAAGATGAAAATATCATCAAAGTAATTGAAAAATATTTCCTAAGAGAAGTAACTTGAGGCTGCCTCCCTCCCGAGGGTGGTTGTGGTAACCAGATTGTCTCCACTGGGTAACAGCTGCAAAACTGAGACATCTAAGAGCAAAAAATCAACACATGTATCTCAATGGAGGGGTGGGTAACTGCCACAGCATGTCCTGATATTCCCAGTCATTTAGGTGAGGAATGTACTGGTGTGTACCACAGCTTTCTGCATGGAGGAAACAAAGCACAGTCCTACACCTTGACACGCTTCCCACTCTGATGGAACACTGCAGCAACACTTGTGACAAACTTTCTGCCACAACTGAACGGATCTACCCCTTTTGTTCACCACGGACAAAATGACCGCTGGGTCAATGCCAGTGGACAACTTCACTCTGAGACACACAGAAATATATTAGTGCAAACACCTAATGCAAACCAACTGCAATGAAAACCCCCTACCCACACGCACTCTGTTTGGCTTTCTCTCAGTTATTTCTTACTGGCAACACTTCAGTGCTAATAAGACACCATAAGTGTATAAAATGCAATAAAGATGTTTACATTAAACAGCAGACTATAGATTAAAAGAATCTGTTCCATGAGCTATAGAAGCTCAACTCCAAACAACTATTTTCAGGTAAACATGTATATGTGAATTCAAAGAGATCTGACAGTGGAAGGGCTTTTTAATTTTATTTTATTTTTACCTTGTTGGCAAATACCTAAAAAGTTCCAAGATTTGAACTGAAATTTGCCAAACAGCTTTAAAATATGACACAATTTTTAGCAATGAGAGCAATGAAAGCCTGGAAAAGCTTTCCAAGCAACTGACTGATGAACCATTACTTGTAGTCCTTGAATTGCAAACAGCGCTATAAAAAGCACCCTTTAATCCAGCTTCCAAGGTAAATCCTTGAGCCTACCTACGTATTCAAGCAGGGGAAGAGATATGTGATCAGTCCAGTGTTATCGCTCCAAACCAGCCCCACAAATTCCTGATTAACTCTGTCCAGTTCTACTGTTCCCTAAAAAGCCACACAACCTGATGTAAGGTCAGACAGCAAAACACGTCCTCAATTTTACTGGCCAGAGGAGATTTCTCTCTCTTGGACTTGTTACAGGAAAGGATTAGGCAGCACAACAAAATGGCTCCATGTAATCTTAGACATTGTCCAAACATCCTCCTCTGTATATCCCTGGAAGAGAGGAGCACTCATATTGCCCTCCACATGCTCATGAGCTCGTGATTTTGCACAAACAGTATCGCTTATCAATGCCCTTGGCTTCCACTGGTGCTCTGGAACAGCTAAAATGCTGACATTTTTCTCCAGTTTCCGCTGAACTACCATGAACTGCTGTACATGGCCTGAAGTGATGCCAGGATAAAGCTGGTGCTCATGTGCTCAGAATGAACACCAGACACTGGAAGTCAATTTCCCTCTAATATCATCTAACTTACTACCTTGTGGCTTGGTCCCTTTGCTGGCACCTTGGAGATAAGTTTTCTGCAGGAGCACCTGGGTATAATTTAATGGATGATGATGCACGAGTCAATGTAGAGGTCACTTCTGGGATTATACACTAAGAGAGAATAACAGAACATATAATACAAAATGCTCTTGGAAACATCTCTCAAGGGTAATAAAGGTGACAGGAGGAAATACAGACTACACATTTCTTTATTAATAAACTACTCCAAGATTGAGTCTTGGAGCATCCTGAATAATACAGGAGAGTCTCTAAACATTTTCCAAAGAAGGGAAAGCATGCAAATTACAGCTGCCTATAAAAATTGTACATTGTGAGCTGTTTTATGGGGTATAAAGCCTAGAGAGCTGAACAGCTTGAATAAAACAATTCTGCATGACTGGCCTCACTTAGGAAACTTTGAAAGTATTCAGAATGATACTCAGAGCCTTTTAAAGTAAATATTTTTATAAGTTGATGCACTGTTTTAGGGTTCATATTATTGAAAAAAAAGTTAAACAAATTTGCTCCAGTGAAACTAAGACAAGCCTTGTTCCTTACTAATTTACATCTAGAAATGACAGGGAAATTATAAACACAGAGACAAAGAATTTGTATAAAAATTATTGTTTTTCTACCACAACTAATTTTAAAGAAAAATAAAAATGTTAGTGATTGTAGTCCTAAAAGTAGAAATCCTATATGAAGGAACACTTCCACTGTTAAAAGCTGCCAGAGATAACTCACAGAAAAATGATAACACAGTACCACAGGCTCAGAAATAGCTGCTCTCAGGAATGTTTTTTTCCTGCCTGACACAGATACAGGCTGACACACCAGATTTTGGCCAGGACTGTGCTCTGTGATCCATCTGGCACACTCCACCCCAAAGAGGCTGCTCGGGAGAGACACCATGGACAGGCTGAGGGCTGACGATCTCATCATCAGTGCCTGATGCAAGTGCCTCCCCTATGAGCAACCTTCTTTCCCAAGCCACCTTCCAGCAATACCCACTGGCACTTCTCTTGTGGTATGGCCTGAAGAAGTTACTTTGAAAATTGGGTTTAGAAGCCTGGGATAATAAAGTGGCTCCAAAATCCTGGGCTCTGTGTAATGAAATTTGCCTACACTCTCCAGGAAGATGAAGAACATCTGTAAAACTAGTGTCTTCAAACCCTACCGTGAATTCAATTCTGCCAGTGAGTCCACCCAGATCCACCCACTAGCTCCTACACGCCTCCATAAAATTAAACAACTGAGAGGGAGAAAAACACATATCACAAATGATTTTCATTTTACTTTATTTTGTTTCAAGGAAACACTAGCAATGGTCCCACATAAATATTTATTAAACCACTCAAATTGTGGTAAATGAAAGTATCCTTCAACCTGCATACACAATAACTGAAAACTATTTTAGAAGACAGTGACAAGATGCAAGGAGTCTGAAGCAGTAAATTCATTCCTTTCTCCCAAATAGATGGAACATTGCAGGCAGGTCTGTTTTATTGTAAACTATATCATCTGGTGTTTCTAGTTTCCATTATGAGTCATTTAAAGCCATGATTAGGGTTTTCCAGCACCAACTGCCTTCTCTAGCCACAGTTTGTCAGGAATTTCTATCACGTTTGAGGTATCCAAATAGAAGATCAGAACACTATCCTTAGCACCATAAATAAACCCACAGAGTCTCTAATAATTTGAACTCTACCTCCATTTAACAGTATCTTTAAGCTTTCAGCACTGTGAAAGACAGGACTGGCTTGTTAATGTGAATTTCAGGGCTGAAATACCTGAAGATATTAAGTTAACAGGGTCATCTACAGCATGCATTCTTATCACAGATCCTCTACAGGGTTAGAAATTAGTGTCAGCTAATATCTAAATTTAAAGTTCTAATGAAAGTTAGGGGACTAAGGTTCCTGAATAGCCCTAGGAAATAAAATTAGTAAGTCTGGAAAGCATTCCTTAAGTCCGTGCTCACGTACTTTGCAAGAACTTTAAAGATCCTGTAAGCATTTCATTAACACCACTGTTTTACCATCGTGGTTAATTTCAGTGGGACTTAAGACGTTTCTGTGCTTTCCTGAGAACAAGCAAAAGACTTGTCCCTTCAGTTTTCCCACCTGTGCAGTGGAGTTAGTAATTCCTTGCATGTCAGGATGCTGCCACACCAACTCTGACAACCCCTACAGAAGCCTCTGCAGCAGAAGATGCCAATTGTGTCTTGTCTCTCTGATCCTCTAGAATTCACTTTGATCATTTGCTATTACCAGTAGCACCCATGGGTAGTGTAAGGGTAAATATAGAAACTCTTTGAGTGCCAAGCTGTTACATTAACGTGTAGAAACAGATGCCAGACTAAAAAGTGGAGCTAGACTAAAAATGCAGTTTAGCTGAACTACAAATCTTTAAAAAATAAGAAGGAAGATTCCAGCATTTAGGCCTGATCTCATCTAACTCAACCTTTCACGAAGTCAGGAACTCCCACTAGATGTTCAAATCTCCACTGCAGCCAGAAAAGTGGTTCTGATAGATGGTATTTAGTCTCCCAAGGCGAGTGATATCATAAACCCATATGCATTTGCTGGACTCACCATCAGCTCCTGAAACAACAAAAATACACCACTTTGCTGTGGCATCAGCACTGTGAGGGTGTACCTACCAGAGCTAAGAAAATCCAGGTTTATCATAAGGCTGTGTAGGACCTCTGACAGAGACCATATCCTCAAGAGCAGTCATAATTATTAGAGCTAACCTGTGATGGAAACTCAGAGCAGACTCTCATCCCACAAAATTTTTTACCACATCTCTGCTCATTCTGTGTCACAACAATCTGGAGATAAAAGAGCGGGTTTTACACCATTTTCTTCTAAGGAACTGCAATTAGCTAACTGGCAAAGAGAGTGAAGGTGCACACCAGGCAGGAAGCAGTACTAAAGATGAAGAAATGGCTCCAGCTTCTCTATAGCACCAGAGCTGCACAAGGGGAAGGTTACTACTCAACTCCAAAAGACAAAAACATCAGATATTGATCAATTTCTGTAGCTAGAAAAGAGGGTGGGGTGCTGTAACACTATATTGTCAGAAATGAAAAATCATAAGCTATTATTTACATTACTCTCATCCCTATACTATTAACAATCTTTTTTTTATTTATTTCTAGAAATGAAGTTATGTGTGGATTTCAGAATGAAAGATAATTCCCAAAAATTACATCAAACCAAGAATCTGGTAGAGAGGAGTCCTGACAAATTACCTAGCAGTAAGACTGACAGTATATATTCTTGGTTACAGTTAACAGGGATGGGCTACATCTGACCAAAGCAAAGCACTCAGTGTAGACCTCTACCTGAGCTAGTCTCACAAGGACCTTTGTACATTTTTAGAGCATGATTCACCCAACTTATTTTATATTTTTGCATTAGGGCGGAATGAATCATATTTCTCAGTTGCTTATTTCCTTCTGTTGACTTGAAGAAGCCTGCAGTTGACTAGTTCTCTTTGTAGACAACCGTATTTCATAACAGATTACATATCTGGATTCCAAGAGAATGAACATGACTCAAAAAAAAAAAAAAAAAAAAGGCAGCTCTGAACAGGAGACAGAAGGATCACATGACATGCTCCTCAGTGCAAGGTTTTTAAATGGCATGTTTGTGACATTCATATCAACAGTCAATAAATAAAAACAAGTTCCTTCATTTTTTTTAACCCCTAGAAAAGTCTGAAACTGGATCTTTAACTATGAATCATGACTGACTTCTAAACCCATGAGAAATTTCATTTTCTGTCTAAGGTAGTGGGAAACCACAGATGGAGCTGACTGGTCAGGAACTGCGGCCATCCACTTCAGGAGACTTTCAAGTTATTTACAGACTTGTACTGGCTCTGACTCCTGGAAATAGAAAGTAAATGCACTGAAGCAAATTTGGAAGTGATTTGCACTTCTAGCTGGTAACTACTTCCTATACTTCTGGTTACCACCATGTATGAACTGGCGTATTTAGAAATGAATGCTGGAACAACAATAATCTTCCAAACCAATTCTGTACGACGTGAGGCAAAGAGCAGCACTACAGGAAGGGAATTCCAGGCTCACCCCCACTGTACAACTCTTACCAAACTGCAACAGCACTCAGATTTGCACATTTACGCTGTGCAGAAGGATCCATATGGACCAATACAGAGGAGACTCCCAAGCTCACTGAACACAATCCACTGTTCTGACCTGGCCTGTTGTGGAACCCACTCCAAAAGCCAGACCAAACTTGGTAGAGATACATCACAGAATCACAGAATCATTTAACTTGGACAAGACTTCCAAGATCATTGAGTCCAACCATTAACCCAGCACTGCAAAGTCCATCAACAAAGCCATGGCCCTGAGTGCAACATCCACACGTTTTTTTGAACATTTTCAGAGATGGTGATTCCACCACATCCCTGGACAGCCTGTTCCAATGCTTCACAACTCTTTCAGTGAATTAATTTTCCCTAATAGCCAATCTAAACCTCTCCTGGATGTTTCTTCTTGTCCTGTCACTTGTTATTTGGAGAACAGACCGACCTCCATCTCACGACAACCTCCTTTCTTTCAGGCAGTTGTAGAGAGTGAGAAGATCTCCCCTGAGCCTCGTTTTTAACAGATGCACCATTAGGCACCCATATACATCTGTAGTGGAACAAGAAGAAGCCACTATGACAACAAATGTGCAGCTGCATGATGCAGTGTGTATCCATCATGAAGGCCTGCTTCTCCTTGGGTATCCTGGCATCATTTCAACTCCTCAGGATCGGTGTGCCTCAGGGAGCAAGAGCACATCTCACTCAACACACAGGGCAACACTAGTAACATGTAATATTTCAGAAAAATAAAAATAAGGTACTTGAGCAGAATTTTGCTGAAAGCACAGACTTGCTTGCAGTCCAGCCTGCTCACATACCAGGATGAATTTGGCCCAGTTTATATCCTAATGATTATAATGGATGCTGCAGTCATCTTTTCATTAAGGCAACAGCCAAAAATATTGATTTGTTGTACTTCACACTTATGCTTACCTTCACAAATTTCAGGAGAGACGGTACGTAAGCCAATAGAGTTGGTCAGTTTAAAAGTGACAAATGAACTGCACCGAAAGTAAATAAACAGCTATCTCTTTATAAATTAATTCAATATGTGACTTAAGCCCTTTTCTACAGCTAGAAAGCTGATTCATCATTCAGCAGCATTTAAGTTGCCACCAGTTCAATAGCAGAGTATTAATGTTGCATTCTATTTGACACAGAAGGTCAAATTCTGCATTCAGCTTACAACAGCATGACCCAGACTAACCCTGAAGCTCTGCCCTCCACATTGCTCTGGCTGCAGCTCTGCACCCAAAGTGTTCTTCAAATTGCTGTCAAGAAGGCTTACTCGATATTGAACATTTGGGGAAAACAGAAAAAGAAACCCCAAATCTTTTGATCTGCTGGATTATCAAGTCCCCTCTGGAATGACTAAGTGAAACAGCACAGGCTGGTTCATTTTCATTTAACACTCATGAAAGAGTGAAAGGCAGGAAAATCTTTGCATCTTGGGAGATTTGGGGCTTTTCTGCCTCCATAAAATATATTTCAATTTTGGAAAGAAAGTAAATATATTTAATGTGGAACACTGAGTACAATTTCCACTCATGTTGAAACATGATTTGTGCTTTACTGAACAAGGGACCAAACTTATCCTAGGCCATCACCTCTACTAGTGTAGGCACAGGATAAAAAAAACTGGTTATTTTACTTACAAGTGACACCTCTTTTAAGCTTAATAAATGTTGAATGCTGAGATTTCTCCATCAATACTGCAGCATTCGGACCAACCTCCCAGTGCTTTATAAAGAACGCACTGAGATGAAGCTGATGGTACTCAATAAGTACCTAGGATGAAATTACCAAATGCAGGAGCTTAATATTTAAATACATGTCCAAATGTCTAAATAAAGTTGCCTGAATGCCTTCTGCTACTATCAGCACTGTAGGGTATGTGAGTCCCTAACATTTCTGGAAATTAGACTTGGTGCCCTCTTGACTTCTGACAGTCAAGTCTGATGTTTCTGGACATAAGGTTTTGACTGCAATCATCTGTGTACAGCTGTAGCAGCAAGATTGCAGTAAAAATAGAATAAAAATATTTTTCTCTGCTTATACTTAGATGAGAGCCACAGCATTTGTAATGTCGTCTGTTTTTCATAATGTTCAGTTTAGAAAGTTGACATTTGATCAAACAGTTTGAATTTGCCAAAACATACATTTTAATCTTATGTTTAATACCACATTCTCAATTAAAAGTTTCAGAAGACATAAAAACCACAGTAAACCACAGGCCTAACATATTTAATATAATTTCTGAAACTGTTGACTAATATTTTCTAATTTCCTCACTACTTCTAGTGGTGCACAGCTGCATCATTACTCCCAACAACCGTCAGACATTTAAACAGCCAGTTTTTAAGTGTTTTACTAAACACACTTTTATATTTAGTATTTTGAACCTTTTCCAATAGGGTGGTGTGGCAGTAAAATTCAGCATCTTAAAAACCTCCACCATATTAACAATGCTTTCTAATGTCAATGTTTATAATACTAGTGCCACCAAAGGAAAGCTAGCACAGGTCATTTACAGCTATGAACATTTCCCTGGAATTCTACCTTTTACATAAGCACACCAACACTGATGAACACCATGCTACAAGAAAGTGTATTACACCGTATGGTGTGTCATTCCAGAATAATTCCCACGAAAAATGACTCCCAGCAACAAGAACAAGACCACAAATAGGTTTTAGGACAAAATAATCTTTCTTTCATGCTCCTTATTTCCTTTCATTGGGTTTAACACTGAATTCAAGGTCATGAGAATTGTGACTCTGTGGAGGTGGCCTGAGTAATTTACAGTGATCAACAGATAATGCAGTGACGGTAAGCGAGCCATTCTGTAACTGTCACTGCCTTCTAAATGGAGTCATCACATGGCTGCTGAAAAGAAATGTATATTATTTCACATCCACAGAGTGATGAATATAACCAGGTAATTAAATCATGTCACTGCTGTGTCTGGAAAATCCTTATTTATAATTTTATCTTGCCTGTTAAGAAGAACTGAATTTCTTGTTAAGGGTAGAAAACAATTATGCTTTGCTTTTGCAAAAAACCTCTGCGAATGAGAAATCAGAAACAAAACTCACCAGTTTCTTCATCGATGCTGAATCTCCCCAGGCCACTGCCGTCCCTGATGGAATACTGGATTTCCCCATCTCTTCCAGAGTCCTCATCTCGAGCAACAACTTGCAAAACACTTGTACCAATGCGGGAGTTTTCCTTTACAGATCCAATGACAGCAAAGTCAGGAAAACAGGGGGTATAAAGATTTTCGTTAACATCCACCACTTCAACTTCCACAAAAGAAAGAGAAGAGAGGGAAACGGGGCGCCCCTTGTCCTTGGCACGCACGGTCAGGTTGTAAAACTGCTGCTTCTCATAGTCAAGCTCCTTGTTCAGGCGGATGGCGCCGCTGGCCTTGTCGATCTCGAACCGCCCGTTGTAATCGTTCACCAGCGAGTAGCGGACTTGGCCTCCCAAGCCCAGGTCTGGATCCTGAGTTTCCAGCCAAGCTATGACAGTGCCAACCGGCAGATCCTCAAGGACCTTCACGTTGTAGCTGGATGGGATGAAGGCTGGAGAGCAATCATTGACATCATCCAAAAAAACCTTCAGAGGCACAACAGAAGATTGCTGACGGCCACTCTCTGCTCTGTCCCTAGCCTCAATCTTCAGTGTGTAATTTGCTTTCGCTTCCCGGTCTAGCTGATCTGCAACATACACCACTCCCGTGGAACTGTTGATAGCAAATTGATGGGTGTCTGTCAGTACTGAGTAAGTCACTTCACCATTAGATCCTAGGTCTTTATCTCTGGCTTCTACCTGGATAATCTCTGTACCAAGACTTGTACTTTCTAAAATACTAACCCAGTAACTGTCCTGTAAAAAAACAGGCTTGTTATCATTTGCATCCTCCACAGTGACAGTCAGCAGTCTCCATGCAGATTTCTGTGGATTACCTAAATCATAAATTGTAATATTAAGGAGATAGAGCTCAGTTTTTTCACGGTCCAAGGGTATGAGAACACTAAGTATCCCCATCTCCATGTCAATGTTGAAACAACTATCTACATTACCATCAGAAATTGTATAAAGTACTCTTCCATTAAAGCCTGAGTCTGCATCATAGGCTTTTATCCTCAGGATGGTGGCACCAACAGGCAGATCCTCTGAAACCTTTACATCAGTAGGAAAGGATTTGTCAAAATGAGGTGCCTGCCTGTTGACCGAATAAAAATCAAGAAAACCATCTTCCAAATTCAGCTTCACATTGGCTTTTGCCTTTTTGAGCAATTTTTCTGCTAGCTTCTGAGCAACTCTAGTTTCTCTACAGCTAAAGGTCTTTGAAGACACTTTCCCATGAACTACTGAAATATTAACAAACATAGCATCAGCAAAGTTCTCTCCATCAGTTGCCGTTATCTTAAGGCCAAAACTGTTGTTCTTTATACCAGAGTTAATAAGAGATTTTTTAAGTTGCAGGACGCCAGAGTCTGGATTTAAATAAAAAATGCCAAGTTCATTTCCAGAGATTATTTTGTACTTCACAAGCTCTAACTCATCTATGTCTATTGCAGAAACAGCAGTGATGTGACCACCAACAGGAAAATCAGATGAAATCACTCCCTGACAGGCCACCTTTTCAAAGAGGGGCTTGTTATCATTGACATTGCCTATATATATGGTGACATTCACCTCACTTTCGTGGCGGTAGGGAGAACCCCAGTCAGAAGCTCTCACAATGAACCTGTAGCTTTCTGGTGAGGACTCAAAATCCAGTTCTTCAGATGTGCTGATGACACCTGTAAACTGGTTTATTGCAAACGGCAGTGAGTTCAGACTGGCAATACTGTACGTGATGTATCCGTTTTCTCCCCTGTCTTCATCAACTGCTGACACTGCCAAAACGCTGGACCCCACTGGGACACTTTCATTGACGAATGAGCTGTAGGAGAGCTGCTGGAACTCCGGAGTGTGATCGTTGGCATCCTCTAACCTGACAGTAACACGTGCTTTTAAATCACCACCTTTGTTTGCATATACTTCTAATTCATAGAGGTCCTTCTCAATGATTTTCAAAGGACGAGCAGTAGTAATAAGGCCTGTGTTGGGATTGATCTTAAAATACCCAGCGTCCTCACTTGGAGACATTCTATATTCCACACCCTGCGGCTCAGGCATCAGCTTAACTACTGCAACCAGCACACCAGGAGGTGAAAATTCACTGATCAATATATCATATGCTTCCTTTTCAAACTTCAGGGGGATACTTTCTTTCTTGGGACTAGCAATGTGAACCAGTTTGACAGCAGAAAATTTCTGAGGAGATCCTTTGTCCTTAGCTTGGAGAGTCAGGTTATAACCATATGGGAAGTTGTCCCAATCAATAGGCTTTCTTTCTTTGATTTTGTATTCATTCATCCACTTCCCTTCTTTAGTCAGAAAGAACTGTTCTAGAGGATCTCCAGCCACAATAGAAACAGATTCTATTTCTCCATTGGCTCCTTCATCTAGGTCATCAACGTTAACAACTGCATAGGTAGGTTCCTTGTCTGATGGGAAGGGAATATGGGTTACTACATTTATGGTTGGGGCATGTTCATTTATACGTTCAATGTGAACATAAAGCTTAGCAGTGCTGCTTACGCCATTGTTTCCATAAAGCTTCATCCCACGGTCCACTGCCAAAATCTCAAGGTCATATCTGTTTTTCTCATCGTAATTTAACCGGCCACTTAAAGAGATAACACCACTCGTAGGATGAACTGAGAAGAGATCAACTTTATTTTTAAAGTAATAATAAAATTCACCATTGGACCCAATATCTGCATCTGTTGCGGTCACCTGTGCAATGCTAGTCCTTAAGGGAGTGCTCTCTGCTATCGTGACAGAGTACGTGGTCGGTGAAAACAAAGGTCTTAGGTCATTCATATCCAACACCTGGATGTTCACTTTAGTCCATGTTTCCAAGTCTTCTCCTCTGACAGACCCTTTCACCATCAATAAATAATTGTCCTGGATTTCTCTGTTCAATATAGCAGAATTCCCACCTTTAGTCCTTATTCTCAGGAAGCAGAAGTCAGCAATGATGACTTCCTCTGCTTTAAAAAAGCCCTCATCATCACCAGACACTATTTTGTACTTGATATCCCATGAAAGGTCAGCCATGGTAATGCCCATCCTCGTCTGACTGTTGACATAGGTCCTGGCTGCGGAATTCTCATACACCGTGGCATTGTAAGTGGAATGTGTGAAGTGAAAGCCAAACGGGGCAGTCCCGTGAGCCACCTGGCAAATGGAAGCCAGGAACTTGATAATCAGAAGGGCAAGGCATGGCGGAGGTAGCCGTGAGCCTGACCAGCGGCCCATATTCACGTCCATCACATCATTCTTTCACCCTGTGACAGAGAGAAAAAACAGGAAATAATTGATCAAGAGATAAAAACTGTACTGTGAAGTGACATGTCAGAATTACTTTCTAAACTTCTAATAGAAAGTAAAACCTATGTATTATCAATTCACCATATGTTTAACAAAACAGAAAGGGAGAACACTACATCCACACACATACAATCACACCAGCTCTGGGTGTTTTCACTGAGTAGTATATATGTATGTGGATATAAACGCACATATATATAACTACATATATGTATGTATGCACACTTTGTTAACATAAAAGACCCTACCACATCCATATACACATGCACAGGGTCCAGAATAATAATGACAGCGGAAAAAAATTAAAATCAGCCACATATATTTGTATAAGTTTATACAGAAGGATGACTCACATACAGAAATTTTTGGTTTTTATTTATCAGCAGCTCCAACTAAGCTTAAACTTGTTTGTTTTCAGAGCATATTGGAAAACTCATTTTCAGTCCCAGTGTTTGGAAGAGAGATGGGATTTTCACATGTAGCACTGTGATAGTCAAATGTCACTTTTTTTTTTTATCTTCAGTTAGGAATCATGACATTTGAGCCACGAAGAAAAAGTCATTACGCAGTCATTACTTTAAATACAGATACCTTCAGAAAAGGCCCAGTGCCTCACTTCAAGAATCTAAATTGTGAGCTAAGCAGAAACAGAGTAAGTGGAAGCACTGGCTGAAGGATTCTGGAGGGCACTGCAGAAGCAGGGATCCAAGTCCTGCTTATCGCTTCCCCCTTGAAAGCAGAGGAAAGGAGCCTGAGGAAACTAGGCAGGTGCTTACATTAAGGCAGTGGGAATAAGTTTCTTTGTTACAGTTGCACTGCTACTTGTGAAAATCAAGAAAATCGATTTTAAAAGGCAATTATTGAAAGACCCATTGCACACACACATTGTTCTCACTGTCATTTAAAAGCTGCTTGGAAATATAGTTTTCTCCAAGCTAGAATACATGGAGGAAAAGAACAGGAAAAGTTGTCAATAATAACACAGGTTAATTTAAACTTCCAACATGATTTCAACTTCTCCATGGAGATTTATCAATTGCGTGGAAGTTTTGGAATATGAATTCATGTTAGTTATAATCTCTAATGTAATGGAGGGACTATTGCAGTTTCAGTACTAACAACAATTTATCATACTGATGATGTAATGTCCACACACAACACTTAACTTCCTGATCCCACAGTCTATATCCCATCGTTTAACACACTGATCAACTTCGTCAATTCTCCAAAGTGTTTTTCAAAGCACTCATCTTTCAATACACTTATTTTCACTTGTTCTTCCTCTTCTTTGTTTCCTTCTTATTTTATTTTCTATTATATAAAAAAACAAACACCCAAAACCAACTCTTTAAAAAAGAGAATAAAAATTTAAGATTGCATCACCTTCTGGACCTGCATTCCCCAGTAGCCAGGAATTTAATTTGTGCCAGTTCCTTTTCTGAATATGCCCATTCAATTATTGTGCACACAGTATGTGAGTCCTGTGATTAACATCTTGTTCCATACAGTTCATACATCAAACAAGCACAATTCTCCAATATGCTTTGGGTACATGAGGGAATAGGTCTCCCCATGCTCAGGTTGACCTCCAGAAGCCCCAGGATGGAATTCTTCTACTTCATCTAGGAAAGATTATTTTATTGTTGCCATTTCCATTCAGCTGAAAGATCAGCAGTGGCACCTTATTCTTCAGCACAGCACACATTTGCCAATTTTATCCACAAGTATCAAAATATCAGTCCCTTATTTTCATGGGGCTTTATGTGATCACTTTTGAGTACCGACACTAAAAGCTGTTGCTTCAGACTAGTGTGGGAGACGATGCTAGTTGTATTATATATATATAAACACACACACAACATACAATAAACTGCTGAGGAAAAGCCAGCCAATGAAAATGAGAAATTCTAATGAGACACAAGTCATGAGAAAATAAAGGGCTGGACCTCTTCTGTGATGTGCATTATTGAAACAATCAACACAAGATCATTGTATTGCTGCCTTACACGAAGAGCACTTCAGCATCCTTTGTCTCTACTCTAATAGCAGTCTCTACCCCTGCTAACAGAGAGAGAATTTTTGCTGGCTTACAAAAGAGACTGATGTTATGTTTCATATGAGTACCTAGACTTATCTCACCACAGTTCAGCAACTTCCCAGAAATTCATTTTCCTATTCTTTGAAGTAAGGAAATGAATTGTCTTATCCTATTTAGGTCTCATTTGGTGGTCTAGTTTCTCCTGCCCATGCCGTAGTTCAGCATGAGCTGGTTTCTCTCCAACTTTCAGGGTCATCAACATCAGGTTTTCAAGTCCAGCATAACTGGAAATCAGTTTTCCTGAGAATATCATTGCTACAAAAAAACCCGAAACTATTTGAAACTTTACTTTCAGCCTTACCCAAGGTTACAGACTGCTGTGGCAGACAGGCATCAAAGTAGATACATACAAAGCTCTGTGATTAGGGGAATATAACACAACAACCTATTCCATTTATCTTATAATTTTTAGAGAAAGCTGGGGCTAAGATCTAATCTCAAATACATTGCTGCAAACACATGTCAATAGTCTACAAAGTTTTAGAGGTTCAGTGCAATTAATATCAGTCCTGAAACACTAAATTCCACCGAGAAGCAGCATATGCATGTGTGCGTGTGTGTGCGCTATTGAAAGCATGTTTTAGCTATGTGTACATATGTACACACAGACACACAGACTGTGTGTTTTTAGGTAGAATTTCATGGTTGGCACTGGAAAAATTGGACCTTCATATCAGGCAGCACTTTCAGAGTTTGATTTCATCTCAAACGTGGTATGCAGAGTTCTAACAAGTTCCTCATTGAAATTATTCACCTATCCATATATTTATATGGCTACCATCATATGAAAGTCCCAATGGATGAGCTATTAAGCTGCCATTTGGGCAACTCAAGAATGTTTTATTCATTTACTGAATTCCTTTCTTCTGGGATATTTGTTTTTAAGAGCTCATAATACATACATACTTAACGCACAGGAAATGTAACGAGATAGGTTACAGAAACAAACTACAAAGCAACCCTCCTTAAATTAGGAGGCATTTCTTTAAAGGCACTTCATGTCAAAAAATGTTATGGTTTCAAGTGAAGAGAAAGGTTGTGATTACTTTTGCTTGATTTTAAAACGTTTGGGCAGGAGCTACTAAAAAAAAAATTCCCAAGTACTTCTCAACATGGTTAGTATGAAGGAAAAAAAAAAAAGGAAAAAATGAAAGGAAATTAAGGGAAAAGGGAACAGGGAAAAAGGTAAAAGCTTCCTGAGACGAAAACTGCTCTAAAACAGCAGCAGAGACTAAAAGGAAATAACTCCCTTCACCAAGGAGGTGAAAAAGTAACACAATATATAAGTCCAGCATCTTTCCACTCTAGTTCTCATTAAATACTCTGGCCTTGAAGCGGAAAGGAAAAAAAATGGAAAAACAGAACAGTTTGTGTTGATTTTTAATACTCTTTAAAATAAACTTGAACATCATGGAGAACTCTGCAATTTAAAATTCAGTTCATCATTCAAGTAATTTTCCTTTGCTCCTTGAGCAAAGACTAACTATGTGACCCAAACCTTGCAGAATAACTGTGAGGACCTGTAGGTGGCTGATGCTCCTTAGAGGAATTGAGAGAGATATGATCATCATTCCATTCCTTTATCTCATCTTGGCTCTGGCAACCTCCAGTCTGGGCTGCATCCAAACATAACACCCCACTAGACAGAGAAGGAAGACTGAAGTCCCAGGAACTGCCAGGATTCCTGCACACCAAAAATGTGGCTCTAACTCAGTGTGCAGATATGAATGAAGTGCTATGTGTTCTTTGGTTTGACTCCTTCTCCCCAGGCTAATTTTTCTAATTCCAAAGATCTCCACACCATAAAATACTTGAAAAAGAAAACAGTGCATATGTCTCTTGGGTGAACAAGGGCCAAAAAGTCTTTTATAGAATATAAGGAATACAGCAGGCAAACTTCTTCAGCAAACAGGAGGAACAAGCTTTTAGCAGGCCACAGAAGGGACAACAAAAGAGCTTCTCCTCTCTCCCTATTTTGCCTGCAAGCCCAATTATACCCTGAGAGCACGTTTCCAGTCGGCCATCAGGTAAATTAAGTTAGGTAATTAGCAAAATTAGCTAATACAAAACAACCATTAAAGACCTTTTCATATGTCCTTTGAAGACAGAAGAAACCCATCTGTGCTTTAACTTCCAGCTTCACTCAACAAAGGGTGAAGAACCCAATGGAGCTCTTATATATAGGTCCTCTGGGCTATGAGGAGGAAAAAAGTTTCTTGACTTCAGATGACAAAAAATTTGAGAGAGTCGAGGTATTTATGCACTCGTGTATGGGAAAAAAAGGGGGTCAAGAAACCTTGACTGAAAGGTTTTCATCCTAATCAGTATTTCTCTTGGTGAAGCTGGGAAAGGAAACCTGTCTCCTCACACAGGACAGGACTGGAGACCTCATGGTATGGAAATATACCACAATTTGAAATTACTACTGCTTCCTTGACACAGTTGTCACAATTCTCTTTCAAACGGCAGCTATTTAAATTTTATTAAATAAGCACCTTTACAGCAAAAAAAAAAAGGTGTATTTGAAAACGTAAAGGTATTTTAGGAGGCAGAAGAACAATAACATCGTATGCGCATGAAGTCTAAACAGTATGTAGAGAAGTCATGCACCTGCTGCAGGAACAGAAGCTCTTGACTTCTTCGGAAGTGGCCTTAATCTTACAAGGTAACTCCTGTCACTCAAACATCAACATCAGCCAATCTATTCTCATGGTCTCATCATCAAAACACAAGGCATGAAACCTCTTCTTCTCAGTGTTCTCTTCTATCAACAACAGCAATTTGCCTACACAAAAAATTCTGCATGACCAGGCCATGAGGATCTGCAAAAAGGATACAATGAAGATTGCAAAACACTGTAATAGGTTTGCATTTGTCACCTATGAAGGGCTCGCATCAAGCTGCATCAGTGATAGACAAAGAAAGACAAAAAAATCTGTTGTCAATATTGCAACCAGGAGGTGAGAGCCCACGTACGTCAGTGCCCTCTTGCAAGAAGTCACTTCCATAGCACAGAATCACTGAAAACTCTTCCAAACTCATGGAAATTAGTATTTAGGCATATGGAAGGTATCGACCTAGGAGTTTAAAGACCAAGGTGTCATTCTACCTGCAAAGCTGAAGCACAGACTAGAGAGAGACATGGATTTTTTAACTCTCCTCTCATTACACAGGCAATATCACTAGCATGTTGTCAAATGAATAGGGAGTAAGGGAAAAAAGCATGTTTAAACAACACTTCCCATAGCCAGACAACTTCTCTGCACTCCACAATAGTTCACCCCTTTAGGAAAGGCTAACAATTTACTGGCCAGGAAAATAAACTAGAATATAGAATAAGAATACAGAACTTGTGGCATACAGAAATGAATTAAAGATGTGTGTTCAAGTCTAGGCAGGAGGTGAAAAAAACCTGACACAGACAGATTTACAACAGGAGATATATTCATGGAGCTACCTGCTCCCCGATAAGCACAAAGATCTGCTTTTCCATATATATATGATTATATCATGATGTGTTTATCCCCAAAAGAGAAGGGGAAGACAAAATGATCATTTCTGCAGAGTAAGCCCTTGCAAGAGACAGCACTATAAATCTTAACCTTTCTCAGAGCTGCAAATCCTCCTGCTGCCTGCATGTCATTCCACACAGGAGACAGGCCGCTCAGCGTGTAGCAAGTGTAATTCAGGCCGTCCCTAGGAAGTGAAGATTTAGCCACCCAGCCGCATGTTATGAATAACTTTGTTTTGCTAGCAGGTGCTGGGGATTTTTTCCATACAACACCAATTTTTGCCAAGTATCAGCTCATCAGCAAATGCTTCCACTTGCAAGCAGGAGCCGAGCATCATTTTTCTTCCCAAAGAAAGGGTGCAAAGAGTCTGCTGGACTCTCCCTTTCCTCTCGAGGATGAAACGTGGCTTGAGGAAAATTTAGGAGGAGGGGGGAGGAATAATTTGCCGCCATGTGAGATCTGTCAAAAGTGAATTCCTGGGAGCCACCTTACAAAGGATTTCAGCTTGTCCCTTGGTGGTCTGCCTCCAGGGAAACAAAGGCTGATATCCAGTTTTCACGCTTTGTGTATCTGAAATCCCCCCGGCTCCTGCTTCTTAGTCACTGTAAAATGGGGATGCTTTGGGGCAGTTTCAAAATGAGCCAGTTACTTTCGTGGGGGCTTCCTCATGAAACACACTCAATACTATTTCTTGCTTATCTGGCCTTTCTTTTTTTTCCCTTATGTTTTATTCATAAATCTACTTTGACCCCGTCTAAGGAGCCCTAGCTTGAAAGCTCTTTCAAGGTGCAATGTCAGCACCAAAAATCCAGCACAGAGGAGTCCCACTCCTGTCACTGTTGGTCTTTCCCCAGCTCTCCCTTCACCACAAATAAATCTGGATCCCCTCCAAACAGCCAGCATTTTACCAAGACGCACCTTTGATCCTCAGGGGCAAGAGTTCATACACCCAGAGGCCAAGGATGAGGAGCAGGACCACAGCCTGCACATTCCAGCTGCATACAGTGGGACTTGAGCAGTGATTTGACTAGGCTTTTTGCAACTCCGCCCTTACCATAATGCAAATAATAATGCTAATAATAACAATTATTAATAAATAACAATAATAATAATACAATTGAGATGGGACAGTCTTTGTACAAAACCCTAGAGCAATCTGAATATCAGCTTTTTACCACACCCGGTGAAACACAGCAATCAAATAAGCACTTTGTGAGCTGCAGCACTGATGTGAAGGAGATGTACCTGCAGCTTAAACAGCATATTCCACCTTTCCCACACACGGCTCAGCTCCCACCATGAACTCTCTTCCATGGTTGTTTCCCTGCAAACTCACACCCCCTAGACCCAGCTGCTGCCGGTTGCTGCCTCCAGTCTGCTCTGTGTTTGGGATACTGCACATACTCCTTCTGACAGCTTGCAGAGGCTTGTATAAACTATTTGGATATAGTTTACAGTAAGAAAGAAGTCCATGAGATTTACAACTACTGTTTCCAGGGCCATAATAGGTATGTAGGTATAAGGACAGCAGTAAGCTCTTACTCTCAGAGGAAAAAATACTATATATCTCCTTCTGATGCTCTGTGTGGGGAGGTAGGGCAGTTCAAATGGTCCAGACCTTTACAGACGGGCAAATGAAGGGAGATTGAAAATAGATATATATATATATATATATACAAAAGCTTCTTCACCATTGACAGCTCCATGTAAAACACACAACATAAAATGGAGATTAAGAGAAAAGACTGTCAGGTTGGACTAGATGATATTTAAAGATCTCTCCCAACCCTAACCATTCTATGGTTCTATGATTATGAGATGCCAAATCAAAATCATGACAGTTCAGAAATTTTACAAGGAGACTGCAGGATAAAGCTTTTCACTCTACACCAAGACATATGAATGTAGCCAGGTGCCTTTAAATAAAAACAAAATGAAACAGAACAACCATTTGAGAACTCGCTAGATCTTACTAACCTAGTCAGGAAGAAAGGGGAAAAAAACCAATCTTTCTTGAGCCTAGGAACTGGATTATTGGTTCTGCAGTGCCATTTCTCTTCAAGAGAGCTGTGACACACAGCAATAGAAAGAGATCATGATGGAAGTGGAAGGAGAAAATATTTTGATTGAGATTCTCAACAAGTTTGAGATTTGACAACAAAACCTAGATTCAGCAATGAGCATTTTTCTTTCGCTAGGGCAGGAATCTGCAGGGTGCTGGCACTTGCTGCTGTGTCACAGGTGTAACACGGAGCTGCTTCTGGAGCAACACACTGGAGTTGTCTACAACCAGCTAGAGATATCTACGTGGGTCTGGCTTCTAGGCAGTGCAGAGCAGCCACCTTTCTGAAAGCCAGCTCCCCAAAATCTTCCTCTCAGTGGCCCTCTGATGAAAGAGTCTCTGAAAACGTGGACCAACTGTTAAGAGCCCACAACTGTTCACAAAAAAAAAGAAAGAGACAAACAACAAAAAAAGGATTGTTGATAAATACAGTGGCTACTCTCCAACTTTTTCTGAAAAAAAATCAGGAAGTTTGTCATTTGTTCAAAGAGGCAGTATTTAGAGAGAGGGATGTTGCCATCACTTTTTAAAATTACATCCAGCTCAGGCTGTAGTTGTTGGTTAACCTGCCTAAGTGAAAAGCAATGCACAGCTGCATCAGATCAAATAAATCACACTTTCTGTCAGAAAAGTGGAATACACACTGCAGACATCACGTGAGAAATAGAAAAGAAGGAGTCAGTCTTAAACCTAACAATTCTGAGAGAAACCTAGAAATTTCTTTCCAGCTCACGTGTTAAGGTTCAATCACTGCGAGGAGGAAAGCTCTCCAACAAAGCTGGCCTTCGACTGTTATCTGCATTAGAAATGCCCAAATCCATACATGGTGCTAAATCCAATTATTTTGAAGGGGATATAATACCATACTATTTCCAACGCATACAAGTTAGTGCTTGTGGCACTTAGAGACAGATCTGCCTTGTCTGTGAGGAAGAACCTCTGGTGCCACCCAGAGAGCAGCCCCCAAGGGAAAAGCACAGCACTGGAAGTCTTCTGCATACTGGAACTCCTTCCACATTCAAACATTTCATCTGTACTAAAACCACGATTCTTCCCCCCTCCAATGGTTGGCTCATGCATAGATATTTGAGATGACAACCACTTTTTAGCTAACCGTACATTAACTCAAACCACCACAGCTTCAGCTTTCCAACTCGGCCAGTTTAGTCACCACAGCTGGGAGTCCCTCAAAGCCAGCTGCGTGTTTGGAAAGGTTCAACTTTGCAGGCACAGCTCAATTAAAAGCTCCACAGAGCAGAGATCACTATTTAAAGCTGAATTGTTCACTTTTATTTATTTACAGCAAAACCATTAATTGCTAATCACATATTTGTTTCCTGGAAAACCAATGCTCCAAAATAAACACCAAGTTTAAAGACTGTTCACAGAACAGTGAATGGTATCAGGAACAGTGCTAAAAATATAAATCAGAAACATCAAAACACATCAGGACTTCAACTGGAGGAACAAACAACCCATTATTTCTGTGCCAGGAAAGAGGTTACCCATAAGCCGCCAGTTACCCACAGAGTCATCTACAGTCCAGCAGTTATTTATGTCATGAAGAATAACAGACACCATGGCAGAGTATCTGTTGAAAATATCTTCATGGCAATGAGCATATGTTAGATCAAATGAAGTATCTCTTAATGCAGATTTTTAATAATCACCCTGGAAAAGTGCCTTTAAAATATTTGGCATAAGAGGCAGAACCTCAGAAAAAGTGTATTTTCATTTATGATCCAGTTTCAAATGTCAAAATCATGCAAAATTTTAAAAAAAGAAGGAAAAAGAAGCTGGGCTTTCTTCTAGCTGTCCTCACTAACAGAGCTCCATGCTTCCCTCTGGAGAAGCATGTTCCTCAAATATCTACAGGAGAACTGCATGGAAAACCAGGGGAATAACCCATACAGAGCTAAGATCTGTCCTTTCTCTATTTAAAGCACTTTAAACAAGCACAGCAGCCCAGGTTTCATGGAGAACCTCACCACCAGGCACACTTGGAAGCAGGAACAAACTCCACAGCAGCCTGCTATCTACCTCCTGAAATCCCTGCAGGCACTGGACTTCTCTGAGGCACTCACACTCACTGGATGTCACAAAAGCTTTGACTGCGAAGTGCCTCCACCTGCTGTGACAGCACTGCCCTTGAGGTCCCTGATTTTTGTGCATACTTGCAGGTCAGGTTAGTGCACACACTTAGCCCATTTCTACATGAGGAAACAGGCACAGCAGCTCAAGCCCCTTGATCCAGGTTATGCAGGAGACCCCTCCCACATACTCCAGCTCTCACTGCCCCACTATGCTGCCCCTGGTGCCTGCAAAATCTAGAGCAGGAAGGTTTCCCTACAAAGCAATACTCACCAGCATTTATGGCCTGAATTTCTAGAATAGAGGGTCATACAGCTGTGTTTCTCACCACCACTGCTGTGGCTGCCATTCAAAACTCTTCATTTATTCACAGGTCAGGAGTTTGAGTTTGGGGTTCAAAATTACATGTAGATCTTGGAAAGGTAAGTCGACACTGATCATGAAATGGAGACCAGTAAGGCAGAGGTAATAATAATAATACTGACAACATCAACAATAGTATTATGACTCCATTATGTTGCTGACAATGGCAACCACCAGGAAGAACAGCCGCGTCTCAATGTCTCACCATTTTCTGTTTGTTCTCCTGGATTCAGGATCACCTGCAGCCAAAAGTCAAGTTGCAAAGCCTGTGCTCGCAAATCCTGGGCATGCACGCCAAACACTGGCTGGAGTAAATCACCTAAACATGCAAGGCAAGGTCAGGCCCAGTTCCCCTGACCACGCATTCATCATGTCTCCCTCCCGCACACCAGTTTGCTTTCAGACTCCTTGGTCTGACTGCTCCCTGCCTGCTGGCAGCCAACACTGTGGTGGTGCCACACCCAGTCCCCGCAGGTAAATCTTCCTAATAGAGCCACCCCATGCCTTAGACACTTCGACAAGCAGAGAAGTTGCTAGTGAAGTGAACCAACCCACATCACATGCTGAACATCCAACCTAGTGCTTGCCCATAAATGGGGCAGATCACATGTCCGTGAGGCACTGATCCATGCTCCCAAAACACAGACAGTCACTGGCTCTACACCTTCTGTTTGTGCAACAAGAGGGGAGTAATCAGTGCTGGCAACCCCATACCACTTGTTCCCTCAAAACCCAGGCATGGCTATGTCACGCTTCTCCATCACTCCTGCCTCATCCCAAACGTGCCATGATGGTGTGCAGCTCCCAGGAGCTGCCCTAGGCAGAAGTACATGGATGTTCCCTCTTAGAGCATCCCAAAGAAGCAAGCTCAGGCCACACATTCACCATTTTCTTACCCTTCTCCTTCTGACAAGAGAAGGGGAAAGCTGCTCAGCTGAAATAAAAAGGACTCCATCCTAAACAATAACTAACTCATGCCCAGTGAGGCTCGCTGCTCCTGAATTTGAAACCTCAGTTTAAAATTAAATTCCCATGTAGCAAGGCACTACTTGCAGACAGCTCTTCATCAAGCTCTGACTGGAAGTCAGCTGCCATTTCAATCTGACCCCTGCAAAATTCCAAATAGGTAAAAAACAAAAAGAAGTTGTTTCAGAGAGCATCAGGTCAAAGATCAAAATCATTGGGAATTACTTAACCTGTTTCCTCTCTGTTTTTAAGATGAAAGTATACAAAGGGGAAATAAAGATATACATAAAACAGCAATGCATAAGCTTACTAAAGCAAACCTACAAATCCACACATAAGGGGGAAAAAAGCAACATGCCTTGCTTGTGAAACTGTTATGGGTAAGGACAAAGTACCTGTGTATATAATATAGCTCTGTACCACTTTGATGGGAAAAAATTGCCAAGGCTTTTGGCATATGAAAGCTGCTGTGAGGACTTCAATAAAACTGAGTATACAGTTAAAAAATACTTCTCATATGCATCCCTAGAATTTATCTTCAAATGCCACTTTATTAAATTCTGTATTCTCTGGCTTTTGAAAAAATGCTTTTATTTTATTAAATGAGCTACACAATATATTGTTTCTCTGAAGAAAAAGCATCAGTTGCAATATAAAGTAGTTCTTTCAACACTAAAAAACACACAACATTTTGAACTTGAAACCAGCTTCCAGTAAGTGAGCACACTTCTAGTTTGAGCACACACACACATAAGTACAACGCATTTCATCACGCCCAGCTGCCCTCGTACCTCATGTAACTACACAGGCTGTGACAGTTACAGACATTTCAGAGTTTAAATCCTTGTTGCTGTGTTTCTAGGGAATATCTCAAGGTCTAACAGGGTCTTGAAGAACACGAAAGCATTAATTCTTTTTTTGACATGCAAAAATATTGCTCCCAAGCAGATGTCCCTCAAGTGCATACAAAAGCATCCTCTGCAGCCAGTGGAACACGAGATGTGCAAAAACCACAGAGGTAACACGGAGCTTCATGCTCACATGCAGGATCAGTGAAGGGCCACAACAGACAGTGCATCACTGTCTGGAGCCTGGACACCACAGCCTGAGGCTCCTACCAACTTCTTTGCAAGAGCTGCAGACACTCTGCACAACTATACCTAATTATATTCAGGCATAATCCTTTCATGCCACAGCTTGGTGATCACTTTACAGCAGGATAAGCCACCATGGCCACCAAAGCAGCTGTCCCAGGCTCAGTCCCCCTGCTTTTTCCTGTTGGTTTTTTTTGTGTTTTTATTTTTTGTGGTTTGTGTGTACATGCATGGTTTTGGCATTGTTTTTGTCGTCATTGTTGTTGTTTTGATTTGGGTTTTGTTTATTTGTTTTTTGCTGATTTCGCTCTCAGTGGGGATTGAGCTGCCCTATTGCAAATATGCCTGTGAACAAAAGGGAGAGAGGGAGGGAGATGGGAACGGGTGCCTGGGGCAGGCAGGATCCTTTCCATGTCCATGGCAGCTCAAACTGTTTGTTAAACAACAGCCGGAGTTGAGGCAACCAAGATGGTGTGTAAAGAGCAGAAAGTACCTTTGAGAAACATACTGAACACTATCAAAACACCCAAGCCTTAAATAGACACATGAAGTATCTAAATGCTTTCACACCCATAACAAATTTTGTTTACTGCCCAGCATTTAAATAGCTTTTCCTTTGCTATTGTAAAATTGTTCCCAAACAGTGTGAATTTCATGTTACAATCAATAGTAGCACTCTAACCCCTACTTACAACCCATTCAGCAACAAATTCCAGAAATAGCATGCAGGATTTCCACACTTTAAGAAATAAAACCTGTTCTTGGCTCAAAAGAATTTGTGCAAATTAGCTGACAAGAATCATTTCCTTTAGTTCTTCCTCTCTGATACAGAATATTAAAGGAAAAAGATAATAACTAACCAAGTAATATGAAAAAATTTTATTAAAACCATTAGAACCACGAAGCATTGTTAACATCCCTCTCGTAATTATATGCAAAATGTTCAGTATCCAAGGAAACAGTGTAGTAATGAAGTTGGAGACTACTGTATAAATGCACCTTCTAAATCACCACCAAGAATGTCTATTCCAGAGGGACTGGCCAGTTTATTAGTGTGTGACACGCTGATCACTTAGACATGCTACAGGTTAAAAACAAAAAGCTAACAAGCTACTTCTACATAAAGAGCCCTTCTATTTCCCATATATGAACAGCCCCTTCCTAGCATCTAGTTACAGAGCTCCTCTGCAAAGCTGAAGATTCCTCTAAGACCATATTCACCTTCATGGGAGTTGTTCAGTAATGATGGGCATTAATTAAACTGCATAACCAGCAACAAATAAAGCAGAGATGCTGTCCTTTCCTCCAAGCTCTCAGCAAATGGAAAAGTGCAACAGGAGAAATACTGAAACCGCACTCTTCTCCGGAGCCCATTGGTCTGAAATGCACTTCATTAGCACCAAGCACTACCAGATATTGACTCATGCCCACATTATTAGAATTAATTCAAAAATGAATACTTATGCTCCAATATCAACAGCTCATGCTCTGGGATGTTTCCTAGGAAGGCAGGCTACAGTAAGGAAGCCAATGCAAAATTAACTCCTGCTTTTTGGTGTTAGCACTTAAGAGCACTATGCCAAACCCCTGGGTTTTAGGCTCAATTTTAGCAAGCATTCACTAATTCCCCTGATTTCTGTGGCAGCTTATTCCCCACAACAACCACTGAATATAAAGCAGTTCTGGTGGGTTCAACCACTCTGTCATGCTGAGGATGAACTTTGGTATTCCTCCCTTCCAGTACGCCTGACAGTTTATAGGAGCACATACCTCAACATCCCTACTTCTCCAGATGCCCCTGCAGTGTTTCTATGTGACCTTTATATTCCTTTTTGGCTCATTCTTTTCCATGACTGACCGACAAACACACAGTAACAGAACCCTGTCACTACGCTGGATGCTTTCAGGCATGCTGATTTGGTAAAAGAGGTTCTACCAGCACCTTCATGCTCCCTCCTCTTTTAAGCCTTTTCTCTTCAGTTTTCCCAAACTTTACTCCTTTCCTGGTGTAACCCTTGTCACCTCTGTAAGATCTAAAGGCAAATTGTCTGCCCTGCTCTTTCCACTCACACTGCTTTGGGGGGGGGAGTTTCTTAGAAAAATAAGAATTACATTGAAGAATTTGCTCATGTGAGTTTTTTTTCCATTCCAAGTCTACACTGATTTAGAATCTTTTTCCTNTTTCACATCTTCACTGTATTCTGTCACTTTTTTAATACTTCCCCTTTTCCAGATAGTGTAGAGATGACCCTCATTTTTCCACCATGAACAGCTTTATCTCCTGGAACACCTCACTGCTTTGTCTGCTGCTTTCTCTTCTAGAGCTCCAAAGCTCACTTTCACGTACCACAAAAGACGTCTCGCCCAATTAACCTTTTTAACTGGCTCCTATGCCTAAAATGCTTTCTTAAAAGGCTGTACAAGTGTCCTGATTTGAAGGACAGATGTCTGTTAAGGAAGGCAGGAGCCTCGCTTGGAATGGAAAATGAAACCCTTTTCCCTCTGAATTATTTGTAATTTTGAAATTAAGGGGCTCTCAGTCAAAGATATGGGAATAGGAATAACAGTTCTTTACTAGTATTTATAATAAAGCAAACAAACAACAACTCCTATGGCACTAACAACAAACAGAACCAGGAACCCGGTCCCAGCTCTCTGGGCCTGCAGGCACTGTCCCCTTGGGTGCAGTGATGGTCACAGCCGGCAGGGGGCGCTGGTGGCGCTAGGTGGGCAGGGCAGGTGCGATGATTCCCCCGCGGCTGCAGGGGGCGCTGTGGCGCGAGCGCCAGCAGCGCGTGGCAATGGCGGCTCGGCCAGGACAGGGAGGGGTGGGAGAGAGAGAGGCTTTGCTTCACAAACCCCCTCGGGAAGTCCGTCGCGGGGGCCCCGNAACCCAGAGCAGTGCCGAAGGAGCGGCGGGGGTGGGCAGGGCAGGGGCAGCAGCCCGGCTCCCAGCCCAGGAAGGAGAGGTTAGCCCAGGATCCTGGGCCCCCCCAAGCAGATGGCAATAGGTCTCAGTTCAGAGCAGGGGCTCACCCATGGCAGAAGAAAACAGTCCTCGGCGGGGGTCCAGTGGTAGCCCGGAACTCGTCTCTCTAAACCAGTCCCTCCAACCGTGCTCTTCCCAAAACAGAGAGCGAGCAAGCCCGCAGCTGCTCCCGCCCCACCTTTCACCAGCCTTAATTCTCGAGATATCTCCCCCCCCCTCCAAGAGAAAACTTCCAGACACAACAGTAAAACAGAGGTGCCCCTCTCCCCAGGGCTTGGCCACTTCTTTTGTTCTTCTTAAGTACCCAGCCGCTAGTGCTCTTTAGCAACTTAATAGGAGAAAATTCTATACGTGAAAAGGAACAAAAGGAAAGAAAACCTAACCCCCAACGACAAGTTAGGGCCATAGCTTTTTCTTACTACTCCTTTTCTCTCTCTGTCAGTATACCCCAGTTGTACAGCATACACTAATGGGAATTTCTGCATTATATCAGTACACCTACAAATCTGGCTTATAGCACCATAATTATCTGATTAACAGACTGGCTAAACCCTTTATTTTCTAAAGGCATTGCCTTGTACTCTTGTACTTGAAGCAGTTGTGCACTCAAAGAAGTTAAGTGAGTGAACTTTCTCATTCCCACTCCATTTTACTGTATGGTCAAGTTCATCCACTTCACCAGCACTGGTTTTTCATTTTGCCTATGAACAACAGCCATGACAGCAGTAATGTCAAGAGTATCAAACCTCTCTCAAAAGCCACATAAAAGATGGAATACCTAGAAACACTACGCCAGTGAGTTCAGAAACCAGCAATGGTCACAACCGGTCAGTGTTGTGAAAGCTGGTGCATCTTCGTCAGGCACTTTCTACTTAATGCAAAAAGTTACAATTCCAATCAAGGCTGGTAAATTCAGAAAACTGAATTAAAAATAGTCTGGAAGGACACGAGGACATTTCAGTAACTTCCTTCAATAACTTCCCAAGATGATACTGCTTATGCAGACTCACCAAGAACTCAGCAGCAAGGAAATGTTGAGGAGATTTGAGGTAATTCAATCTTTAATAGGCAGGTGCTAGATGCAAAACTGTAAATATTAACTGCCTCCACAAAATTCACTGCCAAAAGGCACTCCTAGCCAAGTCAACAGCACCCTCATTTTCAGAGGTACATGGCACCTATAGCTTGGTTCAGTGTGAATGTCACTGTTCACTACTATGGGAAACTTGAGTTCTTCACCTCTTCCTGTTTTAATTTACTTATTGTGGTTTACGCTTATCTGTCTGCCATGAATGTCATGAGGTTTAATTAGTTTTGGTCTGCAAAACACACTGAGTTCCCCTGGAAAAGCTGTATATGCAGTCACAGTAGGATTCCTGCAAGATAATTTTCTTGGCATTCCCAGAGGATCCAGCACAAGCAGTCAGACGACAACTCCAAAGACAAGGTACTCAAAGCACAAAACTCTCTGCAAACCCCATCTGTAGCTCGAGGATCAGAAGTTTCAGGGGCAACATTTTGGTGCAACACACAGAGAAACTGCTGTGGGAGTTACAGCAAAGTACTGGCAAAAACATTATCAACAGCATCTTTCAGCATAAATAAAGCAAGTAAAAAAACAAACCTTAAAATGGAAATATTGGGGGAAAAAATGGAAATCAACAATACTAACAAAAGCACCATGTGGGTTTCTTAAATATCCCAAACAGCTTAGAGTTGCCCAGACTCCTGTATTCATTAACTGTTCAGGACACAGATTTATTTATTTATGGCTCAGAAAAGAATTCCCAGCTCAGAAGCTTTCCAAAGAACAACCCTCCCCAGTTCTGCATGGGCACCTCAGCCAACTTGCCCTGCCATTTCTTATTCTGATGCTAATGCAGTTCAAACAACCCAACCCTGCATTTTTAATCTATGCAATAAGCCTATATTTAGGTCACTTAGTTGTGTCAGTTTAAATCACAACATTCCCATAGAGAAAAATTTGATCATTTTATTTACTTCTAGGGACAGAGAAGGCAGAAGGAAAAAAACCTCATTATAAAACACTTTTTTTTTGTTTGTCATGCCTAATTCAAGCCCCTCTGAAACCTCTGTGAATTTAAACAGCAGTTGAACCACAAGAAACAAAAAATTTTAATTAAGATTTTCAGTTACCTTCAAGACAAGGTACCCTGAAAAAACCTGACCATGCAGAGGCCTATTATAAAATCATATCATATTATTAGGTCTTATCCAAAGTCTGCTGGAATAAAGGCCAAGATTCTATTGATCTCTGTGGGTTCCAGATCTCTCTCCTTTGTAAAATAAGCCTGGATTCTGCTACTCCAGTTTTCACAAGCACGCGCACAGGAATATTCACAGGGCTTCTCACAAGAGGGAAAAACTGTGAAGTTGAAGCCATCTATGAAAGGTACTGGATTTATTCCAGATGTGGAACTGTTTTTAATTAATTTAGAAGCATTTGAAGTATTCACTCATTAAATATGCTTTGCATTTTACCCATGTACATGAGAGAGTAAGAAAACCCAAAACTGAAGCCAAAATCAAAATGTCTTATTAGAAAGACTCTGACACCACTTTTAGCAACATTAGGCTTGTATGAAGGCAAGAGTTACAGCAATGTCATATACAGCAACATCCAAAGCACGCAGTTCCTGCACTGCCCATCCATCCTTAGGCAACCTCACCTTGACCTGGAGAACTCTCTGGCTGGGACCTCTCCTATCTCCGTTCAGTCCGGCACCTCTCCGCACAGGACACTTCCCACTGTGCCCATCCCCATCACACAGAGCAATCTGTGAAGTCCAAGATAACTTCTCTACAGAAGGATGAAACAGCTTATGGTAAATCTATGTGCCAAATCACCACTACTGGTAAAAATCATAGCATATCCTGAACTGGAAGAGACCCACAGGGAACACTGAAGTCCAGCTCCTGGCCCTGCACAGGACAGCCCCCCAACAATTTGACCACATCCCTGAGAGTGCTGTCCAAATGTTCCTTGAACTCTGTCAGGCTTGGTGCTGTGACCGCGTCCGTGGGAAACCTGTTCCAGTGCCCAACCACCCTCTGGGTGAAGAACCTTTTCCTAATATCCAACCTAAACTCTGCCCAACACAGCTTCATGCCATTCCCTCGTTTCCTGTCACTGGTCACCAGAGAGAAGAGGTCAGTGCCTGCCCCTCTGCTTCCCCTCACGGGGAGGCTGAAGGCCACAAGAAGATCTCCCCGCAGCCGCCTCCTCCTCTGCAGGCTGGAGCCAGGCGAGAGGGAGGCTGTGCACAGAGGCAGGGCAGCTCCACAGGCACAACCTCCAGCGCAGAGGAAGCGTGGGCACGTTTCTGCTCCGTCCAAACCCATCTCAGGACACCACCCACCACAGCAGCGGGCTGCTCCTTAAGAGCGCCTGTATCAGCCCACACCACGCCCCAGCGAGCACGGCTGGGTGTTGGCGGCAGCCAGGGGATGCCGGCTGTGTCCAGGCTGGGTGCAAAGCCAGCCGCGGACACCCCGCTGGCGGTGCTGCCCCGGCCGTGCCAGGCACCGGGATCAGCGGCTCTCGCCTCCCCTCTAGTGGCTGACCCGCCGCCGGTCCCGCTGCCAGCGGCCACGGGCGGCACGGAGCTCTCCCCTGTCCTGGCACCGCCGCCGCGCCCTGCGCTCCGTGCCACGGCCGGACAGCAGCACTGCTGCACAGAGAAAACGCCCAGGGCACCGCTGAGCACCTCTGGGCAGACGCACAGCTCTCCCGCCTCCTCGGAAGCCCAAGACTTTCAGTTTTGAGATGAGGCGAGCAAAATTGCCATATAGTATGAAGAACCGCAACTAAGTTCAGAAGACTTATATTTTTAATTGTCTCTCTTCGAGATCAAAAAGAACCACGTATTTGATGACAATAAAACTCTCAAAACTTCTCCTGCCCTAAGACTAAGTTTTATATCAGACAACAGTGGTTTTGTCTCCAAGGGTCAAATTTAATTCTAGTGATCACCATACAGATCACTTTCTCAGGGATCACAATTCTGCGAAGTGCTACCAAACTGTGTATGATGTTCTGTTCACAACCAGCACAGAAACATTAAAAACCCCCAAAACTTCACACTTCTTCACAAGTCATAATTTCTTTTTTTTTCCCTAAAAAAACCCAAGCAGGAACATTCCAGTTTCTTTCCTTTGGTTGCCAGTGCTAAAATATGCTAACAGCATTAAGGCAAGGGACGACTTGAAGAGCTCGCAATCTGTATTCAGCATAATTAGCAGATGCCAATTTAACTTATTACTGCTTCTTATACTGCTTTCTATATTATAAAAAAAGGATATAAATGAAAACCTGTTATCTAAATGACTGTTTTCTCAGTGCTCATATATAAAGGAAGAATAATGGGAAAGTAAGAGTCACAGAGCATGTGTTAGAAAATATTTGATTTTGAAATAACATTATAAACAGCTACAAGAAAGAAAGAAATTAATGCCTGCAGACAGGACTTTTCTCTCTTCCTTCACACTTCGTATTTTTAGTCTGTTTTTAAAGTAATTACATATTTGGTGGCATTCCTGGTTATTCAAATAAGCAGTGCAACATTCCTGGTAAAGCAACACCACTAAAGCAGGTTGCTCAACTGTCTCAGCCACTTCTGACTAAAAAGCATGAGAAATGAGCACCCTCAAGATGCAGTTTTCCATGCAGATAACTAACAGCTAAGAAGTAAGAACACAAATAACTGTGAAAGAAAGCAAAGCAAGCCCTAAAATCAGCCCTCTCCAAAACGCCAAGTAACGGGCTGTGTCACAGCTAAGGGGACAGTTACAGAGAGCACTTCTGCCTGCCTGCAGAGCAGAAACACATTAACACATATTATAAAACAATGCCCTCTTGAACTAAGAGGCTGTTGAAAGATGTATCCAGCACACATGCACAAAAAAGAAATGCACACCAAGGTTGTGGATTAAACAGGTTTCTAACGCATAAATGACATAATGATCCAGTTCAGGCATCATTCCCTGCTGATTCTGCTTGGTGAAGATGATTTCCTGCTTACAAGTCTGCATATTACAATGCAGAGCAAAAAAATATTTTAATAAAGTATCTTCTGACTCTCAGGCTAAGTTGAAGAGCCTTGTAAGGCTATGCTTCTCCACAGCTTTAATCGATTTCAGCTATAATTTCATCTGCTATGCCTAACAGACAGTGTAAACTTCACCCTTCCCAAGAATTAAGAAGAAAATAACATTTCATACTCCCCCACAAGCAGCGTATGGAAAGCACAAAACAGAACCGCTGCACACATACCCCCCAATTAAACTGGTCTCTGTGGAAACTAATAACTTTCCACAGTATGCACTGTAATCCAAGTAATAATTTTAAACAGGCATAAGCTGCAGTGTGCTGAACTAAGGCATTCTTACCTTGCAAAGGGTGCTTGAAGACGTTTAGTTACAGTGAGAGAGGAGAATGTGCATGTTGCCAAGTATTTGCCATGCACCGGGGCTATGCCTGACCCCACATCTGCGCACGCACACACCAACTGGGTGCGTGTGCTCCCTAGGTAGAGAAAGAGCACCAGGAAAGATAAGCAGCAGCGATAATGCCCCAGCTTTATGTCTCTATCAGTAGCGAGCTAAGCTGGAGGAACCATTTGAGATTAAAAGGCAAACAATTCCAAGAAATAAGATCTTTTTTTCTCCTCTGGATGCAAAGAGCTTTGCTTGGGTGACCTATAATACCTTAACACAAAAATCTTCACAACCCACCTCCCTCGTGAGCCACGGAGTTGCACATGTCAAATGACACCACACAAACAATGCACAAAGACTTTAACAAAAATACTAAAGAACCCCTTACCTTTTAGTCAGAATAAGTGACAGATAACAGTCCTGAGAAACTCAGTTGGCACAGTTGCTGTACGTATTTCTCTGCGGACTTCTTTCTAGTGGTCCCAAAAGCGCTGAACATAAAAAACCTCCAGCCTGCCTGCTTCATTCTTCAGCAACAGAGATACATGCTGTCACGGTAACGCAAAAAAAAAAAAAAAGCTTGCCAAGAACACAAAAAAAAAAAAAAAAAAAAAGGCAAAAGGAACTATAGATCTTAGTTTTTAAAGCCTTTGTGCTTATAGGGAAGAAAAAGAGGGAGTAGGGAAAAGAAGGAACAGAGCAAACACTTTTTCTAAGAGAAATGTGGTCTTGGCTATATAAGTAACCACAGCACAGAAACATTCAGTTTGAATTTCCCTGTTTGCAAGCTCCTTCGGAAAAATAAATAAAAAATTCGGTCTTTAGGGGAAAAAAATCAAATGCATGGATGGGGGGAAGGGAGAGGAGGAGGGTACTGCTCCTATGTGACATACATATGGAATGAGCATTAGAACAATGCTGACAGGACAGCTAAGCGACTGCACTCTGGGGCAGCAGTTTTCAAAGCAGAGCTTTTGCAGCTTTGCAGAAAGGAGAG
>WEKY01062145.1:215273-257130 GCA_013390045.1 Picathartes gymnocephalus
TTCAAGAACTACCAGACTGAAAAAAAGAAAAAAAAAAAAGGAAAAAAAAATAGTTAGCTAATTTCTGAAAGGGGGGCGGGGGGGAACTGCCGTGACTGCTTCCCAGCGATGCAAGCAGCAGCCTTGATGTCTAGTGCACTTACATTTTATGCTGCGCAGAGTGGGTCCCCTCCTCCCTGCCTGCCTCCCTCCTTCTCTCCCTCCCTCCCTCCTTTCCCTCCGCCCTCCCTGCCTAGGAAGCTCGCTCTCCCAGGGGACAAGAATTCCAGCGGACCCAATTAACACTGTACTTTGCTGGCTCCTTGGTATGATCGATATTAAATAAGAGGAGTTTTAGCAGCACTGAAAAATAAAGGAGCCATGTAATGTGTGGCTGATGGAGACTGCATTTTTCTTCCTCCATCTCTACTCCTCCAGTCTCGAAACGATCCAACGCAGCAGAAAAAAAAAACAATTTCAAAAGCATGTGCTAGTACCAGTGATCCAAGCTGCATCAGATATTTGTTAGGAACTTGACGGAAGCCCTCGGCTGCTCATTTCACTAGCTTCGGCAGTACTTTAATAAAGTGGATTTACAAATCAATGGAAGGAATCCAAAGGTTCACAAACAGGCTCTTTCATCAGGTCCGCTGCCTGACCGTACAGGAAGTTTGCTGAAGGGGTCTGGGGACTGTTTCACCAGCACACTTGTTTTCAGTGGACTCCCAACAACACGACTTGTTTGGTTTGGTGAAAGAAAGGCAGTAAGAGGTTCACTGCTTTAAGGGAATGCAGCCTAGTGTGTTTACTGCTTCATTCCTGAAGCACGTGTGACAAGGCATCCTACAAATTGCAAATTATTTTAATTTGAAGGGGGAAGTTGTTGGGAGGCAGTAACCTTCTTTGGTTCTGTTTTCCCTGATCTATCAATCACAGATTGCCATGTAAAAACAATCTACTACAGGCTCTCTCTATAGAGGAAAAGCAATTACTAGCATTAACTCTTGCAGTTGCAAATTAATACAATACAGTCCACAACTGATAGTCTGCCTGCGAGCCATTAATCTAAGAATAAATGGGTGGTTTGCTTAAATCCAACTGGACTGAAATTCACAGGTTAAGTTGTTCCCTCTCCCTTTCCATATTTCTATTTGTATTTGTAAAACTCAGTGGAATGGAAAGAAAGCCATATTTATTTGCTGCAGCCAGTACAATTCCAAGCTAAGAGTATCCATCAGTGAAACTGCCTACAATTACAGGATTTCAGCACCAGTAGCTGCTTTTCCTTTTTTGTTTCTGGGGTGGCCATGGTCTTCAAATTAAACCAAATAAATGGCACTGAACAATATCCTTGATTGAACAGCTGGGTTGACCACTGGTTTGAATCCATCTTGTTAAATTAATGTTAGATTACATTTCCATACAAATAAGATCAATTAAAAATACTCATAAAACCATGCGATCAAAGGCAGTGAAGAGTTAAATTAATTAACTCAAAAGGCCTCCAATTAAATAATGTTAAGGTTATGATTCTCCCTCTAACTAACAGGGAAAAAACCCAGCAGCAGGACAAATTTCTATTAGTGACTACAAGCAGTAGATCCAACTATCACACCATTTGTCACAAATTCTTTATGACACCAAGTAACATCCTGCACAGTTAGATAAACATGGGGCATGCAGAAATCTCAAGCAGTGGTCAACTATCCCAAGAAATATCACAAATCAAAGGTTTATTTACATGGGATGATCCAAGAGTGCAGCTATAGTGCTTATAGACATGAAAGCATGTTTCTTGAGCTACAGTCACTCCAGGCTCATGTACTTGCACCTGTATTTGTGGTGAAGATGCTGCACTTCACCAGTATCTTGTAGCTGGCATGGTTCTTTTTGAGCAGGAAGGGTCAGGGAAGAAGTACCCCTGATTAACACGGCACTAAGCAGGACAACACTGGGTGATATTTTGGAAGAGAGGAAAATAAAAAACCTTTACTGGAAATGACAGGAATTTACATAGAACATCATGCTTCACAGTTGTTACTGATCCAGCACCACAGCATGGCAAACTGGATTTGAAATGAGATACAGAGATCCCTGGTAATACCAATCTGATAGCCCAGAGTCAGCAAAATTACATTTCTCTTTCAGTCCTGTACCCTAAGACAGGGAGCAATGCTAATTGGCTAAAGTGTCCCAGAAAGTGGCCTAAACCTTGTACACAACGCTTCTCTCGGCAAGGCAACCAAATCCCTTGGCAATTGCTTTGGGACAACATCAGAGTGAATGAACACATAAATACATTCACCCTGGCAATCAAATCGTTTACACAAAAAAACCACTTTAGTAAGGATATAATCCACTGAATCTATACTGGCCATGGAGGCTCAGTGGGTAGCTGCATTTTGGAAAAAGCTGAGGTTTACAGCCACACAGGGGCACATAAGGGCTCTTGGAACCCATAAATGATCCATCAGTTGGTCTGTCATCTCAACACTCCCAGGCACTAGGAATGTCTTTATTATTCCCATTTTGGAGATGATGATTTGATGACTGAAAGCCTAAATTGCCTCCCCAAGGAGATGCAAGATGTGTTGGAGAATAGCAGAAAACTGATTCCAGGCTTTTCAAGTCCCTTACTTGAAAAGACTGTTCTTGTTTCAAACACAATCAACTGAATTTGATGTACTTTTAAGGTAAAGCTTTGTTCCTTAAAAAAATATCAGCACCATTCTAGACTACTCAAGCTTGAATCAAAGCACTATTCATGGTATTTGAGGAACACCTGTGCTCCTTAAAAATTCTGCATGTGTATTCACTCTCAAGTTTTATTCCAAATAAAAATTCACACTATTTTACTAGGAAGTAATTTAAAGATCGTTCAACAGTTAGAATTACGGTCCCTGTTTGGTAGGACATTTCAAGCCAGTGGGGAATTCAGTGGTGAAAAAAAGGGATAAAGAACACTTCTCAAAATAAGCCAGTATGCCAGGATCAGACTAAGTTATTGGTCAATGTCCTCTTAAAGTAAAAAATCTTGAATGCCACAGTGAAGGTCTGGTCCCTGGCTGCCAACAAAACAAGCCCATCTGTTGCTGGGGGCAGGGAAAGAGGGATGTGCTGCAGTCCTGACCCAGGTAAGAGACCCACAGAAAGAGTCTGCCATGCACAGACGTCCTGCTGAGCTGCCTGTGCTGCCTGCAGACCTCGTTCTCCACAGACAGCCTCTGCACACCCCACCTGACAGGAACTGTCCTCGGAGATCAGCATCACCCCACACACAGGCCACCGCTGCTGCCGCCATCAGACACGGGGCCCTGATAATCACACAAACAGAATCCACAGAACAGGACATATTTAGCCTAAAATTATTCGGAAGAAGAAGCACTGTTCTCAGAACTTGCTTTATTCACATGAAAGGCAACTCCGTGTAAGCTGTAAGGAATACCTAGCGGAAGTCCAGGATGGAAAGATGTATCCAAGAAAAAGAGTTGCTACCAAAAGAGAAAGTAGTCAGTGTTACTACCTGAGGGCAGGAACTAATGATTGCTAAGGGGGCAATACTATACGACTCAGAAGAAAACCTAGGAAAATTTTTCTCTTGCCTCCTTCAGAAACTACACTGGGAGGTGCCAGCATTTTGGACAACCAGAATGTGCCATCTCTATGGACAACCACAATCTATCTGGGTACCCCCAGGCACATATGACTGAAACTGCAAACATGGAAGATTAGCTAAGTAAAGATAAATGGTGTAACAGAATTTCTAACAGCTAATCCACTTTATTACAGGCATCATCAACTCTGCTCATTATATAAACCTCCCAATTCAACTGTTCTCAAAGACTACACAGCCTTTGGACTATTTAAAGTTGCTTATATTTTCTTTCTAATATACTCATTTTGATTATTAAAAGGGAAATAAATTGGTAGGCTTTTCTCTCTTTCTTTGTATCTGTTTTCATAATAGTACAATAGATACTAGGGATCACAAAATAAGAGAAAATATTTAACATTTAACACACCTCAGCTTCATAACATCAATTCTCAGAAACAGAAACAAGGCTGAACACGTGGTGATGTGGTCTTTGCTCAAGAATGTGAAAAAATGTCTGCAGATATTTTAAATATTTACCAAATGAAGGGGATGTATATTAGGCTGCAGAGCTCTGGATTAAACACACTTTCAAGAGATGATGATTCATGTTAATGTATATCAGTAGGGTTGGAGGTCTGCTTTGTTCTTTTTAATTTCTAATTACATTTTAGTATCAGAATAAACAGAGAGAACACATAAAGCCAGAAACTAAACCTAAACTAAAATAAAGGAAAAACAACCTTTTAAGGCGCTTAACATCAGAGAAGGTTAGTCAGCCAATTACAATTTACAACCAGGCAGTAAACCGTAGTGAGGTTCAGCTGACTAATGCTCTGCACCGTTATGTAGCAAGGACCAAAGATAAAAGGCCAGAATTGGGTTCCAGTAATGTGCAGCTGCCAGTCTGTGGGGCTGAGTGGTTACCTCCCCGACGGCATCCACCACGGAGGTCCAACAATCCCAAACGCAGCTGCAGTGCCCACTGCATCCCTTCCATGCCCCAGCTCTTCAGAAGGTGTTCATACCTCCCAGCTAGGCATGAGGGACTCACGGTACTCTATGCCAAAGCAACTGTGCTTTGGTGAACTGGGAATTGGGAAGTCTTGTTTACACCCTCATGATGCTAACAAACTCTCCAAAGGCACTTTATTTCAAGTGACCAAACAATCTTGACTGGATCTAATTTTCATATTTTTAAAGTCCTTATTCAGTGGGTCTGCAAAACATACCCTCTTGAGAAAGGTCCTGCAAAATATGATAGAACATAAACTTAGAAAACAATAGTTATTTCTTACCATTCCCACCAGATATACTCTTGCTCTGTATGAGCAGGTGGTGAATGACACTGTACCCAAAATCTGACTGCAGCACAGATAAGCAAACCCAAACTTATTTCAAACAAGACCAAACAGCATTGCTGTTCACAACAGTGAAGCTACAAATATCAGCACAGACCACATAAATCTAACCAGGGTCCAGGAGGCTCTGACCACTGACCATACCATGATAAAGCATCTGTTACCATGGCTTCATGGCAGACACAACCACTCAGGCAAGCTTGGTTAAAGCAGCTGGGACACTTTTCATGCTTCTGACTGTAGCATTGGAAAGATCTGTAATTTACTGGGGGGGAAGGAGCTCTTTCTAGAATGAGCGGAAATAAAATTAAAAATAACACTGGAAGAAGGTCATACTAGCCAGCTGTAAGTGCTTGGTTTTGGTTCCCAAGGCAGCTACAGGTAGTGCAGTACAGCTCTTGAGGCATCTGCCTGCCCCACTGAGTCAGCCTGGGCTGATGCTGCTGTGAGCTCGATGCAGTCCATCCTACCAGGTGCTCAGGGTTCCATGATGTATGTCTCATCCCTGTCCCTGATCCTGCTCACCCTGAGCATGAACACAGGACAGAGCTCTTCTCAAGCAGTTTTTCTATACAACACCTCCAATCACTTCTCCCAGTGCAGACCGAGTTACCACGCTTTGGTTCCTTCTCTGCAGCAAAGAAACCATCCCCCACTGCTCTAGCTTGGCAGCTTAGGGACAGAGCTGGCTCAACAGCAGAGAGAGACTTGTATCTTAACAGAGCCAAAAGAGCCTGCAGTGTTGGTTAGGGCATACCAGACAAAGTCTACTGAAGAAGGAACTACGTGGGATAGTGGGAAGGGAAAATAAGTATGCATAAGAGCATTACAAGTACCTAAGAAAATTGCTATGTAGTGGTCTGTGATTTCACTGAGAAGATTAAATGATGGTATGGCTCCATGGCTAATTTTGGTTACTGATACATCAGGCCTTTCTATAGGATATTGGCATACAACATGGAATATATTTTAAGTGTCACTTTGCTGGAACATATATCTCCAACACATGCTAATAACAGTTCAAATGAAAAACTCTGCCACATCACAGATGCTCACATCTATTACCTTCGAAGACAGAAAGTAACTGCTAAGCATCATTCCTCAGAAATGGAGAGAGAATGTGGGAAAAGAGATGGATAAATTTGGCAAGAGATTGCAAACGCCTAGGATTTCTGTCTCCCGCTCACTGCAAGCTTGCATCCTTTACTCCTTCTCCAGTTTTATTTTAGCAGCAACTTTTCTGAGCACCTTTTGCAAGCCAGCTCAAGAGAACACGAAGTGTGTTGGCACATCCCACCACCTCAACCCTGTCACTGTGGTCAAGCAGAAAAAACCCTCATTGACACATTTTCAGAATACGCGTTGCATCAGAGCAGTCAAAACCACTCCTTGTTGTATGTGGACACCTCCTCTGAGAGTCTCCTGGGAATATTCTAGAATGATAACAACTTGTAGGGGATCTTCAGGCACACCAGGAGGGAGTGATTACTGAGCTCACCCCTTCCATGTGATGGGCATCCCTGAAGGTCAAGCTGTAGCTCACATATGTTAGTTCCAGATTAACAGGTAAAAAGACAGTTTTCTCCTCTGATGGCTCTTACACTGGTTTGGTAATGCTATTCTCACCAAAGCTCTTCCCCACTCCTTTCCTTTCTTCCCCTGTCCACCCTCCCCCCAAAAATGCTTCATATTCTATGGTTTGCCTACATAGGTCTCAGTTACCATTTAGAGAGGAAGAAAGAGAAAACAGAGAAATCACTCTGAAAGACCATCTATTTCTAACAGGTTTCCAGCACAGCCAGACTGATGTGCCCATTATTAGGAGAGGCTGGATTAGTGTAATTGTCTTACAATTTTGACAGTTTCTGTCATTCTCGGAACAAATGTTCTACACATTCTGCCCTATTTCCTAAATGTCATCAAGTCACAATTTCCATCCATTTTGGGGAGGTCTTCTGAAGCAAAGTGCATGGGTCTTTAAAGTGCCTTGTGCTCAGGACTACTCCTTCAAAGGATACATGGCTGGTTGCTATGGTTGCTGAAGGTTAAAACTCTCAGAGCTGATGCCTTTATCAAACCTGAGCACCAGCTGTGGGAATGAGTCCTGAAGGTTGATGGATGTTCCACAAAAGCAGCTTCAGGGCTAGAGGTCCTGGCAAAGGGAGCTGGAAGTGAGCAGATGAAAAAATGCAGCACCCTGTTAAAAAAGGCAGTTGGGATGGTCTAACCTTGGTGGGTTCTTACATCCCAGTAAAACGAGAAAATAATAAAGGTTCAGGTCTGCCCTTTCAACTTAGTTTCAAGGTACATGACTCCAAGTCTGGCACAGTAACAAGTATGTATCAGTCCTCTGCTAATTCGGGCCTAAATGGCATTCATCAAAATGAGCTTCAAATCCCAAAAGCAGGGAGGATGGTAACTCAGTAGGTACAGTCTACTTTTCAAGACAATCCTCAGCCAGTCTCAGGAGGAACGCCAAACTCTTGGTTTAGTATCTCCAACAAAGATGAAAAAACAAAGCCCAGAAGAATTCATTTGCTTTAGATTCTATAGTATTATCATGAGAAGAAAATTTACAGCTTCCTCCATTTTCACAGCCTGTCTTCAACTCCCTACACCAACACAAGCAAGAGGGGAGAGGAGCAGGGGTGAATAAATTTATGTTGCCCTGGTTGCCACTTTCCCAAGTCATTTTGAACTCATCCTTCCTCCACAAGTAAAAGGTCAAGAGCAGTGCTGGACATCCAGGCCAAGAGACTCAATGGGCAGAAGACAGAGCATCACCATGTGTGCCATGATTCAATTGGGCTAGGGCTCAATGACCTCCACTCCAAAGTTCAGGCTGGGGTCTTTAGCTTATACACTGTCATTACAGTCCAAACTGAGACTTCACAGCTCCTTAACTTCTGATATTTTACACAGAATAAAAATGTCAGAGCAAAGGACATCCATGTCACTTCACTGAGCCATCTCCCACTCCATCTGAAGGTGGTAAACCAAGTGAAAATGTGACAAAAGTCAGAACTGCAGCCCATAATATCCAGCACTATAAAAAATGAGGGCAGAAAAAGAGAAATGGGATAAAATACAGCATATCCTGTGAGGTTCAGGTGGTGGCAAACGATGGAGACAACAAGTCAGGGTTCACCATACAGAAAGCAAGGACTTCAGTTTAACTGTTACTAAGCTACATATTACATGAATAACAGGGTTTATGGATGTTCCTGGCAGAGACAGAGGGAAACCCATCCTCTTGGGGCAGCTAAGTGCTTGACTTCTGTGTATTTTTATGTGTTTGTCAAACACTTAGACACTATAGGCACTTAGAATCCCTTAAATAAATAAAATGCATTGCGTTAGTTCAGTGCAAAAAGGCACTGTATCAATGCATGTTAACTACTTTCAATGGAAATTATAACAGGGTATGGGCATAAGTGCAGCCAAAAGAAAATCCTAATAAAAATAAGGTAGCAAGGAGAGAGGAGAGGAAATGTAAGGCTGGCAGAATAGCAGCCTAAAAAAAAATCAGAACAGTAGATCTGAGAATAGCTCAGATCATAAGATAGGGAGGAAGAGAAAGCACCTCCTGTTTTACTGCAATTGGACCAGCTAACATTTCATTAAAAGGAATCCAGGATAGGCAATTGTGTAATCAAGAGCCAGACAGCTTTACTCATTTATAATTAATTCAGAGTACTTTGAAAGTGAGCTTAGAAAATAGCCAAGTGCTTCCCTTCAAGGAAGCCTCTTGTAATGTTTCTGCAGGGCACCGCAAGCAAAGCAGAAGTTGTTCAGCTGAAGACAAAAGGTTTTCTCCTGACATAAATTAATAAAGTGTTACCACAGGCAGTGAAGCGGAGAACATGGCCCATCTTGAAGGAAGGCTTTCATCCAAGCACTGTATTTTTACAGCAAGAAACACCATTCTGGACTGTTTTACACCATTTTAAGGGTCAAGAGAAGTCTCAATACATTATGGACTGAGATGCAAACTATTCAGTCTTCTATTTACTGTACATAGACAACTGTTCCCTTAGAGGCAAGCATGACTTTTGGCTCCAAAAGTACAACCAGCACTTCCATCTACCCACAGCACTTGCCAGAAGAGTGGGCCTTAAAGCCCAGCAGGGTTGCTCTGTTCCACAGAGCCCCCATCTTCCGCAGCCACTGCGCTGTGAACTGCACTGACAGCAGAGCGCTGCACACTGGCACTGCTTGTTTGTTCAGATCCTCAGGTACTCATTAGCTGTCCTGTGCCCACACAAATAATTCACAGAGTTAAATGCCACCTTCCGTTTCGTGTAGTTACTAATTTATCCACACTTAGCCTCTTGTCTGTAATTCACATTGACATTAATGAAGAGACAAATATGTGTGTAACAGAACAGAGGCAGTCCAAAATAAATGAGAAAAAATGTGGTCACCAGAAACCAATTATACATTCAAAACTGTATTGTGGAAATCACTGGAGTGTTGAAATCAAGTGAGAAGGAAAACGTACCAAAACCACACACTTGGACTGGGGAATGAAGCGGGATGTGGGGATGAAGTTGCTAGCACATACAATCAGTCTCAGCCTCATGGAAAAGAATATAAATATTTAGACATGAACAGACCTCTTAAAATACAGTTGCAGAGTCTGCTGGCACATGGACAAACATACAATAAGCCCACCAATGTGGAGACACAAATCAGGTAAATCAGACATTAAATTGGCAGGCAACATGTGCAAGATGCATTTTGTAAAGGCAAAAATGTGTTCACCACCAAATACAAAGATGATTTTTCCAAGATAATCTGAAGCTGCACTTGTAAATATTAAATATTTAAGGCTGTTCACCTAAATGGTATCAATTGAACCACATGGTGGTGGCTTTTTCCTCCACCAGCACTCTTCTTGCTACAACAAAAAATGAAGGATTTAAAGAGAAATACTTGAAGAGTCTTGCTTCTTTGAAAGCTGAACATTTTCACAGATGGCCCTGAAAGAGTTAACTGCTTCAGAGCTCAGATATTCTCCTTCCCACGTCTCACCGTAAGTACTAGAAGATTTATGTGCAATGGATTTCCAATTACTGATCTGCACCAGGTGGGCTGTCAATCAGCCTGCCTATAGAGTGTATGTCTTCACCTCACCATGTTCTCCCTGCATGCAGAAGCACACACAAAAGCATGTAATTCCTATATTCCTACCAACTGGAGTAGGTGAAATGTTCTTTGGACTTTCCTTGCTATTCCAGTCTAAGACAAGCATTATTTTCTCACCATGGTGTCCCGGAGAACAATTCAGTCATGACTCTGAGACATCAAAGGGTATTTCAAAAGCAGAGTGACATTTCCTCCAAGGCTATTCCCATTAGCAGTCATTTGCAGGGAATGCAGGTTATGAGGGAAATCTGGGAGAGATGCCTTAGGATCAGGACACAGAATTCTCCTACACTGGTTTATGAGGTCCAGTACAACGATTAAAGAAAAGAAAAACCTCACTGCCTATGAAAGTCTTTATTTATGATTTTGCCCAGATAAAAAGTACAAAGCTGTCGTACAACTAGATATAGTAACTTTAGGATCTCCAAAAAAGCTCATCAGATTCACTTCAAAAGTATTATCTCCCAATAAATACTGAATTCCTTCATGGGTGTCTCACAGTTTCAGCTCAGTACACATTAAAAGTTCATGAAAACAGGTGTCCTACTCAAGGTTATGAGCCAACCCATTTTAATGGACTATCTTTTATTTCTTTAATACCTGGAGTCGTTACTAGCACCACTACACATGCTTTGTTTAATTTCTTAGCCACATGACTAAGGGAAATGCTTGAATCAATAAACCTCCACAGAACAACAGTAAGCAATATAACCAGTGATTAAATCTTGTTTTTGATGTAGAATTCAGCCTGAAGAAACATAATTTAAAAAAAACCAAAAAAACCACAAAGCTCAGAAAAAAGTATTTCCCTCTCCTGTTTTCTAAGATTTCACGAAGCCGTATCCCTGAAATTTAAAAAAAAAAAAAAGAAACAAAACAAAACAACCAAACCAAAAAAAACCCCCCACATCATAGACATGGCATCATCCTTGAGACTTTGCCTGTTAACAACATGATATTACCCCAGGCTGTTGTTTTTGCACCTGCATTTCACTTCCTAACCTGGGTTACAGAGAACATGATTCCTGAAAGGTTAATTAGCAGCTATGTAAACAGCAAATCCTAGCTATCTATCAGAGTGAGTGTGTTTTCCTGCACAGGTTGAGCATCCTGCAAAGGGCAGGATTTTGAGATATGGCACCAAGCCAGATCCTTTAGCAGGACCCGTAAGTTTTTTGTGCCCGTAGAGGCCTTACACCAGAGCATTCTGGAAATTTGCATCCAGGCTCAGCTGCCTATAAATAGAGCTGCAGCTCCCGGGGGCTGTGTGGCGGTGTGCTGCTGGTGTGCTCCGAGTTGCTAAGGAGATGGCAGAGCCAAGGCACAAACCGCCTGGGGAAGCCGAGAGGAAAGCAGCACTGCTCCGGGGTCTGGCTGGGAGCCAGGGAGGTATCCTCCTGCGGCTATCCTCTGGATCAGAAGGAGAAAAAAGAAGAGAAGAAAACGGATGGAGCTTCCCTCTCAGCCTGACACAGGCCAGATGCTGGGAACACCAGAGCAGGCACTCCCATCAACAGACTCCTGAATAATTATAACAAATCATCAACCTTCTGGACTCTCGCAACATCCCTGTTTCCTGAATCCAGACCTGGGTTCTTTACAACAGAGGAAAGTAATTATAGTTTATATTACAAAGCTCCAACTAAAGGAAAAGGAATTTTTGAATCCTTTTATTATTTTGCATCTAGACTTGTAAACAAAATGGATAGGCCAAAAGTCAAGCTTTGAATTGTAGCTGCGGAACAAACTACCTAAAGGAACTGAGACTATAGTATGACTCCTCATACAGAGTTTTCAGATCTGAGTCAAGTAATTTATCTTTGACTAGAGGATGCCTTATTGGACATGGAGTCGGACTCAAGACAATGAAGGAAAATAAGGGTCGTCCTGATTTAAGATTGGATGCAGATACTACTGTCCATTTTAGCTGGTGAAACGACATCCCCAAATAGGAGATGAGTGAAATCACTGGGATGGTAGCAACCATCAGCAAGACTGAGTGCACACACTGACAAGAGAAGGTTTTGCGTTTTCAGCATGAATGGAATTACAATTTTACAGGCATGTATCAGGCTTACTTGAAGTTTTTGCAGAAGCAACTTTACAGGTCCTTCTGGTGGACTGGAAAACTGCTTGAAGATAAAGGTAACTACAAGAAAAATGCAAGAGTAATTTCTAAGAACAAAACTCTTAGGAAAACAAAAATGATGAAGAAAGGTGTAGAAATTCCTCAAAAGAAACAGGCAAATACAAAAAGAGCCAAGATTGTTCCTGCAAATGCAGCCGAAATGCCCTGTGGTGTTAGCTGTAGTTTCTCTCAAGATCACTTGGTTGGGATAGAAAATTAAATGCTTTTGTTTCCCAAGACTCATCCAAGGCTAAAATGATACATCTTACCAGAACAAAGGCAATGTCTCTTGCCAACAGTATAAGCTCACCTCTCACTGAAAAAAACAAAGACGTAGCAGAAAAGGTGTATTTTTCTTTGTGGTCACCTCTCTTTCAAGCCACAGAAATATCAACGTGTGTCTGACAGTTTCTCAATATTAAGTAAAAGAGAAAACTGAACTTTTTTTTTCCCTGAGACAGCAGTGAAACTGCACGAAGAATATCTGAAATAAAAAGCACGTAGAGCACGACTGATTTGAACTTTTACTGTCTTCCATCTTTCACAGACGCTAATGCTAACAGTAACTTTCTAGCAACAAATTGATGGAAAGAGAAGGAACATATGATCACGGCTTGTTTCGCAGTGTACATATTTCTTAATATAGAAAAGTGTATGATAGATCTGCCACCATCTGATCTTGATTGTTGTAAAACCAGTCATTCTGCCTTCATCTGCCAAAAGAGTTTGAGAATTACTAGGGATATTTTTGGCAGCCTTAAGAACACAGAAGCACTACGGCATATTCCCAGAGGACAGCTGAAAGTTTCTTAATAATTTCTATCTATTAAATGTCACCTTTGCACATTACTTGAGGATTGTCCAGTGCAATTTTAAGTTAATTAAGGAAGAGGAAAATGAGGAAAGAGGCTTCAGATCTTACTGCTGTTACTGCCTTTCTTTTTTCCCCACAGAAGTTTTATTTTTTATGACACTCTTAAAAAAATCAGAAATCTGATCTTGTATCTAATAAATTTTATGACATAATACATCTACTGAAGAGGCAACTTACAATAAAGATCTTATAAAATATTATTTGGTCATAAATATAACCCTTAATGGGGTGGTGGGGGATCAACAACCCTCTCGTACATAAAACCTTGGTGAGGGGCAGGGGAGAAGGGGCGAGAGTTCTTATTCAATGAATTACACTAGTTTTTGAAGACCTAACTTCACATTTTGATTTCTGGAAAAAAATTATTTCTGCCCTGATTCACCCACATTTCCTATGAAAAAAATAATTCTATTTTTTTCAGGAAACTACAAGGATGAATGAGCCAGTATAATTTAACAAAAGGTTGAATACAAATTATTTGTATGGGGAATATTACTATGGCCAAGACGCAATGAGCACAAATTGAAATACAGGATATTCTTTTTAAATGTAAAAAAACTACACAATCACTTTTCCATGGTCAGGCACTGGGACACGTTACCCAGAGAGATTATGGAGTCTCCCTCCATGCACATGTTCCAAGTTCAACTGCTCATGACTGTGAGCAACCTGCTGTCACTCACTCTGCTGTGAGCAGATGCTTGGACCAGACAGCCTTCAGAGGTGCCTTCCCGCCTCAGTCACTCTGTGATTCTCTGACTATTAAGAACAAAGATCCAAATTTACCAATTGTGTTAAGGGTGAATATCAAATTTAATCTTATCTCAGCTATACAAATAAAGAATTTAATTTTGGAAGCTTAAGCCATAAAACTGCTAATAAAGTGTCCTTTTAAATGAACAGAAGTCATAATTAATCATATTTCACATTTGATAGGCCATAGAAGAGTGTATACAAAAGAAAAATACCATTTCTTTTTACATACCTTATATTTCCAACACTTGAAGTGCTGTGCCAAGAAATTCTCCATTTTCCAATTAAAGAAACAGTTTTACAACATGGATTCCCGATTTATCTCTGCACATTGCTGTAATAGTGTTGATGGCTATGACCTCTTTTTCTGTCAATCTTTATTTCCATATGCTATCTGATTGACTGTCACACCTCGTGTATTTCCCTTTATATTTTCTCCATTTCCTAAGCTTTAAACTCATGTAAAGTTATTCAAAACCAATACCACAACAAAGCAAACAAACCATACAGCCCTTTGCAAGTGTAGGAGAGCTAGTAGCTATGAAAGTCTCTTCCAGCCAAGTCAGAAACGCGTTTCACATTTCTAAATGATGCTCTGTCCAGCACTGACTGTGCCATTCTTCAGCTATTACTTCGCCATCACTGCTAGAGTTCGCATTAAGTGGCATTAGCAGTTTTGACACCAATGCCACACACTCAGCACAGGTAGATTCACAGCTCTCTTGGACAAGTCTAAGAGAAACAGAAAAAAAACTGCAGGAGCTCAGCCTCTGCTAGGAGCAGAGGGCTGTAGGATGGACAGGCAACCAGAATTCGAAAAGCTAAGCTGAACAGCAACAGCTGAACAAGCAATATCTAGGGGCACACAAATCTGGAAGATAAGAGCAAGCACAGCAAACACAATGGTGCAAGTCACTAGAGTGCAGTGTTAGCGAAGGCAAGTATTTAAGGGCCAGCAAATTAAATCCATAATCATCTGAACCCAGGTATTTCTATGCTGCCAAAGAAACTTTGCAGTCTTCCTTTAAAACACAGATGCTAAAAATAATTTTAAATGGTGAGTGGGGGTGGGGAAGTGTCCAGTTAAAATATACTCAAGATAATAACATCCTCACATACATTGTAGAAACTCTCAACTCTCACTGTGCTGGTTTACTCTGTGCATTTCTCTCAGCAATGCTTCTGGGAGAGGAGGGAACTGTGGACAGACTCAATACAACTTTCAGGTTTGTGTGCATTAGCACTGTTAAAACATCCAAGCTGATGAGGTTTAAAGGGTTTATTTCTTTGCTGAAGCAAAACCTTTCACTGGGTCAAAACTGAATAACATTTGCATAAATGTGTGGATTCATACAAGCCTGTCTGATAAAAAGGCTACACTGACAAGCCTGGGCTTCTTCTGAGCATTCACTGCCATCTCTCCAGAGATTCAAGTTCCCCCTGCTGCCCTGATAAAGAGGCAAGGGAGAAACGGGAGCAGTAAATATCACTTGGCTGAAAATTGGCTCACAGAGCTTTCAGAAGCTTATTGCTGTGAGTGCAAAGAGTTAAACTCCACAAGGCATGCTCTGATCTCACACATCAGTGAAAAAACAGCAGCAGCTCTACCCAAAGCAACGCTGCAAAATAAACACGAAGCTAAATCAGACCAATAAGCTCTTAAAGGGAACAGTGAGCTAGATATAGATATGAATTTTCCAAGGTGAACCACTTTTGTACCAATGCAACCTCCAGACATTATTGTTCAACCTTCTTTAGGATTTAGGTTTGATTTCAGGCTAACAAAAACTAGCTGGAACCACTATACAAAGTAAAGCTGAAGAGTACTTAAAAGCGATGGGAGAATCCACCTGAAACAAACATTTGGTCAAACCCCAGAGCCGAAAAATAAAATTCTGGTCAGCACAGTGGAATCAACTTCAATTACGCTCCTAATGATAACACTGAATTGTCCATTTACTACCTGAAGTTGATACAAGCTAAGAAATTAAATGACGAAACCTTATAGGTGCACGTTTCATTATCTGGGCCAGGGGAAGGGCGCAAGGGGGGTGGAGGGTCAGGGGGGGCAGTGCTGCTATTTAAGCTACAAATAAAACTCTTAAAATTTCTCACTTCCCATCTGCAGTCCCCACAGGGTTAAAGTTCGAGAGCTCAACCCTGCTTCTCAGTTTTGAGCTTTCTACCATTGTGACCAGCTGTTAGAGTTAAGGCACATCATTAGGAATCCAGTGACACAGTAAAGGTCTGAATGCACATGTACAAATGCACACATGTATTTGTGACTCCTTGTAAGCCAAAAGCTGACCAAAAAATTATGCCCATGACTAACAAGTCCCATCATGCCGTCTAAGCCAGTTCAGTATAAACTGATACAAGAATGCAGCATTTGTCAAAAACATTACCTTTTCTTAGCAAACTTTTTTGTTTAAGCGTGCATTTTATGCCTTTTATTTTGTTGAATGTATCAAAGATGTTCAACGGTGATAGAGACACAGCCACTTGCAAAAGAGATCCTGTTCTGAACCTTGCAAATACAACTAACTTTGTTTCCTGCATTGCTCTAAGAAGTCAGAAAGAAGTCAGAATTGAATCACTAGTGCGAGCAGTAGCAGATTTCTCTCTCCAAAACAGCTGTTACCCGGGGGCATGAGGCATGGCTCAGCCATGGGTCTGTGAAACAAGTCCATCTCCACGCACAACGGCTGTGGTGGATGGAGCTTCTTCATCCACCAGGCTTGGGAGAGGTGTGACACAAAAGCGAGGGGAGAGAACTGCCAGGGGATGGAAACATGAATGAAGATTAGAATCACGGAATTAATGTCAAGCAAGAGGCAAATATTTCCCTTTTCCCTCTGTTTTTCTCTGTTTTAACTTTCAAAACACTGCCAAGAGAAGGAAGGGGAAAAAGTTAGTGAGCGTGACAGCATCACTGGAAGACGTGGACTGGGAAACTGGCAGCTCAGACGTGCCAGGGCACAGCCCAGGCAGGGACATAGCAGTGGGTTGTGGTCCCAGCCACTGGCCATGCAGGAACACCATACAGGAGCTGACAGGGTTCCCTCGCAGAGCTGGGCCAGGCTACCCCACAAATGACAAATAAAATCGGGTTTAGAAAGTGCAAAGTGGGTCACAGCTACAGAGAGGAGGATGAGCCCCATGCAAGGGCTGCATGCAATGGCCAATGGAGAAGCAATCAGCAGGGACCTCAAGGCCTTTATCAGTGGTGCTATTATGCAAATTTGGCAGCACCCATCAGCCTGTCAGTCTGGTAGCAGTGAGCTGCCCAAGGCAAACGCCATTAAATGCTCCTTCTCCAGCCTACATTCTGTAAGGGTCGCTTTACCCCATAAAGGGCATGGTCCTCCTCTCCCAGCACTGTCATTCCTGTCCCAGCCTCCTGCCTGCACCATGCTGCCTGAGACCCCTCTGCACCAGCACCCCGGGCAATCTCCTCCTTCCATGAGGGTCCATTTTCAATCCCACATCCCCAGGCATCCCTGGCACTGAACAGAGGGGTGGCTGGGGGCAGGGGACACTTGGTCCCAATCATTTCCCCCCGGGCTTTGCCTCCTGCAAAGCATGGGTACATTGGTCACTCTGAACTCTTATTTTAAGCATTCAGTTTTCCCCTCCAAGGCTGAGGTCCCCAGATGCATGTGGGAAAAGGAAAAGGGCACAACCAAGCTTCTGCAAGAAGCAGACAGGCATTCACACCCCCAACCTCCCACTGCTGGGAAGGACACGAGCACTGCGATGAGTGCAAGCAATGCTGAGCACAACAGCCCTGGCCACACTGTGCACTCTCCCCTTCCTCCCCTCAGTTGTCATTATAATCTCCACAGGAAAAAAAATCTGGACTTTTTAAACAGTGCTTAAATGATTCTCTCCCCCAAAGAATTAAATTACCATTTATAGCCTGTTCTTCGTATTAAAAATTTATCAATTTATTCATCACTTCTAGGACTGAAACCTTTCATTTGTTTTACAATGAAGAAACCTTTGATCTGCAATTCTCCAAGGCTACCATTTTTTATTCTTTAGTTCTTCTCATTAAAAATAAAACACCTCTATTCTCCAAAATGCCTTGATGGTACTCTCAAAATGCCCATTTTAACAACGAGAAACGTTTTTTATCCTTAACTACTGATAGGCACTTCGGAAGTTTATATGAGGCTTTTGAGGGTGTTTTTTTTTTTAATCATAACAATACTGTACTGGGGAAAAAAAAAAAAAAAAAAGAAGAGGGTTTACATTCATGATCACCTCCTCTCAAAGACACAGAAGCAAACAGCTAAAATAAGAGTTTCACAGTACTTCTTCACCTGGCATGCTGCTTTAGGCTAACCTGAAATGAGTTTGCCCTGAGCCTCTGCAGTATACCTGAGCCCTGCCAGCCTGTCTCCAAGGGACAAGTCTTAAATGGAGCCTACACCACAGTATGCATTAAGACTCAGATGCACAAGCTGCAGAAGAACATTTGGAAACCCTATTTTAGCATTTTTTCCCCCTTGCTCATCCTGTTTTCCACAGCTGGACACACAAAGACCCCTTTCAGCAAAACAATCATTAGCACTTGGGTGTGACTAGGAGTACAGACAGCAGATTTACCCCTACCCAAGCTGCTAAACGTGTGTTTCACATCAGTGGCTCTCAAGATGCTCCCACCAGGAGCAGGACAAAACGTCAAAATGGATCTGCCTTCCTGCATTCCTGCTCCAGCTCGCATCTCACCTACTGCAAGGGCCACACACTTTGCACTGGTTTACTGCATAAGTCTTCTTCATTAGCACTACCAGAAGCACGAAGGCTACACCCTACTGATCAGCAGAACAGGGCCCAGGAGCTTCCACCCAGCTTCAGGTTGTGTGGCACAGCTTGGCCATGTCCAGTTATGTAACACCTTGGCATCATATAGGACGTAACTACTATTTGGCTAACAGCAAATCACCCAAGTTTTATCTCTGCTGCTTGGCAGAGGCTCCTTCATATGCCGGAGAAGGCTGTAGGAGAGCCGCGGGGTACAAAGTCATCAGCAGGGAGCTGGGCCCGATGCCATCCCAAAGTGCCTTTGGTGAATGGCCCATGGGATGCAGGACAGCCCTGGCTGCTGTGGGCCAGGCAGTCAGCTAACACATCTTCGACCTTGTCCTCCCTACACGTGAGGTCCTGCAAGATGGCTTCCACTTTCAGCTATTGTCTGGCAAAGGAGCATCTCGGGGACTCATGTTGGTCCACCACACAAAGTTCTGCACTATGCCTTAATGCAACACAGACTTCCACTGCAAAGTTTCAGAAAGCGCATTTTTTAATAGACCTAGTCAAGAATTTCCTTTTAAAGCACATTTTCAGGACAAAAATGGATTTTTATCCCAAATGCATGTTTTCCTACATTCACTTGCCACAGAGTTTGACACCTGTCAGGAAGAGCAGAGCTTGAAAATAAAATGTGCTGTTTGCAGTTTGATTTTTAACACAGAAGCATTTTCACTACAATTAAATCCTACTTTCGGCACACCTCTGTCACAGACAGCTGAAGAACAAGCTAAAGCTCCTAACAGACTCCTAACCCATTCCAAACCTGAGTTCAGCTAGGATGCAATGCAGGATCAAACCCACAGTCATCTTCTCAGGTCAAGGAAAATAAAAACCTAAACCACCCAGTTCCTAACGCTTGCCTTCAGCAACACCAAAGCAGAACAACCTACTAACTTGGCAGAGAAACAGTAATATACTCCACTAGTGAAGCAGAGAATACCAGAGGATCAAAATCCACTTAGTGTCCAAACCTCTGTTTAGTGCTGGAGGAGAGAAAAGCCAGCTTTTGCCAGCAGACACATTTGTTTGGAGACCCAGTTACAATCACAGGAAACTGCCAAGTGTACCTGTGTTCCCTCCTCTTCATCCCAACAGTTGTAGCTACGTTCATCAGGAGGGAGCAGAGGAGGAGCAGAGCCAGAAAGCAGCACAGAAATCCAGAAAACTAGTCCATAAAATAGCACATGACTAGGTGCAGTTAATTACACTTTCGTCACCAAATACAAGATGGACCAAAAATATTAGTCTTGAAAATCACTTGCACATGCCAGAATATTTCCACTTTGCATAAGTGGATTCCATTCAAATATTGTGAAAATGAATTCATCCCCAAAAAACATGACAGGCCTAACTGCATGTCACCAGATGTCACCCAGGCTATGATGAAGCCACTTGAGTATGCTCTTCACCAGCATTGCATAAGAGCCGTGAATGTCTGATGAGCCCCAGGAACATGCGTTTGCCAAGCACTTGTCAATCTCCAGCGCATGTTACTCCCCTTCAGCAATCCAGCACCGGCATCTTGTTCCTGCGTATATAAAAGCTTGCTCAGCATGTTCAAATTGCTGCAATTCTGACAGCCTAATCACTTGGCAAAATGCTGCCATATTAACAGATAACAGCCTGCCTTTTCTGCAAACAGGAGGGTCCTACCCTGCATCACCCATTTCGAGGAAGATGATGCATGAAGGAATTTCACCTCCTGCTTCTCTTGGTGGGATAACAGTATCAATACTTAATGCCACTAACCTCAAAGCAATGCTCAAATATACGCCAGGGGGCTGATTTTTTAAATGAAATAACACACACAATCAGAAAAGAGCTATTATTGATGTTTTACAGAGTGCTTCACAAAGACAGAAACTTTATGTGACAAAAGAAATGTGTGGACTGAGACAGAAAACTGAATTCATCCCACCCAGTCATAGTCCAAGTAACCATAATATTATTGAATTAGTGCTCTGTTTAAAATGAGTGGGGATCGGAGGTTCCCAAAATGTGGTCTGCAGTTAACCTTTGCTCCATGAGTCACATGAATGACTGACAGAGGTCAGGTCAAAGGTTTCCCTAACCCAAATACTGCCCGATAGTGGTCCACAACAAAATGTGTATGGTGGAGTAAAACCAGGGAAAATCCATTGTAATAACTATAGACAGCAACAGAGCAATTTGCAGCTCACACATTTCAGGAACTGGAGGGGATTTTTCTCTTTTTAAGAGCATCTGATGGATTTCTCTTTCATGAATTTGTACAGATGCTGTCTGTTGGCACAAAAACTTCTGGCATCCACAAGATGCAGTGGTAGCAAACTGCACAGCTTCATTACAGATCTCCAGCAGGTCACTTTAAGCCTGATGCCTCAGGCTTAAAACAGCTGGGACAAAAAGTAAATAATCCTTCACCCTCCAGCTAAGCAAGTTTGCCTTTCTAATAATAGTTATTTTAGATCCCGTTACTGTGCATACAAAGGTAGTTATTCTTTGTATAACTCTGCATTCAGGTCCACCCTGAGGAACATGCTAAATTTTTGCACCAAAATGCAGCAAAGTTTAAAGGCAGACGGTATATTTTGAAGGCTTTTTTTGTTTTGTTTGTTTCTTTTAGTATTAATGTCTTCCCCCTTCCACAGGGTATGTATGACCAGACAGAAACAACTCCTATCACAGGACTCTTGCAAGTCCTCCCAGTATGGTAAAGAAAGCGCTTATTATTTAGGCCAATGGTTCCCAGATGGTCTCTTCTAAGTGTGAACAACCTTCACCCCCCATTGCACTTCTTTCCATAGAAACCTCTCCAAGAATTCTTCCCTTAAATAGGTGATCAACTCCATCCTCTTGTTTCTCTTTGCACTTTCTCCAGGACTCGGGTACCATTGTTAATGCTCACAATACTGCTGTCAAGTCCAAGGCCTCTCAAATAGACCAGTAAAGGGAAGGAATACCTTCACTATACCAACAGTGCACTGATCAATGTATAAGCTGGTTTGTACAGGAAATAAACAACCTCCATCCTGATTAAAAGTCCTGAACATGTAGCCTGACAGACTATAAGGAAGTGTTTCAAACACTGCAGGGCACTGTGTTTGCATTTAATCTTTTCTATTACTTTCCTTTTTAAAAAAAAACACTTTTCCCCAACCTGACAGAGTTTCTTTTCCAATATTTGTTTATGCTATGTAAGCTGTAGGTTATTTCTGTTAGAGACCCTAATTTCCTCCTCTGCTGGGACTGTGGCAATAGCTCCAAGGAAGTTTACATTGAGAGAAGAGCATGACAGGCAATGAATTAAGTGGTTCAGAAAGCGATACAATTAGCTTTCTCAGTGGAGGAAAATGAAGATAAAAAAGAAATTCTTGGCAGTTCTACTCTCCTGTCTCTGTTTCAACTTCAGAAAATGGACATCAAGGGACAGTCAAAGAAAATAATCATCAATATTTGAACCTTGATACAACGTGATTTATTGACACAGGACTAATACCAAGATCTGTCTTTTTTTTCCCTTTTTTGGTAGCCAACTCCTTTGCTGACTGAGTTCAATTCATTTGTTTCTACTAAATGTTTGCTTTTCAAGCTGCCCTAAAATTAGATGGCAGGAAGCCTAGAGTTCCTGTGTAGGCATCTTCCTTACCAGCTCCTAAGTTGTGAAGCACAGAAATGGTGTGTTTGTTCCAGTGAAGAAAGCCTGGCCAACATTTCCACAAGACTTAGAGATGCTTTAAAACTCAGCATTGAAAGCTCCTGGACTGATCAGGACTCATATGCTGCAGGAAAAAATCCCAACCTAATAAAACAGTAACACCAGTATTGAGGGGACAGATCCTGAGAGGTGTTTGAGTCCTAAATTTTGAAAATGCCAACTATTTCTACATCTGATGACTAAACTACTAAGCTGTCCCATCAGGCATTGGTGGAAATACTTATTATTATTTTTAATACGTGCTGCCTCTGGGCAGAGGCAGACAAAATAAAAGAGAAATGACAAGTGTCCCTTCAAAGGGGCTGCCAGATGATAAAAGAAAGCTGTATGTATAGTTTAGACTTTGCCCTACCAAATGCATGAGCACCTACAAAGAGAGTCAAAGCTTTACAATCATGCTATTCTGGAGTCCAACCACTTCTCTGCATTTAAAATACACAGAATGCCAAACATTACTATTCTTTAATGGAACGCTTTGGCCAGGAATGCAGGAAAAAGAAGGACAGGGTTTGCTATTGAAAATTGAAGGCTTCTCATTCAATGTTTTTAAAAAGAAATGTGGAGTAGTTAGGGGAAAGCATCCACTTTTAAATCCCTTCTCCCTCCCCAGTTGTGCTCTGGACCATGAAGATTAAGAAAGTATTAAGAAGGAATGCTTAATACAGTATTTTTCTCAACCACAGATTGCCAAAAGTGTAAAGGAAGCTTAATTTGATTAAAACAATAATGACATTTACCAAACCAGAGACTGTATTTTAGTATGGAAGTCTACATGCAAACCAGTAATTTTCACATTTTCTTGAACAGAAGACTGTTCTATGATGGACTATAACAGGCTGTGTTCAGCTGTCCTTGGGATTTACAAGGTGCTAATAACATCTCCCATAAATTGTTTAGCACAGCAGCAATACATTCAGATAAATGCTACCATGGTGGGTGAGTGACGCTACTCTGAGAGGGCTCGAAGTACCATGGAGTCAATGCACAACCTTTTCACCATCTTCCTTGGTAATGTCATATCTGAAACAGGACAGGCATAAAACCTGGAGCCTGTCAGACACAGACAAAGGCATGACACATGGGACATCTACTTTATGAAGACTAATCTGAGAAGAAAAGTAAGTTATTCTTTAGTCCATCTGTTTTGAGCACCAGAGTTCTGCACAACCGATGGTGGCACTGTTCAGCACGAACCTCCCAGGACTGATCCCAAACATTCCAACAGACAAGCCCAACGCTGGACCTTGTAGCATTCTATGGACTCTGCAAAAGGCAGCAGCTCTCAGCTTCCACTCAATTTCTACTGGCACATGCAATCTCTAATTTAGGAAATAAAGGCTACAGGGTGGCACACCCTCACTGAAAAAGTGCCAACACCTACTTTACAATAGCCCTTTTAAATTTCAGGATCTCTTCCAGCCAGTTTCATCTAACTTCCATTTAATTTTATTTCTACAGTCAACAGCCTCTTTGCTCAAAAACCTTTTAAGCCATTATTTCCTGAAGTGAAAGATAATGCATCATTATCCTATATCATAAGAAAACACAATACAATACTAGATCGATATCTCAGTCTGCTCAGCCAGCCACAAATCTCCCTGTCCTTATCACTCAAATAGTGAAATACCTCATAGAATCATAAAACAGTTTGGCTTGGAAGGGATCTTAAAGATCCTCTAGTTCCAGCCCACTTGCCATGGGCAGGAACACCTTCCAGCAGACAAAGTTATTTAAAGCCTCATCCAACCTGGCCTTGGTAGAGATATCTAAGGTTCTTCTCTTTCACAAAAAATTCTTGAATGTTTCTTATCTTTCCCACTTAGTGGCTTTTTTTCTTGAAGTCAGTTGCACATATTTGAATGATGCATTTCTTCTATCACTTCCCCATCTGAAACTTATGCATTTTTATGAATTTAACTCTGGTGAACAATAAATTCAGAGCCAGAAGAAATAGCAAGCAGTCTGTAACATACAAACTTCTTCAAATGCATCTGCCTTCATTTTGGTACAAGAGCAGTCAAACATCTAGTGCTCAGTGGGGATCCATCCTCTGTTCCAGCTGACATACCAGAGAGTCTCTGATGATGAGGCTGATGAGAACAAAATTTCATCTTTCCTTTAGGAAAAGGATCTCAAACTTCTGCTCCACGCATCTCACATTGGTCAGAACTGCCATCCCATGGTAGCAAGCTTCAGCAGTGCTTTCCAAACCACATCTGAAGTGGCCACCAAGGACTGAGTTGCCCTACCCAGATGGTATCATTAATATGAAATCACAAACTGGTTGGGGATGTACCAGACCTCATTTTATATACAGCTTACTTGGAGAATGGGGCTCCTTTGGAAAGGAAAGGTACAGAGGAAATTTCCTATCATAATACTATTACAACAGTGTCTTAAAGTTGAAAAGAGAGGTCACAAGGTATGATTCCTTACCAGTCTTACAAGTCTTTAAATATTGAACCTGTTTCATCTGGTAAAAAAAAAAGAATCCTCCAGATAAACTGTGATTTTTCTGTTTTGTTTCAAATAAAACCACACCTGGTTTCCAAGCACATGCATTTTTTTTCTAATCTGAAGAGTTTTTCCAGTCCTGGCCTTTAGCTGGTTGAGCTTGCTTTCTGCCCAGCTATTTAAAACACCATATAAACACAGGGGAAGCTTGACAAGGAATGACAGAATGTGATATCCCAAGTCATCAGGTCATGAACCTTTTTATCACACGGCCTCACTAAGGCATAGTCTTAATGTATCTTTAGAAAAATCTTCATAGCTTCCCTACTGACAGCAAAGGACAACTAGTCCTGGACAGTTTATATCCACAAATAATAATAAACAAAGTACAAACCCAAAAAAACCCCAAAAAATACCCACTTGGTTTGGATAAAATTATTTAAGTATTTTTAAGAGACTGGGACTGTGGACTTAGGGGGGCAGGGGAGTGAAAAAAACCAGCAAGAAAAGGCCTTCCTCTTCCTGGTAGCTTTCAGCCAGAGCTGTCCAGAGGGGAGGGCTCATGGACCAAAACTTCCAGCTGACAGTGCCAAGCCCTCACTGTGGCTGGCAGAGCTGTGGCATATGGAACCCATCCATCTCTCATGAGGGACATTAGGGGGACTCACATCTGGACTGGAGAGGGTCACCCGTACAAAATTTCCAAGCACTTGAAGAGGACAAGCTCCAGACACGTAGGAAATATAGTTAATAAGCAGGAATGGCTCAGATGTCTCCCTCAACCTGCAGGAGGCTGTGTGGGATCCTGCTACCAAGAGCAGTAGGCACGGACAATGAGGGAAGTAGAAGAGGAGGTTTATGGTCTCTGCTGGGTGGGTGTCAGTCACCTAGAGGAGACCCAGCACCTCTGCCATGCCTGTACCACTCACAGGCACAGGGTTCCCCAGACACCAGGGAGCTCCTGCCAGCTTCCCAGCTCCAGGCAAGAGCACAAAACCTTGGCTTGCTCTCAGAAAAATACCGCTATTCTGCATGGATTCAATGTAGTATGCAATCCCTGTCTCCCAGGAGAGCACAGCAGGTGACAGGTCTCCTCAGGCTGAGGGTCAGGCTATGGCTGTGACCCACCCCAGCCACAGCTGAGACCTGCCCTGGTGCTGCTGCACATGCTTCCTCTGGATTCTGGAGACAGGGGAGTGAGAAAGAGACACAACTTCAGCAATCAGGTCTTGATCCTGCTCACCAAGATGATAGGATTTCTCTTTGACCAAGATCCACTGCTCCAATTGTGTCTACAACTACCTGGAGGAAGGTTACAGACAGGTGGAGGTCAGCCTTTTTTTCCAAGGAACAACTGATAGGACAAGAGAAACTGGTCTCAAGTTGCATCCAGGAGGGTTTAGATTAGATATTAGGAAAAAATTTCTTCACTGAAAAGGCTATCAGGCACTGGAGCATGACCAGAAACACCACAAGAAAAATCCAGCAGTATCATTAAAGAGCCTTACACCATACAAATGATCAGGCTGCTTTGTCTGGGAGTGCCCATGGGGGCCTCCAGGGGTGGTGAGCTGGTCTGGAGCCTCCTAGCCTTTCCTCCCAGCTGTCCCTTGCCAAGCCCAGGTACTGCCAGCAACATACCATGGGCTCCACAGCTGACTGGCACTTTCCCAGGAAGAAAACTTTCAGTTTGGTTTCAATTAAAGAAACTATTCTGAAGACAATTTAGTCCCATTTCCAGACACAGTGATTTCCAGCTCCCCCTTTTAGAAAACTTCTCTCCAAATACTGCCAGTCTCTGGCCGTTGCACAAGCAGTGCTCTTTTTAGGCTGTGGACATTAATCAAGCTGCTCTTTATTTTTAGATTTTCTTCATATGACTTTACACCACAAACTCTATTAACATTATGCCTTGGAACATCAGAGTTATTCACAGATCAATCAAACTGACAGAAAATGTTCCTCCTGCCTTGGGAGAACTGAACTCAGCTGGCTTTTTAAGAGCAAAGCTGAGAGAAGAAAAAAAAAAAAACTTAAAAATACCCCTCACACCATAAATCAACCAATTGGACATCTTGGCTATGAATGAAATTTCTCAGAGGAGGTGGGGCGAGAGGGAACAGAGAAGCAATTTTTTCCCCCCAGATGCCTGTGTGCACAGATTAAACACCCCTCTGCACAGAGGCTTGACTTCAGGGCAGCGCCCAGTGCAGGCTGGGGAGCAAGGACCCACCTCTGTACTTCCACAGTCCATTTCAACACACACCGTGTCTCACTCTTGTTTCCTTGTATTGTCTCTCTCAGTATACCAAAGGGTATTGCAGCTGCAAAAAAACTCAACCCCGATCTCTCCCTGGCTTAATAGGAACCTTCTAATTCACCCAGCTCAGAACTGAAATACTCAGCTGATATGCTGTGACCTAGGGCTGCTGGAGGTATCGTGATTCCTGCCGCAGGAAGGGCTGCAACACTACATTGCACTCCAGCCACCTGTCTAACCCATGCCTAATCAAATGCTTCACCCTCCACTTCCCTTCCCCAAGCAGGATTAAGAGAAGACTGAAAACAAAAAATACAATCACTTCAAACTCTGTCTTTTCTGTTTACTGTACTGAAGCCTGCTCTTGAAAGCACCCTCTCCAAAAACAGAAAGAAGCCACAAGTCAGCAGTGTGCCCTGTACAAGAGGCTGAATTGTATGTAGATTTCCTCACCAACACTCAAAAGTACTCCATAAACTTCTGCAATGTAGATTTTTGTTGGCACTTGGAGGCACAGAGGTAAGCCATTAATCAGGAACATAAACCACTGCATACGTCATATGATGGAAGGGAAAAAACATGCCAAAGTTGTAGATGCAAATTAAAGATTAAAGGTATGCTGTCAGCTAGTACCACCATTTCTGACTGGCAAATTCTGATCTGCTGCTGTTACCAGCGAAACCTTAGATGATGTGGATTATTATTTTTTTCTCCATGTGCTTACACAGAGCACAGACGCATAGTGCCCCGTGCAACTGCTCACAGTGCCACAGGCAGATGGGAAGAGACCCAAAGCAAGGAGTGAAGTTCCAGCTCCTACAGATATCAACAGCTGTAGTACCATCGGAGGTGTGTGCAGGGAAGTGTTAGCAGCTACAGACCGTCTGCTCAGACCCAGCAATACAAAGCCAGGCTGGGAGTAACAGGACACCTTTTTCCCCTTTCAAAGCAAAAATCCATGGCTTACTGAATGTTCCTCTGTACATGTATTTCTTCTCGTTCACTGGAAAGTAGTTTTGCCTGCTTTGTGCCTTCAATGTGAGACACTTGACACGCTTGTGCTTTGCTAACATTTAAAAAAACCCACCTAAAACAAACTCCAAATACAAAACAATAGAAGACAGTAGGTATTAAAGACATTTCCCAACCTCTTGCTGAATTAATGCAGACTAAAATTCCACAGAAGAAAAAGGATAGAAAAATCTGGCTATGGAAACATTCCTCTGTTTGGAATTCCATGCACGGACACATAACTGGGTGAGTCTTAAGAGTGCAGGAACTTAAGTAACTTTTGCAAAAGGTGCAAACTCCAGGAAAATTCTGTCACAGGGCAAAGCAAGGTGACATTGTCCAACTCTTCTCCTTTTTCACTTTTATAATGAAGGGGATTGCTCTCAAATTTCTCACCATGAACGACTTTACAAGACAAATCACAGTCCAGAATAGTACATTCCTATTCCAAAGGTGTTTAAACTGATCTGTGAGCTATCCTCCAGCCCATGGAAATGAACAAAAAAGCACCAACCAGTAAGCTGTATGTTCACACAGGCAGCTCCTGGCAAAGCTCCAGGCGTGGGAGAGCTTCCATGCCCACTGGCCACACCATCCCGGCCAGGTTATCGGCAGGATCCTGACCAGTGCCCCAGGCAGCACATCTATCTTCCGCTCATATTTTCCATAGAAAATGGAAAACCATCGTAACTTTTGGCAAATATGGAACTTCTACTGTCAAAGCACCATAGCTGCTGGTGTGGGAAGGAAATAAAGGAAAAAAAAAATCAGCTAGAACTGTGCTTAAGATTTAAAGACCAGACGACATAAGTTTCTTCTCTGAATATTTTTTGTCCTGTTACCCATCATGAATTACTGGTTCTGCCATGTCAAAACAAACAGGGCTTATGTTATGCTTTCTGAAGTGTTATATTTACACATCTTGGTTATATATTTTTTTCTGGCTGCTCTTCTGATGCTTAAGGAATGATAAGAATTCCTTACTGCATTAAGAAGGTTTAAAATGCAGTGCACAGCCAAGCAATTTGGAAGCAATTGCTATGTTTCTAAAGTGAACTTTAATCTAGAAATGCTCATAAAAATCATATTATGGCAAACGGAAACAATAATGTTAATTAAATAATTTGCATTTACATAGCAATCGGTCCCGAGGGCCAAGCATATAGTAGCACAATTCACATGAAGTACACCACATGCTCAGCAGCAACAGATTTTAAAGGTTTGATTTGAAGAAACCCAAGTGCATGCAACACCTGCTTTCTCCTGCACCTTCCGCCCTCAGCTCTTGCACAGCCAATTGCAGCCACCAGTTTCTGGCTGCCTCAAATTATATAGCAGGACTTTCATACTTGGTGGTTAGCCGTCTGAGAAACTTCCACTCCTCTGGGCGGTTCTGGTTTTTTTTGCTAAGGCACAGCACACAAGTGGCAACAAGTTTTTGTTTATCAAGATGCCCCTGCCAAGCACAAGCACCTTGCTTAACTCGTCATGTCAGGTCTTCTTCAGCCAGCTGGGTGCAGGACAGCTCCCCTCCAGGAAACACAAACACAGAGAGGACCATCCACCCTTAAGCCTTCTTTTCATTCTTCTACACAAGCAAAGGTATCTGTGGAGACACTTAACACCCACAGCCAGCTCTAATTCAATATTCCTGGTCAGAGAGGATTCGAACATGACAGAAACAGAACTAAATGCATTGCAAGAGAAATGAACTCTTTCCAAGATCCTGCCCGTTTAAAGAGCAATGCCAAGCTCCTTATATTTTTGCGGGTCTCTTAACAATTTAGGAAAAGAATTTGCAGTGGCAAGAAGCAGAAACTTCAAAAGCACACAACTGATTTTCAATGATACTGTCAAGATAAAATAAAAATGAAATAGATATATGCAGATATATATATATATATATTACACACTCATACTCTTTAAAAAAGCATAGACAACCCCATCTTCGTTTATGGTTTTTGTTAGATTTTCTGCCCCATTTATTAGCTCTGTGAAGGACACAGCATTAGCTAATTTCATTATTTATTCTCAGCCAATTTGACTTTTTGGCTTCCTTCCTATGCCCTAACAGAGTTGCTCTGTTTCCAAAGAAGGGAAAACAGTCATTGCGTTACTGGAGATCAGACAGCTTCCCCAAGTCCACTCTAGCTCCATGGGAGGAAAGCTCCAAGGCATTGCTGGGAGAACATATCCAATCCTCACCTTCTGGTTTCTTCTGGCTACACAAGCACACCACAGGGACAGAGGTGCAAAATGAAACACCTGCAGGCTTTCCTCCTAAGTGGGCACTTGACACTGCATTAATGCAAAAGACTTCAAAGGCAGGCAAGACAAAAAGACAAAAGGTAGTTCCACACAGGAGTAGCTTTAATCTGCATCACCCAGTGAAACTCCATTAAAACAAAAGGATGCATTAAGAAAGGAAAATCTTCATATGCTCCAAGATCCAGATGTTTTGTAACACACCCCTTTAGCAGGCCTATCTTGCCTCTTTGTTTCTGGGGGGAAAAAAACCAACCAACCAACCAACCAAACCACCAACAAAAAACTTTTAAAAATCCCAAAAAACTAATAAAAGGTAGACCTAATCTAAGTCCCACAGGTTTCAAAGGGATTTGCATATGGCCCAGTGCTGTCACAGCATTTTTCATTTCTGTCGGGCTTTAAAGGAAATAACCAATTCTTGAAATTGGAGTTGAGTGTTCTTTGTGGCAGTGCTGAGGAACTGAGCCTTTTTCCTCACCCCTTCATTTTCTTTTCATCTTCAATTTTGTTTGCCACTGCTAACTTAATATACAGGAGTTAATTTCTTTCCTGACTCGAGGTATCACTAGGGGAATATTGAGTGTTACTGTGGCGGCTGGAAGTCATTACCTCCATACAAAAATTAACCTGTGGCACTAATCTCTTTACTTTTTTTCTCTTCTTTTTTTTCATTTTTTACTTATACAAAAGTACCTACCTTATTAACACTTGAGGTGAAGCAATTGCCAATGCAAATAACTGAAATTCTAACTACATTAAATATGCAAATGTAACCCCCTAAGCTTTTCCTTACATCAATATAAATAAAATCTTGTTTCTTGAACTGCAGAAGTACAAGTTATCTTAAAGCAATACAGTGTACACCATGAAGAGAATGGTTTTCCATCCTACCCACCTTTACAACAAACCTTTCGTATGAAATCAGGCCTCTTATTTAGGCTAGCCTAAAAGGAAAAAGGGAAACTAGTATTTATATTTCAGAAATAGGTATTAGACCAAAGCCTTAAGGAAACTAATATTTATATTTCAGAAATGGGTATTAGAGCAAACCCTTAAGGAAACTAAATAAATGGACTGAAAAAGAGGAAATAATGGACAGAAAACTGAAATTGTTGAATACATTGAATACAGCACCTCAGCAAGGCAGTGCACCCCATCTCAAAAAAGGTGCCCCTAAAGAATGGATAAAACACTGCTGGGTACCAGCTTCCTTTCTCCACAAGAGAGAGAAGGGAGGCTGGTGTGCCTGGCTCACACTACACCATCACCTCATGCATACTGATATTCAGCCAGATGAAGGCCAGCCTGCTGGACAGCCCACTCACTCCAGCAGCTCGGCAGGACAGCAGGACTTTCCATATAGCTAGTATTGATTCAGGTTAGAAAAATTAATCCCTGGGTCACTCGGAGGCAGCTAAATGTTTTCAAAAAAAGCCAGACATAATTAAAAGCATATCTGTGCAAGAATGTGAGGTGGGAAATTAGAGTGTGTTTCTAACTGCTCTTGTGTATTTTGCTACACTGAGATTAAAGGGCAGGTCACTCCCCTGCCAGCTCTCAGAGAGAGGGATATGTATTTACTGAGGCAGCTACACAGAGCAAGTTACAGCTGGGAAAGTAATGCACTACCAGGCACCACCTTGATTTACCCTCTGAAAGCCTGAGTTTACCTGACACTTAGGAACTGCAACACACACACTTGCCAGCCCTACCGCCCTTCTGCATCCTCCTTCACCGTTCACTGAGCTCACTTGCACAGACTTGTACTCTTCTTTAACTGGGAAGTCCTCGGGCCCAGGAGTACATCCCCTTCTCTGAGCACGGCATGCCTCACACCACCAGCAACAGTGCCCAAGACAAATTTAAGTGCAACCCAAAGGACATCTGCACACCAGATCTGCAGCAAGACATGAGACTGCACCCCTAGGCAGCAGGTCAGGAGTAAGCTCTTTATCGAGTGCCAAGCAGAGATGGGGTCCTGTGGAGGGACAGGGCACTGTGACCAGGACTACTAGCCATGCATCTGATCAGTGTCCTTCCCTCTGGTTTGGCATAGAGCTAGAAAGCAGCCTTCAGCAGCCTGCCATCACAAGCCTTCAACAGTCTGAAATGCTGTTCTCTAATGCAACGGTGTTACTGTTATCACTCGTAAGTGAAAGTCATCAGGCAACCATTCAATATATAGACTTTTTTTTCCTTCATTTCACAGGACCAAGATCTTACATGTTCTATTTCAGCTAAAGCTCTGACTCATTCTGTGTCCTGGGCATCTGTCCTGCAGCAGATCAGAGAAATCAAACACTGCAGCACCTAAGCAGCCTGAGGCTAGAGTCTCAACTTGAACCTCACTGCTCTCTTCTAAAACTATTTGCAAAGCACCCGAACAAGTGGGAACGTTTTAATGAATTTAATTTTTTGCATGTTTTCCAACACTACTTTTCTTCAAAAATATGACCCTTCACAAAAATCTCTAGAGATCTCACCTTTTGGTTTTCTGGGAAAATACTGTAATGAAAAAGAACAGTGTCAAAGTTTGAGGACTTAAAAAATGATACAACTTCTATTCCCCTGAGTCTTCTGCAATAAACTATTACTGGACTCCCCTAAGATAATAAGACTGCTTTCCTCTCACTATTCAAACTGCTTTGTACCCACCCACAAAACATGAACTAGGTAACTCTACTATTGTTTTTTGGCATCTTTCACAGTGGCACAAAACCTAATGAATTCCAATGCATTTCTCAGGCTTCATCACTCAAGCTGCCATTAGCATAATTCTGATGATCACATAAATTTTCTGTTTATTTATTCTTGCTAGATCAGGTCCAGTTATGGCACTCATTACAGTCAATCGAAAGCAGCAAGATCATGCTACTCTTTGGACCCAGCAAATTTGTCAAGTAAGTGAAGCAAGGACCACCATGAATGGTGGGGAAGATAATTTTTATTTTGAGTTTACTTAGGGATGATGTTTAACCAACAAACAGTTTATTAACTCATAACTCTATTTTCAAAGGTATGGAAAATCAGTTCCTCAATAACTTAATCACAATCTGTTGTTCTTTATCATTTCAGAGTAGGAGGCCATCAGATTCTACATAACCTATCCAAAAAATGTCGTGCAGGCTAAATTCTACTTTTGACGGCTTACAGAAAGCTGGGATAAAGCCTCTGTCTTTTCCCCTCACTGGTTTTGACACAAGCTGAAGATTTCTGACATCGGGCTTCAAAATGAAGTTGTCCTGTTCCTTATTTAGATAATGGGAGACTCTGTTCAAATGCCAAATCTGCAACATACTAGGATCATCTCCTGCCTTCTCTGCTGCACAGGCTGTTTGTCTGGGTCTGTAACTACTGGTCCTTCCATGTCCACACATACCTGCACAGCTGAACTGGCTTTGACTGGGAATGAGAGTTAAATTCCACTGAAAACAAAACCACTCTCTTTCTCCCAGAAAAAGAAGATTGCCCTGCTCAGAACACAAGTCAATAGAACAGGAGACACAAGTGAACATTGTGGGCTGAATCTACTTCAGAAGCATTACCGAAAGTTAAGCAAACCAAAAGAAGTCAGGCTTTGGGTTCTTAGTGCATCAGTACTTATAAGTTCAATGTATGCAATGCAGGATGGACTAACTTCCTCCTTCTTTCTAAAAATGACCTGCCAGTCTGAAAAAAACAATACTTATAATTCAGGTCTACCTTTGTGAACCTGAAAAGTTGAAAATGGAAAAAAGAAATAAAAACACATCACAGACTGCCTTTCTCTTTGCAAAATCCCACAGAGCTCCCTCCAGGCCATGGAAATAGCAGTTTGTGAAGCCAGTGACCCCAACACTGAGGAGCACTTGTCCATGGCTCACAGGGAAGGACCTCTGAGACTCTTTCTGGACACAAGAAGCACCAAACCAAGCAATGCCTGAGCCATGACTGAAGGAGTGCCATATTGCTTCCCACATGTGGTTTGCTTGCTGCTCCGACCCAAACGCAAGGGAAGATTGGTATACTCAGCTTTGACTCCCTGCAGAAAGGCAACGCTTTTACCTTAATGGCATCAAAATTCCACAGAGGAACCAACTGCAAGACAATGATGGCTCAGAAATTAAAGAATTCACAGCCTACATTTAAGATAGAATCCCACTATCACTCAAAATTTCTGATGGCTTTGTCAAATGCTCTCTACAACTACCCAAGCAGATATTCTAGAAAGGTAAGGGTCAACTTTTTCTTCAATGTAAGAAGTGATAGGAGAAGAGAAAATGGTCTCATGCTCTGGGAAGGTTAGATAGTAGGAAAAATTTCTCCACTGAAAGAGTGGAACAGGCTATCCAGGGCAGTGGTAGAGTCACCATCCCTGGAGGGATTTAACAGATGTGTAACTGTGGTGCTTAGGGACATGGTTTAGTGGTGGACATGGGTCAATGGTTGGAGTCAGTGATCTTAGAGGTCTTTTCCAACCTCAATGATTCTCTGATTTTGTAATTCTATGAAATCATGTATAAACTGCAGGAGCTCCTGGCGGGAACAGAAAACACTGAGTTCAGGGTAAAGACTTTGGGTGTTCTGTGCTCTTTGCTTTTCAGCCTGGAGGCTCACACCATCATTTCTGTTGGAAAAGGTCATTGCCAAGGGGTAGCTAAGCAACAAGAGTTGTGGTGGTCAAAAAAAGCCACCATGTTTTGTTTAAGTTAACTTTTTAGTAAGTGATGGACAGTTCTCACAACACCCAGTGACATCCCTCACAGGAAGACAGTTAAGGGGATTTCTTTTTACTTCTTAAGTAGTTGGCGTATTTGAGCCAAATGAAGCTAGAAACGAATCTGGAAAAATACTGAATAAACACGGGAGAGGTACTTGAATTGCTCCCTGGCCCTGTTTTGTATTACACCAAAAATTCCAACTTTCCCAAGAAAATACTGGTAGGCCAGCACTCAGAGGAGAAACTGATCTCTGCTCCCTTTTGTGCCACTTTGGAGCCCCCATCTGCTCCAGCTAGGGCAAGGAAAAACAAGTCTGTCTGCTTCTCGCACTGCACCAGTGGAGGAGTGTCCAGGGGCACCAGCCCCAAACCCTTCCACACCACGGAGCACAGGTCAGCGTGGCTGGAATTCCTCCACTCTGCTGAGCTCCAACTGCTGCTGCATGAATGCAGATCTCAGTTCCAGCTGTGGATCCCAGGGTTTGCCAGACAGTTCTCTGATTATCTGTACAACTGCATTAACCCAGTCTTTGCAACACTTTGGTCATGTTAAAGCCTCAAGCCGTACAACTTAGTGGTTACAGGGTTGGGTCCCCAGTTTGTTTGCTTCTCTCCCAACCCTCAGGTCACTGGCTTACCACAGCTTTAAAAGGAGGAGCAGGGGACATCCACTTATCATGTAGTAACATTGCTGAAATGCAGGTGCTGCTATGCTGTCACTGCCTCTGGGGCTGGAAGGCCTCATACTGGTACCATGAAGCACTTTCTACAACTCAGGCAGATAGATACTAAGCACACAAATCAGCAGCCAAAACTTTAAACGCCCCTTGTGCTTTATCTGTGCTGTAGCTCATCCACCTGAAGCATTTCCTCTTTGGCACATGGGTAGTCTGCATAGTGCTTGGTGCCCCATCATACCAAAAACCTTTGGGGCCTACTGAAACAGTAGTAACGATAGCAGGCAAGTCAACCAAACCTTCCAGCATCTCTTCCCCAGTCAACAACCATGCCAGAGACAAAGGGAAGGGGTGAGAAACACATTCTGGCTGCTGGATCCTCAGTGCCTTCAGCTCTCAGCCGTACAAACAAATGCCGGCAGGGCAGTCTGCGACCTACTTTCCCTCCCTCGCACGGGGAACCGTGCCATTGTGAAACTGCCACTGAATTTCAGCTTCACAACGATGACAAGAGGGAGCTCAGGCAGCTCATGCTGTGTGACTAACAGTGACACAGTGGCTACTGCCCTGGCATCCATGTCTTCTACCGGGGAGCCTCCGCTGTGCCAGGCTCCAGCTGCAGCAAGGGGCTGAGGTACAGCCCTCCAGGGCAGCATGGCAGCAACTCACTCACCTATCCAGAACTGCTGTTTCTGCCTCTGTCCCCGCAGGAACTGCCTGGAAAACTATCCCTAAGTTACTGCACTGAAGTTTCTTGCACAGCCTCTCTGCCTTTGAAGACCTTTACAGTGCTGAGACCATTGCTGCCTCCCCTGATGTCTGGCACAGAAATGACCACGCCATCACATTAATGCCACAACCAGCCCAGAGAGCCAACTGTATCCTGGGTTGCATCCAAAAAAAGCATGACCAGCAGCTTGACAGAGACAATTCTCCCCTTCTACTCTGCCCTCGTGAGACCCCACCTCATCCAGCTCTGTGATCTTCACCATAAGAAGGATGTGGACTTGGAGCGAGTGGAGAGAAGGGTCACAAAATGATCAGAAGTCTGGAGCACCTCTGCTATAAAAAGAGGCTTAGAGAGTTGGGGTTGTTCAGCCTGGAAAAGAGAAGCCTCTGGTGAGACCTCATTGCAGACTTCCAGTACCTAAAGGGGGCTTATAAAAAAGAGGGAGAGTAACTTTTTACATGGGTAGATAATGATAAGACAAGGGGGAACTATTTTACATGGAAAGAGGAGAGATTTGGGTTGTCAGGTTGTGCTAGGAAGAAATTCTTTACCCAGAGAGCAGCAAAGCACTGGAATATGTTGCCCAGAGAAGCTGTGAACATTTTGCTTAGCACAGCTTTGAAATGACCTAATGGGTGCCCAAGTAAGGATTTGAGTCTAACTTCAAGCACACAAATTTGACCGAGTGAGCTGAGAGCTCACATCAGCATCTCCGAACCAGCTGTGCAGCATCTGCACCTTATAAGAGCTTACACCAGACTTCCTCCAGGCAGCAGGAAGCTGGTCCTGCAACAGGAGCTCCCTTGCCCACCATGCCCACATCACCTCTGAGCACGGCATTTTCGTGCACGTACAGGCCACTGCTATCGCAGTGACACATCCTCCAGACCAGAGCAAGTCCACTGGCTGAAGAGGGTGAGCTCAGCCCATCTGCACAGACATGCTCCTGCATAGCAAATACGCCTCTCCTTTGTCCGGGCAGGTTTGAACTCAGGCTCGCGGAGACTTGGCCATTTTCTGATCCCAAATCTCGTCCATCTATGGGAAGGATGAGTTGGCCAGACAGCCTTTCCTGAGGGCTGATGACAGTATTTCCCTGCATTGCCATTTACCACTTAGCCTTGCACCCCAGGGGAAAATTTCAAGTCCATACAGATTAAAATGGGGGTCTATTATATTAACTCCAAGGCAAGCCTCACCCCGTACTTCTGTATAATATTTAATTAAATGAAAGGGGAATAAGAAAGGAAGACTTCTCCCAGTCTTACAAGAATAGATTGATCTTTAGATGTTTTCTTTTCCCTTCTATGACTACAGAATAAGAAACAGTTGTAACTCCCACCAAACATTGCGCCTAACTATCCTGGTCCACATGCACTGAAAGCTATTTTAATATTTTGATAGTTTGAGAGCGACTGAGGGTAGCAGAGTCCCTGAAGAACTCCTCTTCCATTTCCCGCATAGGGACGTGTTGTGCAATACTAACTTGGCATTCCACAGTCCTTTTCTTGAAAAGAACACTGTGCTATTAACGTAATTATCTGATTGATCTTTCAGCCTCACTTTGCATTAAATAAGCACCTGGATGCAAAATGCTTTTTCCTCACAGAGTGCACCTCAAGTGTTTATCCAGCACATAATGCAAGGGATACCACCAGCAGTCCAACTGGTGGTCAAGGAGGAAAGCAAGCAGTACTACTGAGCGTGCTGGGTACAAGCAGGTATTAAAAAATACTTCAAAGTAAAACCACAATATTCATCGCCTTATACTTATCACCTCCTCAGGATGAGACAATTCCCATTTTAGAAGTATAAAAAAACCCCTTTAAGTTAATATATTGAAAATACACACACATACAAGTGATTTGAGTGCCTTACAGAATCTAAGGTCAAGAGCACACTGCTTGACTGCTCAGTTCAGGCCAAATGGCTCCTGGATCCAGTGCACCATTTGGAACTGAACTACACCACCTCTCAGAGAGGCACCCAGTTGCGAAAGCAGCTGACAGCCATGCATTGCATTTCTGGATGAGTTCATCCTAATCATTGATTGCACTCACTGTGAAAAGAGAAATTCAAGTGTGCCTTATTTCTTTCAGTGCTGCTAGTAACACCCAGTCTCAGTAATCTTCTCCCTATGCTGGTACAAACAGACCTCGAACAAATACCTTTTTCATTACTACTTTCAATTCCATCTCAGAGTGGGATGTAGGGTTGTGGGGTTTTTTGGGTTGTCTGAAAAACAACGCCTACTTTCTGGTTTACAAAATTACAGGGTTTGGTCATCAGGTGCAATTTCCTTAAGTTCCCAATTTTCATTCACATTGCCTCCTCCAAAGCTTTTGCTTTTAAATCATTTGCTCAGAGATGGTGTAAACCATATCAGATATTGAGATGTTCCTCCCACTTTCCATGCAACCAAGGTGAGTGGAACACACAAAGCAATCAGAAGGATATGGAGGAATGCCTCCTACTCACTGTTAATAAAATGCTGGGTTTGTAAAGGCCTTCAGTGAAGTGAAACCTCTGATACCTCAACTGAAAGATTTCCCTGAATCAATGGTCAGGATAAGGTCCTGCTGCAATGTTTTAAAACTTATTGTGAAGTTATTTAAAAAAAATAAAAGCTGCCAAAACACAAGACAGCCAGAAACACATTCATTCTTCAAACTTCACTAAGACATGATAGTTCAAGATAATTATTGCCAGTAATACGCTACCAGTGTACCAGAACCTTCTGCTGTTCTCCACTCCTGGGTGAGGCTGCAAGGCAGCTCAAATGGCTCTTGTAACCTTAAAACAATTCTGCCTTCCACTTCTGAAAGACTTTAATAAGACAGTCAATATTTTAGAGAAGAAAGCTTATCTTGTTTCTCCTTCCACGTCAAACAAGTGCAAAGGAACAAAATGAAGTGGGAGTTAACAATCTTTCCACCAGGACAGGCATCACAGGGCACCCAGAGGACTCACACGTCTCTCTCCTCACACAATGCAGCACCCATTACCAATATTTTCTTTAGTTACATAATTAATGTAGCAATGCACATATGACAGTGTCTGTATCTTTGGAGCAGAACATCCCCGTCACATATACAGGGGAAGAAAAAAAAAAATTCAAATTGATTTTATTACTGTGTTTACAAAGTAATATGCACCAGAGTAAAAGAAAAAGGTTTTAGTTCTCCTGAAGCAACAATCTGCCCCTCCATCTTCAGTACTTCAAGCAAAACACACAAAAAAAAATCATCACATTCTCCATCTTGTACCTTGCTTTTGTTGTTGATAAGTTTCAGCAAAATCCCTTCAGGCACATCAGAATGCTGCAAAGGCATAATTAAACCTTCAACAGCCATGAATGATATTACCTTTCACAACAGGAATGGGTAACAAAGTCCTATACATCTGTAAGGACCAGATCTGCTAGGTGCAGTACGCATCAGTCCCTCACTTTTATCTTTCACTGCATGAATGTGTAGCTAATGGTGATTAATACTAAGCATAGGAGACGTAATGGAAACCTTCATTTAACAGCAACACTGGGACAATGGTGAACCCCAAAAGATTACCAAGGTGTGCTACCATCCATCCATAATTCTCTCAGATTCCCTGCAGAAATCTCCCAAGGCTGGCAGGAGCTCCTTTCCCCTCTGATAGATGACTTCCTACCCTTGTCCAAAACAGTGAAAGGCTCAAAGACAGAATCACAGTGTCAGTTTTGTGTCAGCTCAGCATTGCACTGAGCTGCAGACTCAGTCTGGAGGGTTTTGCTATTTTCTTCCCTCCTTCCCATGTCCATTATCAGCTAAAGTGGATGGGCTCACCCTACACTCATTACGCTTTCCTGCCATCTGAGGAACCGGCCAGGCATCTTTCCATCCAGCTAAAAATCCATCCCAGCCCCAGAAACATAGAAATACAAAGCAAACACAATCAATCATGCCTCTTTCCATAAGGTGATCTATGAACTTGCAAAATTTGAGAACTTGACTTGTAATGAAGTAAAACAGCAACGTGGCAGCCTGCTCAGTTGACAATTGCTCCTGACACATCTGTGCTGTAAAGATTCAGTTCATTTACTCAGAAAGTTTCTCACCCCTTGACCAGTACCGACTGGTAGGCAATGCAAGCACGCAGTCTGGTGCCCAAAACTTAAAATGCTTTTAATTTTATTCACCTCCTTAGTTTTTTTGTTTGTTTGTTTTAAATGAATTCCTGAATTACAATCTCTCAACGTATTAATAAATTCCATCCACATTTATCAAGATTCAGGCTTTAACCAAGATATTTAATATCTAAGCCTATTTGTTACCATTACTAGTGCTGAAATCCTTGTAGCCCTACATGCTTATTTGTCAGAGTAGTTTAATCAGTATGGTGTATATAATGAGGCACAGTGCACTTCAGTTTCATCTTAACATTAGAGAGAGCCTCTGTTCCACATAATCACTGCAGCACACAGGCATATCTTAAATGAAGGAAGACCTAAAGGCTGGAACTCGACATATCCCCAGCTTTCATTTACACTATCAACACAATCATCCAGTCACCTCTCCTATTCTTTGACAGCTGTAATATCTGCAATTAAAATCTGAATCCGTGGGGGCTATTTTAAGAACAAAGAAGGTATTTCAGCTGGGTAGAACGCTAACAGATAGGGTAGGATATGCTACAATTGGCATTCCAGCTCATTAAAACAGCTTTGCCGTGGACTGTTCGTTCTGAAAGCGTTCTGCAACTGTATACACACAACACAAGCACCACTCTGCACCAGCGTTTACTGAAATCCAGCCAGCTTCATGCTGCCCTTGCACATGAAGGAACTTGTCACAACATCCCTTCAGGGTCAGATGAATGACTGAAGCCAAGGAGAATTCAAGGGAAGCACAATTCCTCACTGAGGAATGGCAGTAATCACCCCTTCTGCATGAGGCATCCCAGGAATACTGCTGTAGTAACGAAACTGGTCAGGAATTTGCTCCACGCTGCAACTGGGAGTCACCCTGTTAAGTCCTCCTGCTTCTCCTCCTTTTCCACGGCCGTGACAGCTACTGCTTTCCTCCTCAAAAACCCTACACACCACACGGAATCCCCATCAATATCTGATCCCACAAAAGAATAAAAGCAGAGAATCATTTAGGTTGGAAACGACTTCTAAGATCATCACGCTCAGCCATTAACTTTGAAACTGGTTTTAAATGCTACAGTACTTTTTTCAACGGTAAAGATACCTATAAATGTCGGGGAAAAAAGTATAGATCTCAGAAAAGATCCACAGTCTTGGCTGGAAATGTTTTTAAAATGGCATTTGGAAGAACACACATTCCCAATCAGGAAGGCTGAAAACAGGTATATACTGTGAGCTGAAGGAGTTTCATAAAGTTAAGGAAAAAAGGGAAAAAAAAAAAAGG